>CADDXX010000288.1:242050-373604 GCA_902810485.1 Alauda arvensis | reverse complement strand
AAAAACCAAAAAGTGACATTCATGCTTTCGTTGCACTTCTTATAATACATCTTCACTGATGTCTTACAGTAATTCCTGCTTCCAGACTATTCTGGGAAGTCAGGAAATTTGCAAGATAGGAATTTCTGTGCTTATATCAGTACTGATCTGAAAAGCTGGGAAAGGTGGTTTCTATTTTTGGTTATGGAAGCAGAGTTTATCAGAAAAAGCTTCAKATTTTTACAGTGTCTGAGAGCATTTATATGTCTAGCTAGCATGGATGAAGTAAATATTTGGTCAGCATTTCCATTATGAACCTTCATTTTCAATATTTTGTTGTAGTAGGAATCACTATTTTTTCCAAGTGGAAACCTGGCRTGTAACTTCTCAGTCTAACTGTTTTTGTGTATTTTGAGACAAATCAATTTGTCCATTATTAAGTTTTATGGGAGATCATAAATGTTTTTATGGCTTCAGGTGCCTTACTATATTCCTGTAACACTGCAGGAATTAGTTAAAAAGGAGTTTTGCATTAAAAGCAAAGTTTTCAATATATATATATCTCAATACACATTCTTTGTGCCATAAGCCTCTTTGTAAGCAACACCTGCAGAGCATTAATGTTAGAACAGAACCACGAGCAAGTAAACAATTCACAGAAATAAGTACTTTTCCCKTCATTGTCCACACATTATAATCCACAATTCTCTGAAAAGCATATTAACTTCCTTGATGAAGAAATAACTTCATCACTGGTTTAGTTTTCAATTTGTAGAAAAAAAGTGTATTTGTAATGTTAAGTGAGTCTGTAGTGTAACAGCATATTTAAAATTGGCASTTTTTCCCTGATCAGAGTGTTTTCTTTGCCCATCCAATTTCTGTGCTTCATTTTACTTATGATTATGGTAACAGAAAAATCAATGAGAAATAATAACGGATCTTAATGAAATACAATGTCTAGTTTMAAAAAATCTTTGGAAAGCAAGCGTATTTAGTGAACAAATGCAGTCTAATACTCTGTTTTATATCACCTGTGTTTTAAATGCACCTGAATCCTTGTSAAATTTGTGAACTTCAACAAAGGATGGGTCTGAAAAAGGCAGATAAGATGGTTTGCTGATGCCTGTCTTTATAGGTGATGTTAATAGGCTGTATAGGTACAGAATGCYCCTACTGAGCAGATTCTTGCAGAAACCAAAGTGTGCCAGCAATTCATAGTAATCCTGCTGTGATCTACTGTCAGGAACACGTGGTAAGTTTAATGATGACTCCAACATTACTATTTAAGATGCATTTGCCTGTTCCAAACACATTATTACTATTATCTTTACAAAGAGTTCAAAATCAGGCCTCAGACTGAATAATCCTGTATAGTTCCAGGGAAGATGTTGCAGAAGAATGTCTGCCTTATTCCTTGGCTGAAGGCATCAATGTTTCCTCTTATGCTCCTCCAAAACATCCTTTTTGTTCTTGTATATGTTATTAGTTTAAGCTACCATAGTAGAAAATGAAGCCAACTGTCTTGTTTAGGGTTTAGGAAAGGCAGAGGTTTTCACTAATTCAGGACCCAAGAATATATTTTGTGTAGCAGCAGAAGGGTAATCTACTTGCCTGAGTACCCTAGATATTTTATAAAGCTTAGTAAAATTTTCCTTTAAGTAAAATGTTTGAGTTTGTAATACATTGTTTCAGTAGCATAATTCTAATGTCATTTAAACCCTAAATGAGCACGTTTGAGCAGGGCCTCTTGTGGCTCAGTGCTAACTGCATTCCTGAACCCTCTTTTGGCCATCACAGCCTTTCTGCAAGTGAAAGAGGGAGAGAATCTTCATTGTGATTGACATCGAGAAGGGATCATCTCCCTGGGGCAGTGACTGTGGCTGACTCACTGTCATCCTTCCCTGCTGGACTACAAATATGTATAATAATAGAGCTCTGTGAGGGGTGAGACTTTCTGGCAGTGTGTTACTTGTGTCAAGCCACAGGGATTTAAGATCTTCTTGGATAACCTTACAGTAGTTATCTCTGAACCGGCAAACCCTAGTGGAAAAGAATTATTCCAGTGAAAGGACTCCCTCGTTTTTAAAAACAAAAGTTAGAATAATACAATGTGACTGGAAGTATTAAATATTTTCTGTACTGATTTCCTTTAATAAAAATCATAGCATAAAGCATGTAGATTTTTTAAAACCTTGTATTAAAGTCATGCTGACTTCTCATGGTATCATGTAAAAACAGGAACATATGAAGCAGAGAGTGGGCAAGTTCATTACACAACTTGGTTCTTGGCAGACATCTCAGTTTAGGAAATTTGTTGTTTCTGAGGCTGCCATTTCAGAGATGTTTATTGCCATATGATAACCTGCGCGAGAAATTAAACTTTCTGTGATTTGGCTGTTGCAGCTACCCTTGGACCATTGGTGGTGAAAAGATGATGTAGCATTTTTCCTGAAATAATTTTGGTTTTATAATAATAGAAAATTATATTAATTCCATAGCCCCGATTTAGTGTCAAAGACTAATTAATTGATTTTTCTTATTGGGATATATTGCAATGCTTGTATCCTACACGTGTAATACATTATTATAGAACTAAAAATGTCCCTTAGGATGAAAATACTCCTGAACTTTTATCTCTTTTTWAACACTTACTAATTGATGCAGAGCTTAGGAGGTTTAACTATTACTTTATTCTTAATTTAGAACTTGGAGTGAAAGGATTCTCATCCAACTTTAGGAGTCAACCAAGTCCCCTAAAYAGCTGATGGGAAGAGAAGGAGACCTGCTCAACTCCTATTTTAGCAAATCTGTGGCAGTGTAAGTGGGAACCYTTATCCCTGGCAGCTGCCTGTCTTTCTTTTGCCTGCAAGGGCTATTGTGGGGAACTGGTATCCGCACAACTGCCTTGAGCAGGATCTTAAGCTGAGGTCTGAATCCCTTTCCAAATGTACAGAATCTCTGGACAAGTTTAAAAAGTGAAGATTAAAAAAAAAAAAAAAAAAAAGAAATAGTACCTCCAATTTTTGGGATTTTTTAATTGTTTGGAGTGTTTGGTTCTTTTTTTCTTCATTTGTTTTTTGGTTGGTTGGTTTTTTCTTTTTGTTTTCCTCTGAATGCATGGAGTTTAGTTTTTAAATGTTTCTTAGGAGTTTCATGGGATAGAAACTTTTAAAAATTAAACTTGAAGAATGCGGTATCATTACAAACCTTGGGATTACTCTTTCAAGAAAAAGATATTAAATATCCCATGAACCACRGTGAAATTTTGAAGACTGTCCATACTGGTAGGCAGAGACAGCTTTTTGATTGACCAGTAACTGTGATCTGTTATATTTTTCCTCATTGCTATCATTCTTACTGATACTGGTGGTGTTCTCACTGCTAGTGTTAAGGCATCATTGCAGACCTTATTAAGTTCAGGGGCAGCTGGATTTCTTTTCTTTTTTGTGGCTGACTTTGCAAGGAAAGATCTCTTGTGAAAAMAGAAATGGCCTTTATATGATAAGATTTTTATTTGTTTCCTGGTTGATTTGGGATATTTTTATTATTTTTTCTTGATTAAGCCTTGTGTTAAGTCTGGAAACTATTTGTTTTGCAAGCTTGAAAAGCTTAGTGGAGCTATTATGTTACAAATTAAGTTCATTTAAAGCTTCTGTCAGAATTGCTGTATAAAAATGTTGTCCATACATAACAGAATCTAAAGGGAATTAGGCAATAAATAAATACATTAAATACATTTGCAATGTAGTATTCAAAACAGTTAAACCAGCTGATATGCAGCCTGAAGGCCTGGCTGAAAAAATTACTGAGAGTGGTTTTTGGGCTTCAAAAGTATTGCTAGGATATATTCAATGCTACTGCTGAGAACTTATATCACTGTTGCTTAGCTGTTTTTAAGGAAATAATCCATAATTTATGACATTATTTTAAATGTGTATCTTAGAAAAGGGAATTCTTTATAAACAAAACAAAACAAAAAAAAAGCAGTAAAATTCTCATTCAGAGTTGACACTGGAGCTGAAAGTCTAGTCTAGGTTAACTTCTCATAGGAAACAACCTGCAGGTCATAGAGCTGTATCTTGACCACCTTGCTGTAATGGCTTTGCCCCATTTCTCTATTCTTGTGGAAAGCTGTGACACAAGCTACATGGCTGCATCAATTTTGTCTCAGTTATGATGGGGGCTGGTAGAAGATATGTTTAGTGTTCCTGTTCCAGATTGWTGCAACTTCAGGCAACACTGAATTTGTCATTGATTTATTTGGTGGASGGTGCACACTGGAGTAAAACCCTCCAGGGCGGGAATGCGTGCGGCACAGCTTCACTTGAAGATGCCACCAAAGTTCAAGCAGATATGGGACTGCTCTGAGGAATTTTCCTCAAAACTATGTATCTCCAGAGAGAAATCCTTCTAAAAAAATTTTAATGCAGGACCTAATAAATTTTGTCTCGTAGAAATTAAAAAGGGAAAGGACAATCCAAGTCCAAATGTTGTATATCTCTGCCATTTTTTCACCAATAACCTTAGTGCTTGATGACTTCAACTACGAAATGCGTTGGCAAGTGAAATAAAGTCAAGTAATATCACGTGTGGAAAAAACCAAGCAAACAAACAAACAAACAAAAAGACCCTGGGCCAAATGACTCTTCTTTTTATAGTTTCCCTTTCCTTAGGCAGAAAATATGGTTTTTGACAAGAAATTGGGAGGGAATAGARGACCAGAAGGGCCTTTTGTTATCCTTTTTTGCGTTTTTTWATGTAAAGTGTGAAGAGCTCATTTGGTAGTGGTCATGCTACACTARTATTTTTTTTCTTTCTGAAGACAGCAAGGCTGCTGAAATTTTTTTTTTTAGTATACTGCTGTGATTGTCTTTCTTGCTCTGGTAACTTTTAAATRTTTTTTCCCTTATGGCCCTGTATGTAGAACATGAAATTAATAACTTAATATGCTTTCAWATCCTCTTTTTGCCAAACACAGAAACAAATAAAATTAATTATTTTTATCCTGTAATATTTMATTTTCTAGAATGTAGAAGTTGTATTGTCAGCATTTTGCAGAGTATTTCTCTACTTCCAGGGTTGAAATCTGCTGTTCTCCTGAATGCAAATGAAATTGTTTTCAGAAAATTAAAAAAAAAGGAGGTATTAAACACACACACACAATTTCTACTCTTAATAATTAAGACATGAATGTGTGGGCTCCTTTACATGGTAATGGATTAAATTAGGAATTTGGCTGTGTTATATACAAATTTCTTCCCATTAGGTGTTTGTACAGTCTCTTCAGCATTGTAAAAAAATAAAAAGGAAGTTTAAAAAAAAGTGCTCTTAAAATAATGATAGCCTGCTTTTGTAGAGTGTCATTCTACTCAAAGATTTTTAAAAATAAAATTTGCAGTTGCAAGGAGTGAACATCACAGCTGAGAAGCTATATAAATATAGTTTCAACCCACTTTTTCTCTTTTTGAGTGGAAATAAAGAAATTGTTCTGGGAAAACCCTTTCCTTAGGAGAAAGCTGCAGAATAAGGAGCTGCAAGACCTCAGTTCCACTATTGTGATTCTACAGGCTGACAGTATCAGAAGCATTTTTTACCATCACAGATGCTGTGCAGTGAGGACCTGATTGGTAGTCAGCAGGTCACATTTAGAGCATCTTTGCACCTGKATTTTGGTAGGAAGGTGTTTGGTCTTGACCATTTGGAACACTACCATTGCTTCACTGGTGACAACTGTCCAGCTGCTTGGTTTGCAGTGTACAACAATGCAAGATGAGCTTTCCAAGCTGAGGCTGGGAAATGTCAGCCCTCTGGCCAAGCTGCTGTGGAATGTGCTCTGCTAGTGAACTCTGGGCAYAGTAGTACAGTGGAGGCCAGCAACTGCTTTTTCTTTTCTTGGTAGGGATGCTATGGAGAGTCRCCAGTGTTTAGAAAATCAGCCCAAAAACATGGTCCAGTCTTACCATGAGATAGTCTTCTGAACTGTGTTTTGTTCTGAATTGGAAAGATGAGTGCTGCTAATACCTTGCCTTCCCTGTGGCACAGAAATGAAATAAAATATATGTATTTATTAGCTTTTCTGCTCTGTTTATATTCAATATGTGCTATTGTCCAAGTTGTAGCATAGCCTGATGTGTGATATATAAGAAAAGCCTACTTTGGGTTGCCATCTATATTTTTTCTTATGTAGAAGCCCTCTTGGATTTCTACCTTCCCCCCTACATCTCCCCAGTAGCATTTCAAACAGTGATGAACAATAGCTCTGATTACTCCACATAGACTGTGTTCCTTCAGAATGTATTATGTCAACAGGGACTTGAGTGAAAAGAAAGCTATTTCCTTGTTTTCTAGCAATAAGTCAATGGACTCTTAAGAGAACAAGCTTTGCCACAGATGCAATTCTTAAGCTATGAGCAAGCAGCAGATAAAAGAGATCAAAAGCTTCAAATTCTGGTGAGGGGGAAAAAGCTGCTGTTAGCAAGGGGCCAAAAGCTATAGCAACACAACCATTCTCTAAGAAGTGAAAACTTAAAAGGAACTTTAAAAATGTGTATCAAACAAAATCTAGTGTATGTCCTCTGTGGACAAAGGAGGATATGCAGGCTCGCCACTTTCTATCTCCCAGTGAAAGGTAAACAGAAGTCTTGTTTGATTGGTCTCTTTTGTATTTGCCTGGTTACATAGAAGACAGTGGGGGAAGGAGCAGCTTAGGAGCTGGAAGGACTGCACTCAGCAAAACGCTTTTTATTGTTTAGGGGCCTGAGTTTTAATGACTGGATGGAATTGGTGTATAAAATATAGATTTGCAACAACTTAGCTTTTATTAGAGAATTATATTTCATTTGATCACAGTTCTCATTTAAGGGATTCACAGCTTCCGCTGACCTAAACAACAACTGAATCAGAAGGAGACCACTAAATTATCCCTGGTACTAAAGCAGCGTTCAGGCTGTCATTTGAAGTATCTCATATTTCTTTCTCGCTGTACATAAAAGCATTTACTGCAGAGGACCTGGAGGTTTGTTACATTAACGAACACATTAAGTTCTGAAGATGAAATCTATCTTACTGAAAATGTAAAAGTAATTATGTAATTCATTTACATTTAGGTATGTAATAATATATAATTTGTGACTCCTTAGTCTTCTGTGCCTTTTGTACAAAGCAGCGTACTGTTACATGCACCTAGGAGATGCAGTTCTCATCACTGGAATATATGCTGTATTTCAGAGATCATGTGTCACACTTTTCTTGTAGGCCACATTGCAAATAGAAGTTTTTAGTGCAGTTGACAACAAAGAACAATTATGTGGTATGACATTWAGTTCTTCAATATTTTAGTTACAGTCTCATTTTCTTGGGGAGAAGTGGGGGAAAAAGGTAATTTTTCCATTCTGTACAAGTAAACAGGGAAGCTGTTTTACCTCTGAGGTCCTAAATTTGGAGGGAGAATTCTTCTTAATTAATTATCTTTTCCCGTTGAGGGAAAATGCTTTCCAWTTATTTGTAGAGTTTATGGAATGGTTGCTGACTGTGGGAAAAGATTCAATCTCCATGATAAATATGTGAGACTATTATCCAAGGTTTCACAAGAACTTCTGCTTCTTGTGCACAGAGTGGGAGAGATGGCCAGCTGTAAAATACATGAATCTAAACCCATTATGCTTTTTTTGTTTGTTTTCTCCATCTGAACTAGGTTTGGTGATGATGCAATTTTTTGCATCCTTTTCCTAAYTTGAARTACTTTATAGTGATGCATCATTTGAAACACTAGTAAGTCTATGCATGTTCAGAAATGCAAAAGTCTGAGTAAAATTTAGTAAATAGATGTAAATGGTTTTTTTTTTCACCCTCACATATCCATATGTCTATCTAAAACAGCTCACATTCTTATMTAAGACTCAATATTTTTTTATCGAATCACAAAATATTTTACTGGTCAAAAGTTCAGCATTTATAGAGTGACAGAATGAGAATCACAAATCTCTAAGTGTTTTTTGTTTTGATACTTTTTTCTTTATTTCATTCCCTTGTCCTTTTTTGTTTTATTAGGTTTAACATACTTCATGTTGTGCTACAACAATCCTGAACAATTCCTTAAGCCTTCAGAAACATACCCAGACCTTTTACAAATCCTCAACAAAAACTTTCACATCATTATCAGGTAAAGTGATCTTTTTTCCCTGCCCCAATATCTGTATGCCTTCTATAACAGTAATCCTTTAATTTAATAAMGATAAAAATGCAATAGCTTGGTTAAGTAATACAGGACTTATAACAGCATTCCTGGTTTATCTGTCTGTTTAGCCTTATTGATCTAATTACAGATTAATTATCCACCTCAGTGCACTGGTKTTTTATACAGTATGTATACACATCTAAATCTGCATTCCTCTAAAACCTTTTTAGTAAGAAAGTGCTCATGAGTCAAATGTCTCACTAGCATTCATGGTCCAGAAATTCTTAAGTTTATTAATTACCTTGGCTCAGCATCCCATGTGGAGCAATTTCATAATGGTGATCAGCAAACAGTGCCCCGTATTAATCCCGTATTAGTCAAATGAACTAACTCAGGAATTGGAGTCATAGACTTTCCAACCTTTATCTTAGGCTTTAGAGTGTGCAATATTCAAGATTGAGATGTTGGACGTGCAACATCCTTCTCTAGGTTTCCCATTACTTTAACATCATCTGTATATAATTATACTTTGTGGAGCCTTCCTTAGYTAGCAGTACAAGAGGAGGCCAGCTTTATTTTTAAACTGTCTAATATCTGTTTCAATCTCTCTAGTATTTGGGCTCTGCCCACCRTTAATAATTCATTTGATCACAGCCCTACATTTCTCTATGTCCTTTTTAAATGTGTCACAGAAAGAACTTAATAGTATCATTATGAGGTGTGATGTTTCTTTTAATTTTACTCCACTACTTTTGCGTTAATAGTGAGAATATATGCCCTGTGGTTTTCATCATTTAAGATGATTTTATGTAGCATGCAACATTCAACAGCACTTTCTTTAGAAACTCTTAAGTACCTACTCACTTCTTACTTACCTTCAGTACCTAATTGCCCATTATCAACTTGTCTTCAAATCAGAAGTTTTTCCTCCTCATGTTGTTTTGCATCAGGGTCTTCAAATTTGACTAAATGCTACTGTAAAAAATTGTCACTTTGAAATGTTTGCTGTATTAATATTTGTTCGCTTTTGATGGCAAAACGACTTTACTTGAATTCTGACATGCTTTTCTCAACTTTTCTACCCCTATTTTGCTTTTGAGAGTGGTGATTGCAGGAAGCTGGCATTATTTAAGGGTTTTGGGGTATGGAACTGGACATGACTAGTTGCAGCATCCCCAGACAGAGCCAAGGATRGGAATAACAATTAAGCAACAAGTCTAATACCTGCCTTCCCTCCTAGCTCATCTTTATTTAGCAGTATACTTCTATCCCTTGAAGGGTTTACAATATGAATAACCTTCTTGATGGTTTCCTGAAATTAGGAATTTGCTGAAAATACAGCTGTTAAGAAACTTACATAATTTATGCATTAAATCAGTCAAATAAATGTTGTGGTCCTTCTGACTTAGARTATGTGTGTGCATATGTGTAATGACTGAGTTGTCAGCASAGTATTCTCAATAATAAGGATACTTTATATTTCTCTCTGAAAAATTATGAATYTCCAASTGGTCTGTTCTCTTTTACATAGCTGTAGAATTAGTGTTTTGCCCATGGGGTTATAAAATTGCATATGGTTATCCTTGGCTTCTGTACACTTCTCCTGCTGGGCTGTACTACCTCCTAGACACATTCAATTTTAACTTAACTGTTGTGGGGATRTAGATTGCAGCTAAAGAAACAGGAATATTTGTCCTTTGTTTCCTCCAGTAGTTAAGTATTGCAGATGTTCTTCCTTTTCATGCTTTTTGTTCAAGTCTTCAATTCATTACTGTTTTCATCAGCTGTGTAGTTTGTTAGCCTATTCTATGTCTTATCTTTAATGTCCAAAGGTATTGTTTAACTTTTAGTACAGTTCCTGGGTTGTTACAATGCTACTGTTTGTATTTTCCAGGCTGTAGAGTTTCATATCTGTGGCTAAAATCGTGTAATGACTTATACATGCCTTTTAAACAGTGGAAATTTTTGCAGTTTTGGTGGGAACAGTCACAGTGTACTAATTTTATGGAGTGACAAAATGTTGGTAAAAGTTTGCCAATAAGCAGTATTTTTCATAACGAGGCAATATATTTCTTGAGCACTGTAGCTTCAAATACTAGAGGCACTTCTATCCTACTGTTTTTTTTTCCTTTATCTGCAGTTGCATGTATTTTATCCAATACATTAGTACTCCTCTGAGTGGCTATTGTTTTGGAAACACTGCAGTGGGTTTTTGATGAGACAGACAGATAGTAAGCCTTGCCAGATGGAGAAGACTGTAGTTGTTCCACTGACTTGAGGGGGCCACGGCCAAGTCCCTGAACCTTAATGCCTCATTGAAATGGTGCTGTGTCTTCCTGCCCTTTGCCATTTATCAACTGCACRTTCTCTAAAGCTCTTACCATCTTGTGCTGGGAACTGGGTGAGTACCCAGACTGTGGGTAAGTGGCCGATGTCGTTGTTGCTGAGAAAACTGGGGGATCTTTTCCCCGTATTCATTTGTACCCCTACTCCGATTTCGAGCCATATGGTTCCACCCCTTCCCCTGTGTCGACTTTTGCAGTAAGACAATTTTGTCTTACTAGTCTGGCAGGAAGCTAGTCAGGTTTTCTTCTGCTGTATTTTTCTGCCAGATTAGTAAAATACATTGGCTTGCAAAAGGATCTGATGACAGCTTACTTTCCATACTGACAACTGTCTGAGAAAAGGGCTCTGACAAACTATGACATCCCTGAAGCAAGCTTCCCCACAGCCCACCTTCTCCCAAGAGCCCTTGGGCTCAATTTTGGTGAACAAAATACATGCTGGATCTAAGTAGAGGCCAAGTCTGCAGCTGTAAGTGTGCCATTTTCCCACAGGAATTTCCCTTGTGGAGTGAAATCACTTATTTTGGGCAGTTGGATAATCAGAAAAAGAGGCCTCATTCATCTTGATATGAAGGCCAGCCTCAAGGGATCCATGTTGAGTCTTAAGTGGAGTTCTGTACTGCGTGGAAYCAAGGACTGTAGGTGCTACACCTTTAATTTACAGAATATCTTTGGAGGGTCTTTTAAGAAGAGGCTTTTTGTAACATTGCCAGACTTCCCTAATCTGGTGTAGTGCAAAAGAACTGACTTTAGATGGGCATTATTTTAGAATAGAGGTTGCTTAGAGGAAGAGTTTATGCTGTCTACTGCTACAGGTTTTCAAGATGATTAAGGACATGAAGATGTAGGGGCTTGCAGTGAATGCCTGTTCCACAACAGTTACAAGAATAGGGAGAGCAATGTATTTGCTCCAAAAAAAAACCCCAAACAAAGACAATAGGATTTTTAATTATTAGTATTATTAAGTTAAAGGGAGTAACATKTCATTTTATAATTTTCTTCTAATAGAAAGTTCTAGACAACTGGGATTCTCCAACATTAACTCAAATTTCTGCCCACAGCATGCATACATGTAGTGCCATCTCTTATTCCCTCCAGACTTAAAAKCTGTGCTTCTGTCTGCTGCTGTTATCTGTTCATACTGATCCAAAGGAGGGTTTTGACTTGGTATGGGGCACTTGTGTTCTTAGGCTCATGCATGAGAAATTAGCAGATAAGGCACACCGTCCTCTTCRAGCTTTTTTAGAAAAGATGAGTTTGCTAATGAGAGAAGATTGAGCCTGTAGGGTGACTTCTTGCTGCCTACTTCTGTGTTGGCATGTGGACAAATATGCCTTATGAGTAAGGAACCCAGACCAGGGCTGAAGTTTCCTTCTTTTGTTGAGAAGTGCTGCCAGTTGCTGATATGAGTCAGCCAGGGAATTTTGTGTAGGCCATGGGTATGCCAGGTTGGTTGCACGCAGATGCAGGAGAGGGGATGGACCAGCCTGAGAAAATTTTGCTGGGCCAGGGCTWGTGGATAAGTGCTGTCCTTCAGGCTGTACTGACCTCGGTGTGCTCAGATCACAGTGATCTGAAGACACTCTTAAGAGTCTGAAGTGGAAATAGTCTACTCCATTGTAGTGCCATAACTGAGATCTTATTCAGGAATAAGTCTTCTGTGCAAACAACCAAAGAGAATGAAAAGTACATTCCTAAAAGAGAAATTTTCTGGCTTTGAAGGAAATAGTTTCTTATGAACTTACATACAAGACATTTTGTAGTACTCCACAGACAATATGGATTGAATAAAGGTTAAAAAACTAAAGTTGAGAAGTTTTAGGCAATGAAATGCCAGCATTTTAGAATATTTTTCCTGTCAGGTGACCTAACTGCCAACTCAAGTTTAATTCCTGGGAAATTAGTCTTTTAATTGAAAAACTCATTTTGCCTATAGTAAGAGGAAGRATCTTTCCTAAATGCTGAATGTATTCTGGTTTCCTAATCTTGCTGGAATCAAACCCCTTTAGAATAGAACAAAGAGAGTTTTCATTTGAATATCATGTCATGAGTATCTTGAAACTTCAGATAAACATCTTGTAACCCAAAAAGTTCTCCAATTCTCACTGGAATGAGGTTGCCGTTTTTCTAATATTAGGTGACATCAGCTTTTGGAACAGAATTAACATATCCAAAAAAAAAAAAGATTTATTGTTTTACAGCAATACCGCCTTTTTATTTTCTTTTGTTAATTTATCAGCAAAGCTTCCATTGTTTTTTTACTGATGATAAATTACACTTTTTTATGGAGTGCCGAGTCATAGTAATTTCCTTGTTCCAATTTCATTAACTTCCTGGTAGTATTGTCTGGAGCAACCAGATGCTGATGTGTAATCCAACTGTTTCCCTAGTATGTGGGAAGCAGTAAACTTTTTGTTTATCTCGTAAACAGTTCTGGCTATATATCTTTGGCTGTTTCTTTCCCATGGTCAGATGAAGACTGGCATAAACTATATTCTTTTTGGCACTACAGAGTGCCTAGAAACAGGGACAAAAACATCACTATGTCATTAGTCTGGTTTGCAGAAGTTGGGTGGCTTTGTTTTGTTTTTAAATCTGTCTGGGTTATGTTATTTTTACATATAATCTATATGTGACCAGTCTCTAAAAAGCTGGAACTTTAGAGTTAATTATAAAACTAAATATAATTTTCTAGAACATTATCTAAAATCCTTTGCAAAAGAGGGATCTTAACATTTAAAACCTGTGAAAAAATAATAAACCGTATAGAAGAGAGACATTTTCTCAGTCCTCAAAAAACAGCATTTGCAAATCTCAGAATAATAAGATTTCTAAGTGAGGATTGTAAGAAACAGTCAATTTGGAGGTATTACAAGTATTTGCTGTTATAAAAGTGATTTTGCTAAGTATCAACCTGAATTTGAGTACATGTATGGATTTTATATTAAATCTATAAAATACTTTTGAAGATTAACGCTCTTGGTTTTGGACATCTCTTTCAAAAAACTTCATAAGTTTTTGGACCAGTTTCAGAAATGTTTGAAGTCTTGAGTTACTGTTTTTATTGGTATAGCAAGTAATATCAAGGCCATAATTAATCACCTATAATTCATATTTTTAAATTGCTTGAATATTTTGTGATGAAATATCTTTGTTTTCCTTAAGATTAGTCCAAAATACATCAGCAACTGACATTCTGTCCAAGTTATTCTGTCAAAGTTGGATATTTTTAGAAACAGCAAATATGAGTAACTATCATCAACTATTGCAATAAGATGTGTTTTCATTTTTTAAATGTTGAAAGGGTTACACGAAAAGGGGGAGAGGGAGTGGGAATCAGTGCGTCGTTCCTGGTTTGGAATGTCTTTGATTTRTACTTTGAGACCACACAAAAGTTTGACAGTGTCACTTCAGTTGAGATGTTCTTGAGCATTCTTGACCTGTTATATTGAAATATTTATTTTTAAAATTTTACTCTTACTAATAATGATTTTTGGAAACTAAATCATAACAATTTAAGTTTAAACTCCTGAATTTTATTTTCAGGACTGTTGTTATCTTATTCTGTAACTGCAGAGTGCCCCTTTGCTTTATTTTAACTGGCTCAGAAATAGGCACTCTAATCTTTGCTTACAAGACCAGATTGAGATTGGCATTCAAGCTGATTATTTTTATAGAGTGTGGCACATTTATAGTGTTTCTTTTAGATGCAATAAGATTGTGGAGTTGGCTGCAACTATATATATAGCTATATATATAACTATATAYATAATATAACCACTTGCATATATAGGTCCACTACTGAGACTTAGACACTGAAACKCTTTACTTTTCAGGTGCCAGAATTGGACACCTTGTATTCCTATACAGTGTGCAGGGACACTCAAGTTCCTTAGAAACTGGAATGCACTGTGGTTGTGCAGTAGGGTTTCTATCACTGACAATGAGAAAAAGGATGGAAGAGGGAGAATCGTCATCTGCATGACAGATCACTTTGGAGAATGTAAGTGGGCTTTGGTGCTTGGAAATTCTCAATTTGGTTGTTTAAACATTGCCATTGAGAGAGTGCATGGCTTTGCAGGGGGTTTGCAGAGCTGTGAATTGGAAAACAGTGAGTACAGTGATATATTTAAAAACCTTTATTCTCTATTGCCTGTTGCTGAGCTGTTGGTAAGCACCTCCAATTTGAAACTGGTATTTTGKACACAGGCCTTTGCATTGGCCTATATTTTGCCTTAGATGCCTGCATCCTCCCATGGTCATCATTCTTATTTTTGTCTAAAAAGTGCAGTAAATTGTACTATAGAAATACTGGAACAAGTTTCTCTGMGAGGTTAGTATGGCTGAAGGATGTCCATAACACAATTATAATTTGTCTCCCGATTTGGATGGTTTATTTGGAATTCACTGTCTTTAAATGGAACTGAGCCATAAAGTTTATTCTGCTTTATCTAGAAATCTGGATATTGAAAGCAAATACAAGTCTAYCAGAACATCTAGAACAGGGCCAAAATGTCTGTTTTTTTGCAAGTTCAAAAATTATGCTTCCAAAACAGTTATTAATTTGGCTCATAAACTGTCTGCCAGAATGGGCATAGCCTATGGAAGTTTTTACTATTGTTTCTTTTTGTTCCAGCAATGAATAATAACCAAAGACATTGGATTTAAACTTTTAATAATGCTTTGGGTTGACTTTTTCATTTAAAACATTTATTTATAGGTAAAAAAGGCTYTTGTGTCTTATAAAAGCAGTATTCATGAAAACCAGAGTTATATGAAGTGATRTTTCTATTCAGTTGCAGCTACTTTTACCAGTTTATTTATACACTTATTTTCAGTGCATTTGGTAAAAACTGTAAGGTATTGTTTTACAATACCTTAGAAACAGCAGGACATGGCAGTTTGTGCTATGGTTTYGTTGTCATGGGGTTGTTCAGTCAAAGGTTGGACCAGATTATCTGGGAGATCTTTTCCAGCCTTAATGATTCCATGAGCCTTTGACAAGTAGCAGCAATAGGGATAAAAGTATTTCAATCATGATAGAAAACATTTTATTGGAAGAAAAGTGCACAATACTTATATTAAAAAATGACTATGTTAGATGCAGGTCTTTTACTACTAGGTGGTAAAATTAGAAGACTCACATACTGTAATTTCTAATATGTTGATATTTTTCCACAACCTTAATTAGCATTGACTAAATTAGACATTGTTCTTCTAAACAGATAAGCATTGCAGGTATTTAAAAAATTTCTAATGGTGAGAGAGCTGGTGTGCACTTGCCATCTAATTTTAAATTACTTTAAATAATAAATTTTCTCATGAAAATAATAACTGAAAATATTAAGCAATTGCTTTAATTAAGTCTTCCTACAATTACTGCATAACAGTTCAGTCCTGTAGGAATTTATTTAAAAATGCACGGTTTTCACTTAAAGGTGCTCCACAAAATGGATCCAATTAAAGTCAAAAGAACTGCAWATCTGAGTGTTTTCAAAATGTTTGTATGTACAAAACCTTTCTGCTTGTAGGAAAATTGTCACACTGACTCTAAAAAATTATGGTTTTGCCAACRAAAACACAGGATCAATGTGAATGAGACACCTGCTAGTTATCTTTTTAACTAAATGCCAACATAGGACATAACTCAAGCATGTTAGTTTGAAAAGATTTATATAATCCCCCCCATTTTTTTAAATGTTATTGTACTCTTGAACACATGAAGCTGTATGGCATCTGATGTGCTGGTGTAGTTTATCATCTCTTCTAATGCTTATCGTGAACATAGAGGGAAATAAGGTGTTTGGAGCCTCTTTTTTTTGTGAAGGAACAATGTGGGGGAGCTGAAAGGGATGGTGGAGACCTTACTGGATTGAATGCATTTATCTCTTGAAAATTTTGAATACATGCAATACAAAGGCATTTTTTTCCTCTGTTCGCTGGTCACACCAGAATAGAATTTAAAAAATGAGAGTTACCTTGCATTTCTCTCAGTTGCGTGGGGTTTTTTTTTGTTTATTTGGTCTGGTTTGGGTTGGGTTTTTGTTTGCTTGTTTGGTTTTTTTTTCTTTTCTTTTTTTTTAGAAAGCTGTTTTGCTAACAAAAGGGGGTCAAAACAGAAGGTCATAACAGAACTGAGGAAAGGAACTCAGAAAACGGCCCTTGCAGGACAGTAGTATTGTCAATTGCCTTTCCTACTATAAAATTCTGGTGTCTGTGGAAAGCTGGAAGAGCTAAAAGTAGTGTTATAATCTCTCTTCAAGTAGTGGGTGCCAGCAAGGGTAGAAGACAGCCAGCAGTATGGTTTTTGTTTTTAGACTTTCTTTTCTGACACCAGCTGGCACTGAAACACTTGATGTGTTTAACAGGCAGGAAGGATAGCAATGAAATGGTTTAAAATAAGTTTGAAGAGTACTGAAATCTGTGTAAAAACTAAACATATGAAAGATGTTTCTATATTTGATAGGAACTGTAGATGAAAAGCTGAGCATTTGTGACTGTTTAGAGGTTGAACATCCTCAATTTCGAGAGTCTGAATCCCTGGCCAGATTTAACTGCAATCTGGAACAAAAATTTCTAGAAAATGTGCTGTTGATATATCCAGARTTAACCCTTGGCAAAGAAAGTGCAGTTATATTCCTTGTTGGTTTGGAGAAATAATTACAACACATAATTGTGCTTTGCTTGTTTTTTTRTTTATCCTTGTTCACCATCTTTAGACAAATATGAAGGTTATTAATTACATTTTTGGATTAGATTTGTCCTCACTTTGTTATGATGCCTTCAAATGCTGGGGAGGGTCTGGGAAAATTTACTTCCAGAGAAGGACTTACTTAACAGTTTTTTGGGACTTCAATGCTTTGCTGGTGCTTCGTGCTGTGTAGCCTTTTCATCTTGGAACGTGAGTATGAGAAGGTAGTTTTGTGAATCTAAATAAAAATGGTMTCAAATGAATAGTCCCTCTTGGATGCATTCTAGTCTGGCTTTTACATTTTGTCTGGCATTGAGGTTACTTGTGTCTGTAATACAGCTAGCTGCAAATTTTGACCCTTGTACATATGCTAAATCTCTTAGCTGCTGATATGAGGGAAAATTAATTTTTTTTGTTGAGTGGTTTTCATATGTACATTTGACTGGAAGTGTGCAGGAGACATACAAAATTGAGCTTRGAGATATTTTGTTTGGCAGTAGCATATATCATGCATTTATACAAACTGAGATTTACATTTGTGCTGAAATAAGACATGCCCATAGTTCATATCAAAGATAATTCCAGATTTCCATCCAAACCAATTTATTTACATCATATTTTTCTGAAAATCCAATCAAGAATTGAAGATCTGTGTCTCCAATTTTGTGATAAAAAATGTTTTTGCTTTTGTCTTCTTACCTACAAACTCAATAAATTTTTATGCAATMTGTCACCATAATTAAGAGGATCACCTGTAAAAATAATCAGATGGATGTTAAATGTACAGATATTTGATGGTAGGCTGGACTGACAAAGCACTCCAACAGACTTTGAGCAACATTGGCAGCTTGACTGAAAAGATTAATGTGTAACTGATATTTTAGTTTGTAGTAGCTGGAAGCAGTCTGTGAAACATGCTAATTTGTTTAGACAGCATGCATGAAAGAACATCAGCAGGTGCACAGGTAAGTAACTTTCTATATGGAAGGAAAGTTATTGCATAGTGGTGGGTAATCCTGTACTGTCAACTCATAAGCAGGAGATTGGAAATGTTATCCCAACTCTTATATTTCTCCCAAAATTCAAAATAAGCACTCAAAAACTAAGAAACAGCTGAACAATTTTATGATTATTATTAAAAAAGTTAATAATGGAAATTAATATAATCAGTCATCAGCATTTCTGAGCATTTATTTTCTCAAGGAAAAGGTAAAGTAACAAATGCATTTTTAAAGTGCTTATTTTGATATATGGTAATTTTATCTGATTCTTTTTCTAAGCATGACCTAATTTAAGTTGCATTAAAGACATTAAAAAAAAAAAGCCATATTTGTCCAATAAGTTATTCCTCCCCCCCATTTCTTTCATCTGCTATGTAAATAGTCATATGTGGAACAAATAAGGGACTATTAACAGCTATGCCAATAGACCTGCAGGTATCACTGATTTTACAGGCTTGTTATCATATAAGGTAAAAGCCTGGCYAAGAATTTTCCTCTCTCTTTGGACTATGGCCTGGTGAAAATGAGCGATCTGAAAATTAACTGGAAAATAATGGAGAATTTTCTTTTTTAGGCATTCTTACCTGAAAGCTTCTGKTTTTTTCATATTAAGCATTGAATGTTTTTCTGATGTTACTGCAGAATGGGTTGTGATATGTGAAAAAGGTGAAGATCTTATGTTTAAACCTTTCTAACATATATTGGATGCTTGTTTGCGGTGCTTTTTGAGACTGCAGTCATCTTAGTCATCTTTGGCGATACCATTGGTGTTCTGTAAATAACTGGTTTAGAAAGAAAAATGTTGAAGAGGGAATGTTTCTAGGGAGTTGAAACAATATGTTCATCAATGGAGAGAAAGYAAGAGAATATGCTGGGCCTGAAAACATGAAAACTGGAAACTTGGCAAGTGGTATAAGGCCTCTGTATGAAGTTTTAAGTAACGGCAATTAGCTCTGTATGTTTCAGAACTTCAGAGGAAACACTTACAAAAAGGGAAAATTGCCACTTTTGACAAGGATGGGAATTTGGACTTTGAGTTAACAGTGCACTAAAGGAGGATAATAGGTGTGAATTGAAACTAATTGGTGTTTCAGATCATTGAGCTKCTTGAAAATAACATGTGTGGTAAGAACTGTGGAAGTTAAGTCACTCTTAAATGCCTAATTAAGCACAGTTCTGTCCTGCACAGAAGAGAAAAAAYGCTATGTCACTTACTGCTTTGCTCTCAACTGACTGATCCAAATGGACAGTCAGTCAAAAGATTTAACTCCTGTGTGATAAAGTTCTCTTCATTAGGCTGATCCACTGGTCCAAGGAGGTGTGATTCCCTGAGGCATAGAGCTGTAGGCATAAAGATGGGCATAGGTATAATCCAGGTTGTCTAGAAGACATTGTATAAATCAGAATGAGTTGACACAAGGGATGAGTATTTTCAAGAGTGTGCTTAATGTGAGTGCAGAAATCCTGAACTCAGTGCCTAAATCAGCTCACACCTTGTAGCCTGATTTAAATACACACATGTGTGAGTTAGAATATGACAAATATATTAAAAGTGAGTTTTTCACTGGAGAAATATATCTTAAAAAGCGTGGAAAAACCTCAATGGAGAAATATCTCTTAAAAAGCATGGAAGAACTTCCCTTTTATTCCTTTGAAAAAAGGCTGACAGATGATTAAACTTACGTAAAATAAATCAGACAATTTGACATGTAAGATCCGTTGCTTTCCAACAAATTATTGAGTTCACTGGCTGCAATCCAACAGAGAAAACAAAATGTGCAGAATAAACACTGTCTATAGCAGGTGGAGGTAATGCCTTATTATACATAAATGCTGTTTTATGTTGTGTAACCTGGGGACAATTTAGCAGACAATTTTGTACTTAGAAAAATCATGGTTTATGCAGAAAAGGAGAACCACGGATAATGAATTGTCTACATCTGAAAATACCACACTAGATCTGAAACACATGTCCTACCACATTGTCTTATGATTTCAAAAGCAGAGGAAGGAAGAGAGATTATTAAATTTAATTTCACTCCCTCATATCACTTTAAAACAGATGTTCAAAACCAAAAACTTATCCCTTCTTTCCAGTGTTTATTCTTACATATTTTAGTACCAATGTTTTGTAATTCAAGAACAAACAGCAGCCTTTATTCATCATGCAGCTAAGAAAGAACTATTGTATTTTTGGTCATGCAAGCCTCAGGTTAACTGTAAAAGTAAAATAAAGTTAGATAATAAAATAAAATGTAAACAAAACGCTGACGAAACACAACTATGCTGTGAGAGACRTGGGTTGTATGTGTGCCTATGTATGTGTGCAGGTGTGGCTGCCTGGCTGCAGGGGAAGCAGATCCCWTGGCTTTACCTTCCCCAATAATTTTCTACTTTCAATTCCACACAGAGTCAAGTGCCAGTGTTTCCTAGGAGATATGGGTTAACTGAGGTGTGAATTATACTTTTAAGAATCCAGGAGTCATCTCCTGTATTTGTGAACCTGATAAAAGCACACTGTTATTTCTTGCACAGCTTAGGTGTCTGTAAGCKAAAGGAAAACTTATTAAAGTTTTGTGCAAATGATTGTTTTTACATTCCTACAGAACTGGAAAGGCAGAATTATGTCAATACTGAGATAGGAGTATGAATTCCAACAGCCTTAAGTGAAGTACTRGAGCCTCCACCACCACATCACCAATAATAGATTACTGCAGTTCTGCATTTCTAACTTTGAGSTGAAAAAAAGCAGAAAGCAACTGGYTTTCAATGCAACATTTTGCTGATTTAATCCAATTTCATAATTATCAACAATACCAATTTTTCTGCCAAGTGATTTATAAATGCTGACTAATTTGTTCTCACAATTGTTACAACAATCTGGATTTTACTCTCTCAGACTAAAAAAATATTACTGAAGACAAGGAATGAAAATCAGTAAAGTATTAATTGAAGGGTTCATTTCCTCTGTGAAGTCAGTCTCAAAGTGGCATTGGATTACATCTGGAAAGTCCTTATTTCCAGTGTTGGTCTAGTTTCTAGGCACTTGTTCACTTGCTCATTTTTTTTGAAGCTGGTTTCTCTGGAATCCTATTGCCAGAGGAGAGGACATTAAAAGACGCTTTCCATTGCTAATATAGCTGGTTTTGTAAGCGTACTTCAGCTTCATTCCCATCCTTTTCAGTTAATGTTAATAATTTCCATATATTGAGGCAGAAATGTTTATAGAAATCATCTTTTCTTAAAATGCGTGGGTATCCTCTCAAGTATGGCATGTGTAAGTATTACCCAGAACTTTTCATTCAGGCAARTGTAAAATAGCTGCTTTTTTGTTCTCTGTGGCATCAAAGAAAAGAAAGACAAAGGGTTTCATTCTCCTTCTCCAAGGTTACCTTCTCCTTCACTGCCAGAGGGACCTGGGCTGTACATCTCAGAGGCAGAGGCTTCCCCTTTGCTTTGTCCTGTGGTGGCACAACTCTGCAACTCCCTGCAAGGAGGTTGTAGTGAGGTGGGTGCTGGTKTCTTCTACCATGCCTACAGTGAGAGGACTAGAGCAAATGGCCTTAAGCTGAGATAGGGAAGATTCAGTTAGATRTTGGAAACACTTTTTTCACTGTTAGGGTGATGAGGCATTGGAATAGGTTGCCCAGGCAGGTGGTGCAAGTCACCATTCCTGGAGRTGTTTAAGTGGTGCCTGGGTCTGGTGCTAGGGGATGGTTTAGTGKTTTAYGGGCTGCAGTGGTAGTGCTKGACTTGATGATCCTAAAGGTCTCTTCCAGCCTTGATGATTGATTGTGTGATTGGGTGATTATATGATTGTATAATTTATGACTGCACTGTCACATGCTCCAGTTACATCTGGCTGTCACAGCTGAACCTGCTGATGGAGTGGGACTCATGGAGAAGACACTTTTGTGAGCATGGCTGATAACAGCGGACATGAAGCGTGGTACCAGCCCCCAGAGGTCTTACCCCTTGGTACCAGATCAGCCTAATTACCTTTGATTAGTAAAGACTAATGGAAATGTAATGCAATCTATGATGAAGATATTGAAAGTCTCAGACACCTTGCAATGCTCTTCTGAAACCCCCAAAAGAGGTRCTTTTCTCTCTGCCCTGTGTGTGGTGTGAATTATTCTATGATTAGAGTTCCACACAAAAATAAGTACTTAAAAACTTTTTTCCTTGGCAGATGCTTTCCAAAATGCAAACTATCTTCTGTGCGTGTATCCATGTGAATGCAATGGGATGTTTAGCAATGCAATTTTCATATTGCATTACTGCTCATTTAATAGCCACAAAAGCTTTACTTTTTAAATATTTGCTAGTTGCTTAATTCAAATATTAAGTGTTAGTGAGGTTTTGGTCTGAAAAAATTGTTAAAGCAGTTCTACTTTAATTTTCCTCCAACCTTGTGTTCACCTTGCACCTATCACACAGGGAAACCTGAAACATTATTAGTAGCTATGATTTGTGAAAAGCTTATCTCTAAAGAACATTGCATGAACTCCAAAAATGTGACTTCCTATTTTGCACAGAACAAAGAGTTATAYCCATTCACTGGGGCAACAGATGGAGATGGCTATTAAATAGCAATGTTTCAAGGTTTTATAAACTGCATGTAAAAAATTCAAAGCAGCTAAAATTTTTCATACTTATAGGAGTTGTTCAGGACTTTTAAAATGGAGGGTGCAATTTAATCAATGGCATGCTAATACAAATTAGTGGTTTTCAACTGTCCTTCCTGAAAAATGAGATAGTCTTTAAAAATTCACTGAATTCTCCAGCACCTGCCACCTCTGAGACATTGTAGGTTATTGTCAAAAGATGACCGGAATACAGAGCTACTAAATATTTCATCTTAATGATCATGTATGCTGCAGAAGGTTTGAACTTTAGATTGAGATTTGAATTGACTCTTGATAAAAGACATACTGGATTCTCTCCTTTTTTTTTTCTTTTTTTTTTTTTTTTGCACATTAACTTTCTGTGAGGAGCAGGGGTCAAAGCTCTCATTTAAACTCAGATTTTTCTCTACTTATTACTAGTAAAGTGGGGCTATCAGGGGATTTATTTGTTTTTATTGTAATTTTTAAAAGTTTTCTGGATCAAGTTAAACTAATTAGATGTGTTTTTAAAGAGGTGGATGGATAAATGTCAAAAGTGTTGCAAATCATTTGTTTTAGTGAATTATGCCCYACTATGCTGAAGTCAAAGGTAATTTTACCATCCGTAACACTTTGAAAATTTTGTGCTGTACTCAGCCATGCACCCAGCTGTGTCCTTCCCAACTTTGTGCATTTATTAGTCATAGAATCAGCATTAAATGCCAGTGACATGACAGCCTAGCCTAGTCAAATGGTCTGTAGTTCAGTACAGTTCAAAATATGTTTCCTAATTCTCATGACTGACTACAACACAAAACCTGCATGTCGAGAGTTGTTTTTTCTTTCCTTTATTTTTCAAGTAGTTTCAAAAAAAAAAAAGAAATTGTTCAAGCTTAGCAAGGGCAAGTCTCACCAAGTTCTCTTTCAAGAGCATTTTACAGCCAGAATGCCATTGTCCAAAGTTTCTGCTGCATATGAAATGGCAATTAGATTTTGTGCATTAGGAAAAAAAAAATAAAGGAAACCTTTAGTACTGTAGACATGTTTCCTGATGTATTTATTTTTCCCCCTTTATTTTGCACTTKCTATTGTTGAATTTAAGTCTTACAAATATAAGAGATGCTATGCATACTTTTTTTTTTCAGTGTATAACCTTTTTTTCGGAATGTCCTGTTTAATCTTACAACATAGCAATAATAACTTTACACTCACATAGTTCTCTTTTTTGGAAGGATTCCCAGGAAAATAGCTATGATTTCTATTTGCCCTTAAACTTCATTTTAARGAATAAGACCCTGCATTTGCCCCAAATCAGATGGTTAATTATGAGTGTTCTAAAACAGAACTATTTTCAGGAATTTACCTAGTGAGTGATTTAAAAGTTAGCAGAATGGAAAAATTATAGCAATGTGTTGCATTACTGTAAAGTCTRAATGTTTATAATTACTTTTTAACTCCTTGAACTGGCTGGTAAAGATCTTCTCATAAGACTGGCTCTGAAATTAGTTCAGAGTTTAAAGAAATGGCAATCCAACTATTTGTATTCTCTCTCTCATGCCTGCATCTTTTCAGAATATGCTTTACTGACACTTCTTTTAGTTATCCACACTGGTTTTGCACCAGAGAAATAGGATGAGATGATTGTCAGTTTTTGTGCCGTAACTGTAGAAATACGGACCATCATGCATTCACTTACACTCAAGAATCCATGAGAGGAAAATTCAACATCTCAGAAGTTTGGGSCTTGTGATATAGATAAAATTTGGGCTTTAATCCCACCTTCATTAAAGCAGATGTCTAATATTTTTGCTGTGTGGAGTGGTACAGGATGGTGCAGAAAGAGGAAGTTTGCCACTGAAGGATGATTCGAAGGTCCTTGAGAGGTAAACAGGAAGTCCCAATCATGGAAAGAGAGGAGAAATGGGGAAAAAGAACCCAAACAAACAAACTCAGAAAGCACAAAATGCTGTTTGCTTTGCAATACTTAACTGAATGAAGCTTGGAAGCTACAAATTTGCTTGATCAAGTCAGGAAAAAAAGAACAGAGAGGATGTCATAGCACATAAGCTTCAGCAGATCAGTGGATGTGCAGCTGCGGCAATTAAGCTCTTTAAAGGGGCATGTGTTAAGTTGTAAAAGTTTGAAGTCAGAAATGTTTATTTTGCACGCTCATTCATTGTGCTGGCTGATGAACATATATAGTGTTGTGCAAACAAGTGTGTTTTCTCTGTTTATCTCAAACACTGACACGAGTGCTGCGGGTGTTGAATTCCTTCACTGCTCAGGGTCTGTGGGAACAGGGAGTGAGGGTCCTGCCTGTTCTCTGAGCACTCAAAATGGAGTATTTCTTGCTATGAGTAGCACAGGGACAGAGACTGCTGAGCTGCTTTCATGTGTCATAGTCTATTAGTTGGTTATATACATATTATATTCAAATTGTCTTCATAGCTTTAATCAATTCTGAAATTAATGYAAAGCATTAAAGAATGCATTTAAAGAATTATTGTGTAGTTTTTCTTGTTCAAGTGTAAGCAGTAAAATGGAGATGGAGGAGGAAGGCACCATCAAGGTTAAAGTCAAAGCTTCATTAAATGAACAAATCCTGATCTTCCAGCTATTACTCAGATGTTTCATTATAACCATTGACAGAAGTCTCATTGCTTTTCTTGGGGTCATTTGTGAGTTTGAAAGTACAGCAATGAAGCATAAAGTATCAGGATGAAAAATGTAAGAGGAAAAAATAGCAGCCCGTTCTTTCAGCCTTCTGGCAAATACATATTTTCTGTTGGATATACTGAGCACAGCTCAAAAGTGTCTCATGAGAACTTTGTGCAAGGAAATGCACTGTGTCAGTCACTTAAAGTAAAAAAGAAACATGTCATCACTCCAAGTGGTATTGATTAAAACAATAAGGATTTCCTGGTGCCAACAGTTGAAACAACTGTGTGAAAAGTAGTGAAGAGGTATTACCATATTGTTGGAGCTTTCTCAGGAAAATTCCAAATAAACTGAAGGATTCCTGTCAATATTTGTATAAGGAAACATGCTGCTCCCTGATTTGGAAGCACTTCACACACATGCACGCGTATACACCCCACAGCATGCAAAATTCTGGAGAAACTTTATTACAAGCAGAAAAAAGAAAAAAAACAAAAGCACACACTCATAGCTTGGTGCACTCTTTCTCATGCTAATATTTACAACATTGATCTCCCATTGTCGGTATTTGGTCTACATTTCTCCCAGCTCTGGTCAATGGAAGGCACAGCTGCTGAATCCCCATATTGTGCAGGCAGCGTGCCTTTGTGTTTTGCAGCTGGGGAGTTCTCATGTCCACAATAGCCAATCTGAGCACACTAAATTAGGAAAGATTATTGTTTCATTTATTGACTACACAAGTTTAAAACAGCAAGTATATAGTTTGTTTCATGTTTTATTTGTTAAGGTCATTTTCACCAAAAGCTGGGCACATGGAYGCAACTATAGGGCAGCTGTACTTCCAGCCACCTCAGTAGGAAGAAAATTCCAAACATTATTGAAATGAAATTGGATGGTTAGTTTCTTTCATGTGGCACAGCCTCCCACCTGCTTTCGCCCAGCTATCCATTTGTGAAAACTTGCTGCAGCTTTTTTTCATCCTTTTGCATCAAGTTCCTTCCCCACAAAGTGTTTATCCTACAGTACAGTTCATTTTAATCAAAGCTGGTTTTTACAGTGGAAAGAAAGACAAGTGAGTTCAATTTTTGAGCTCAGTTCTCCAAATGTTTCTTTCACTGAATGGTCTTTAGAAAAAGGAAGGCAGCAATTTTAGCTGGAAGTAAATATCGCTTCTGTGTAACAAAAAAAGGGAGGGGAGAAGTGGGAGAAAAATCTATTTAACACTTTAGGATATAATGGTATTCAAATAATATATTTTTCTGCCATTTATTCATTTGTGAAGAAACTCAGTGAATAGTAATAGCTGCTGTCAAAGATATTTATATTTAAGAGGGTCTTTATGTAAAATAATTTTTTTTTTTTTTTATCAGGAGTGATTTTTCTCCAGGAGAAGTCTGCCATCTCCTAGCAACCGATATGGCTATCTTTTTTTAACAGACACTGCAATAACAATGGGTGCCTAACCTTTATATGGAAGTATTTGCACATGTACAATCAGGCCGCTTACGAATTCAAACCGAGTTGTTAAAGTGCTCCAAGGGAGACTCTGGTTRCCACTTTATCTTCTATGCATCTCATCTATCCAGGACTTTATAATGGCAGCCATTTTAGCTGTAGCTGACTACCTCCCAGAGAGCTCCAGAAATAAATCTGGAAATGACTCACACCTTCACTTCCCTCTCTTTTCTCTCACAAGAAAGGACGGAGCACATTTCACTCTTTAGGTATTATTTYCTTCTATATTTTTCTGATTGTGTCACTCAATTTTCAAGTGTGGCATCACTTAAACTTGCTGGGTAAWTAATTCTTTCAATTTAGAGCTATAAACAATAGAACACAACGACCTATATCTGCAAATGGGTTATTAATTTTGGAAGTACATGACTGTAAGTTAAGTACCTCTGACTAAGGGCAGGCTCTTCCGCTTTCTCCACTTGTCTGGTTTTGGAGAGTGAAGATTTAGATTTAGACAAGGAGAAAATCTGGCAAACTATAGCATGCCCAGGCTCATTTCAGTGATTCACACCTGCATGCCTGCCTGCAGACTGTTCTGGATCATGAACACCACATAAAGCCTGGGTAATACATAAAGTGTGTGTGTGGTACCCAGGTAAYGTGAGATCTATCTTCCAGGAATTCAGAACTCTCCAGCTACTGCTCAAAGGCCGTTCTGTAAAATGTTTCACTTAGAGGTCTTCCAAATTTCCTCTTTGCAGAAATAGAACAGTGGCTGAGAAAGAGGAGGGGRCAGAGTGAGTGAAGCTTTGGGACATGTACCTGATACATGGCCTATGCTCCTGCTCGCAGGGCTGTTAATATCTTTTAAGTATCTCCAAACATCCTTGAACAAAAGGTGGGAATATTGCTGTCAGGAAGCACGCTGCTGGTGATAGGAGCAAATAAAAGAAGAAGCCATGTCTTTCCCATCACCAGCATGACTAAATCAATAATTTATCTATAAACCACAATGGATAAACCATATCCAAATCAGAGAGAAAATAAGGAACAATTATAAGTAAACAAAATAAAAYTTTCCCTTAAAAGCTCTTCTATAAATTAAATACAACTAAACATTAAACTTCAATATCCCTGTGCCAGACTTGTAGCTCAGTCCCTTGCATAGTAAATTTATAGGAAGATGACAAATTTCCAGGTGTGATGACAAAAATACTCTTCATTAAGCTTCAGCATCCTTTTCTGATCAGAGTTTATCCTTCTCCCTTCTTGTATCAATTCCATTCAAAGTTATGCTAAAGATTTTTCAAAGCAGCCTTCTGGATCCTTCCTTTAAGTCAGAATATAGAGTTTCTCATTTTTACTATCTGYGTGCAGACATTTCCAAGCTGATTGAGTGCGTTCTTTGCTTTTGCCACACATTTAATGCTTTCCATTACTGATGCTCTCTCCACTGATAAGTTAGACTATTGTGCTTGTTTATCTACAACTTTGGGATTGCAATTTAGATATTTGCCTATAACTATAACTATGTATATATATTTCATCATATATATATATTTCATCATATATAGATAACGTTAAGCAGAGAGGCCACCACCTCTGTAGAGTGACTTGGGGATGTATCAACACACGTGGGTTTTGGACCCAGCAGTTCTTACTGCTTTTGCAGTACATTTTAACTTCAGACATTTTTGCATAARTACTTGATGGAAAATATGTGTCACAGAAAAAGAAAGGAAAAAGATGTCGGGAACTAAATAGTAGCCAGCATTCTTTGAGAGTCTGATGCATGTCATTTGAGTGCTTAACCACAAATCTTTAAATTAGTCCTACTAAGAGAATTCATTAATAGTAGATGGACTTCATTCAYTGCATGAGTTATAGAATAATAAAACTTGTGAATAATTTTCAGTGGATGATTTACTTCTAAAGKGCATTTGACTTATTTAGCCTCTTTTTCTGTTTGTGGAATACCAACCAGTGCTGACTGGGCTCTCTGTCAGGTAAGGACATGAAATGTGAAAGGGTAATGGGAAGCAGCTACAACCTCCTGGGTAACAGCTCCCTGCTGCTACTGGCAGCCATAATTTCTTTTCCAGTTTGATTTTAGAAGTAACTAAGCTGCTATTTTACYTCTCTAGCAATTAGAAACCTTCTTCTAACTTTCCAGTCTAATCTTAACCAAGAATACTTTTTTTTAATCATCCTTGAATGAATGTTGGTTTCTCAGCTTTGCTGGCTCTTTGACTTCTCTAGTGTATACTTGTTTCTCAGCATCTGTTTTGTTCGATTAATCAAGACTTATCTAAATCTTTCTATTCCCTGGACCATCCYAGGAACTCTTTTTCCCCCATTCATTCAAATTTCTTATTTTATTATTGTTCAACTTATTGCAGCTGCTTTTTCTTTTTTTCTAACTTCAGAAGCCAATCATAAACAGTTGGTAAGTGCTTAATAATCAACAATCACTGTTGATTTGTATGAAGTATTGTTTTTATTCATAATCTTTAAGTATTTTTACCTAAAAACTATTGACTTTACAGTATTCAGTGGTCTGAATTCAACTCATAATGAAAGGATAGAAAATGTCCAATTGTTTTCTCTTTTGAAGARAATACTACTTGCTGAATTACCAGATGAGTAAAATTAAATTATTTTAGAACCATTTACAGAATTTTTTTTTTCTGGGTTGTACCTGCCTTGCCTAGGATTTTTACACTTGAAATCATCCTGGTTTATTATGAATTTATGATGGGTGATGATTCAAAATATRTACAGTCTACCTTCTGTGTCTAGCATGTTGTATGTCTATTAAAACTTTGTTTCAATCCTCCTACAAATTTATATTACCTGCTATAAAATTTCTAGGCAGCAATGATGGGAYGAATTATTCCTGACTGATTACAATAGTATTTTGGTTTTGTTTATAAAATTAACTCCTATACCCTGTTACTTGCCTGTGTAGCTGCTCTGYAATTAGCTGTTTCATTTTCAGGCATCCCAAGTGTCTCTGCTTGATTTCAAGTTGAGTGAGTGCAGCACCTTGCAATAAATGAGGAGAGCTGCACAGAGGAAATGTGATTTCTAGTGGTGGTGAGTTTGTTGTCGGTAGATAGCAGACCAAGGCATGGCTTGCATTTGRCATATAGGGCTGCAGGACTGGAGAAGATCGTGGTGCTGATCTGCAAACATATGGAGTAAAGACCTAATGATGACAGAAAATGAAGCAAAAAGCAGTTGTGTGTGATTCTCTTGCTGTGCAAYATTTCTTGTATCTCTGACTTGTTACTGGTGCTGTCCCAGCCCTTTCTCTGGCTGTTTGCTGTAGCTGCTTGCTGAACCAAGTCAGATGTGTAATCCAACAAACAAGGTATCAATGATCAAGAAAGGCAAAGATGCAATTTGAAGAAAATTATTTGGCCAGTAAATGTTGAAGGTCAGACTCTGCAGGTGAGAAAATTGTAACCTTTCCCTGTTGAAAGCGGTGGGAAAGCAAATCCTCCTTGCCCAGCTGTGCTGGAGCGTCCCTCGTCGCTGGCTGATGTACTGAGAGCTCCCCCTCCTGTTTCCTTCTACATCGAAGGGCTGGCAGAGCTCGCACCTCTAAMCCACACATTTCTGCCGTCTTCCATTTTTTTCTGCAGTATGACATGGCAGCACAGAGGACACTTTTCAGTGCCAGTTAATTTTTCCTGACGCTTAAGTTGTAACCTTGCCTAAGGGGATAGGGAAGAGAAGATGCTGCCCAAAACTTTCAGCTACTATTTATTCCACATACAACCACAGTTTTCCCATAATTGATTTTGGGTTTGTGGGATTAACTTTCCTATTTCTGTTTCCTAACTTCCTCCAGTAGGGAATTTGGCCAAAATAAAGGCATCAATTTTATTGTTAAAATTTCTCATTAATTTTCAGGTGCAAGAAAAGCCCCAAACAGAACCAACCAACCAACCAACCAACCAAAAAACCCAAACAAACAAACAAAAACCCAAAAAAACCCCACACCAACCAACCAACCAACCCCCAAACCCCTATTTCTTAGACAATCAGATATAAGAAACTTCCCCAAGTCATATTCAAGAAGGAGAGCCATGGAATCCCATGAAAAAGTAATCAGAGAGTATCAAGGAGGAGCAAGTTATGACTATGTGAGARAGAACTTCAAAAGGGATAGAATCCATGCTGAAATTTGCAGTTGTTACCATGTTGACAAYACAGAAACTGAATTATATCTTCTGAGATGAAGATAGTGATATAGAATGGCAYGTATTTTGTGGAAAACTGTTCAATTCTGAAAACAAAAGAGGCAAATTAATTATATCCACAGCTGCCTAAGATGGTCTTTGCTGACTTTATTTAAAGAATAAACAATCCTATTTTTCAYGAGCCTTTATATTGATACTATATAGGCTCTTAATTCAGTGGAAAAAATGGATCTTCGTGTGCATCTTCTATAATGACTTGATTTTGCTGGATACTTCACAGAAAATCAACTTCAACGTACCTCCAAGGTTGCTAAAGGAGAAGAATTCGTAGCAATCATATCAGTAATTTTTTCATCTCCTTCCAGCAAAATAGGCAAGTGAGCAGAAAATTCCGCAAATAACCTGCTGATAAAGTGAAGAGATGAAAGAAACAGATGCTTATTTTGTTGAACATCGTTCACTTTTGTGTAAAGAAGTGACGATTACACTGTTTGAATGCCAATAGAAGAAAAATCAAGATTAAATATCTACAGACATGTAACACTTGTGTTACTTGTGTTAAGAGAACATCGGAATTCACAAAACTTCAAAGTGTTTAATCKAATGGAGTAGAGTATTGCATATCTTAGTGATAGAAAGGAACATCAGCAATTCAAAGAAACCAGTGGCTACAGAGCTTCTGGAGTGCATAAGTGCAGAGTGCTTATGACAGTTTTATTTATACAGATAGGATAAAGCTCTGAATGGTTAATACAACATTTAGACATTGTCSTTTAAAGCTAAAAGTTGGGTTGTTATAAAAAAGATAGTCTCTGCCATTTGTTGCCRTTTCTTAATTTCTGCTTCCTTCCCTTTTATATTTTGCTTCCTTGTGTCCCTTTACCTTTTACTCTTATCCACAAAGATCCCCATTCTGCCTGCTTTTCACTGCTTTCCTGCTCCTCAACATCCTCCCTCCAGGTTTGTTTTCCAAATCAAATCTCACAGTTTACACATTTATTGAAAGAAAATGGAATTGAGGCAGGAGGAAGGAGGCTACAATCAGAAAATCTTCCTTGCTGTGGAGGATACTGAAAAAAGTGAATAAGAATGAATTTCCAAGATGTATAACTAAGGTTAGTGATGTGTTACGGATTGTCTGTTGTTATTCAAACTTCCTTGCAACCCTTTTTACCCTAAYGAAGTTCTTTAGAAAATGACTGAATTAGTTCCTCATTCTAAGTGAGAAGACAAAATATTTTTGCATGATTTTTTTGTCAGTGAACTGTGGAGGACACTGAAATCTTGAAAAAGATAATTATTACTTATGTCTCAGTATTTTAGGTATACATACACATTTTAAAGAAACTTGTGTGAACAAGAGTATATGCCATTTCTGGGATGGCCTCCTGTAACCTTTCTTGCTTTTATGGATTGATGCAAAGAAATAGTCAAAATGGGTTTCCTTTTTGTTTTTGTGAATTTTTTTTGTTTTGGTTTGGTTTTCTTGGGTTTTTGTTTCTCTGTTTTTCATTTGGTTTTTTGATTTGTTGTTTTGTTTTGGTTTTGCTTTGTTTCTATTTTGTTGTGGTTTGGATTTCATTTTTTATTTTCAAATTCCCAAACCAGCTCTGCTTTTCTTGTTCATCTCTRCTGTACCCTCTTTTAAAACCTGGCAAGAGATTGAGGCATCCTTTGCATAGCTGAGGGAATAGGAGGATTGCAAGACAAAGGTTTAGTGACATGAGAACTCAGCAGATCGGAGTCTGAGAGWGGGACTGGGTGCCTGCAAACCAGCACTGATGTCTGGAAGGAAGCAGGGCCTCAGRAAGTATACAGTGAGGCTGGGGCTTGCAAAGCACATTGTGTCTACAGCTGCAATTAAGATATTTCTTTGCTTTAAGGTTGTGTTTTGRTTTTGTCTGCAGAATAAAAGATTATTCATTCTGTTTTTGCTTTAGGACTGATACGTCAGGCCTGACAGCCCATGCGAATTTCTGGCTCCTTCAATGCTGTGAAGTAAATAAAATCTTAAGCTGTCAGTGGATCTGAGGTGCAGGGGACCTTAAAGTCTCAGACACTTAAGAGTGAAGGGTAAAGGTTTGCTTTAAAACCACCTTATTTAAGGATAATTTCACTAGTGAATCACACAGAAGCAAGGTGTTCACATCTTCTGAATTGCCTGGTTTTTAGGTATGTTTCCCAGAGGAAATGCTAGTACATTAAATGCTACTCTTCTTCTCTTACAYAGTTCACCTTTTCCCTACAGCTCTAGCCTTCCCACAGCACTGCTGGCTCATACATACAAAGGAGTGTTTCTGGAAGCCTCTGCTGCAAGATTGCATAATCACTCATGCAATTTAGTCAGTGGGGACAGGAGAATGAACCCTCTTCACTGCGTTTTGTCTAGCATATGGYGAGGAATTGTGGCTATGTAAAAGCAGGATCAGCAGCAGCCAATGAAATATTCGCATTTGGATGGCCTTTCAAACAGAAAAAAAAAGAGGCTTTTTGCCTACTGCTTCATTAATGTAAGCAATCACCCATTTTATTGACTGATTGCTATGTACAGGCTACAGATAACTTGGGGCAGAAAACTGTGAGAAGAAAGTAAGAGACTGTGAAGGTAGGGAAGAAATATTCTGGGAGGTAGTGTTGGGAGGATGAGAARCTGAAAAGGGAGAGTGAGATCATCACCCTTGAGATTAAAGAGCTGTTCAAGACCTCTTCCTATCTGCCAGGACTAGGGTAGGAAAGGGAATGCTCCTAGATGTTGTCTGCTTCTTTTGGATACTTCATAATCATCTGAAATATTGGATACAGACTACGAAATAAACTTCTATGGTTTTAAAAGCCAGAGCACAGGTGATGTAGCAATGACAGCTCTTTTCAACTTTGCGGTTTTTTCATTTGAGGCAGATGACTAGAAAACTTGAACTTGGGTGTGTTGATCCTGACTCTGGTTTCTGACTGCATGTTTATGGTGTGAGTTCCATTAGGATGGAGTAGCCCCATCTGTATTTCACAGGTTTTGTAGCAGCAGAACATACTGATTTAATATTTGCCTTTTAGCAAGGGTGCCATTCACTTCCTAAACCCTTTAAATCTGACACACAGGTTTACATATATTTTTCCAATAAATATTTTATATTTTCATTTTTATTCTTACAATTAGTCACTCTAAAAGTGCMTTTAGTTATTTTAGAAACATCTCAAATAATTTTCAACAATTCRTATCAGCAGAGTAATCACTGTTAGGACTTGAACTGAAATTCTTTTTATTGAGAGTAAGGAATGACTGTATTAAAGCTGTTCAGTTAATATTACTGTCTGTGTTTTTTTACCATAACAATTTTTTCTTGTTCTTGCAGCTATAGATCTGGGTAGACACATATGCTTTTGTAAAAATAAAAATAACTCCTTAAAACCTCTAAATTAAGCATGTTAAATGGAAAATGTTAAGCACTTGTTATATTCCATTTTATTTTCCCAATACAATTCCCAGTGAAATTAAAAAAAAAAAAAAAGAACAGCTTTATTAATAAATTCCATGGTATTTCTGTATTATGGGAACAATATAGTCTTAAGCTCTCCATGCATCTGAAATTTGTCTCGATGTGGCCCATTTATTTTAATTTGAATCTGTCAGCAGAAAAAAAAGAAGTAATTAAACTTGTGACTAGCATGGAGAAACACTTTACATCCTAACACTGTAGCTTGATACGCAGTAGTTTCTTTATATTTCTTCCAGTTGTCAGATCAAAGTCTCTCAAGTACTGTAACTCAGCCATGCTTTGATTAATTACTTCACACAATGAATTTGCAAATTATATTTCTGAAGTGATTTATGTACTTTTAAACTTCAATCACACACAATCTCTCTCCCCCCACCCCCATTCTGTTGTGGGCTGTGGTTTTCTGGGTTTTTTTTTTAATTCCTATCTTTTTCCACTAATTTAGTCAGTCCACAACTTGGAAAAATATTTCTGAAAAACAACTGTTATTAGTTTACCCTTAACAAATTGGTGTAAACAGAGGTTTCCAGTAAAGAATTAAACATTACCTGAATAGTGTAATTTAACAGAACTATATGAATCATTTAAATTGCACTCACACACCAGCAAAACTTGTCAGGTCTTCAGCCTCAATGCTTTGTTCACATACTTGAAATCCCTCCCTAAAAATTCCCAGCTGTAGGTTTTGTCTAGGCTGCTGTTTTGCTCAGTATAGGTCTACTGGAATAGCTGAGCTAAGGCAACCTTTAAAATACATGTTCAAACCAAACACTTGGTTACTGCAGTTAGACATTGGTAAATAGTATTTGGGGCAGTAATAACTTGCCTGTACCAGTTATGTGCTCGTCTGGGCAAAGTTTAATATTTACCTTTGTGGTTTCTTTGTACAATCTCACATGGAATACTGCTGTCCATGTTCAGCCCATTCACACTACATAATAATATCTAATCTGTGTTTATAGTTATAGATATCCATGCCTTCCCYGTGACTTGCTCTGACAAGCTTCCGAAGGAATGATCTGAGGTTATTTCTCTCCTTGYCACTATCTGATATCCTAAGTTTGGAATGTTTGCACAGGGCACTTATATACATCTTTTAGTAGTCATTTKAATCTAGATGCTGCTGTTTTTCATTCAGGTGTGAACCAAAGGCCATGTGTGTGGGTGGAGGTAAAGAGAGAGGTAGARTCCTGATTGTAGATGTGTGATTGGGACACTGTCTCAAATACTCTTGTTACTTTTCACAGCTTCAATATAATTGATTTGTCCATTCATGTAAGGAACTGCACACAGTGAAATGGGATGAAGTCTTACAGATTGGAAGTATTTATTGACTCCCTGGCTTTCTTTTGAAGTACACTAATAGCTCTTTATCAGACAAAAACTTGCTATAGGTTGGGGCACAGTTCACTTTGTAGGTCCCTCATTATTGGAAAAATATTATTGGGAAAGATTTCAATACATTTGGTTATTTGATGTTCCTGGCAAGATTTTCACTCTGAAACACCCATGTCATGCTGCAGGATCTGCAACAACTTCCTTAGTAAGTGACATATKAACAACTGTGCTGGTGTAAAGAAATGTTGATCTCACAATTGTTCAAACTCCTTGAACTGGAATAAAACCCAACATACCAAAAAATATTGTGTTCTAGGGCCACCAGCATGGGTCAGAGGTGGGGGGGGGACACAGGAAATGCTATGCAGTGTGAGGCCATTTTCCTCTAGGTGGGAACAGCCAAGAACTGTATGGGGAAGGAGCTGCAGCACCTGCTGAGAAGTGAACAATCATTCTCTGGGACAGATGCATTTATCCATATAGATATAACACAGGCAGAACAAGCTTTTTGCCCTGAGTAGTGTCTCCAGTGACAGCTAGTAGGRGAGGCATGATGTAATAGGTATGCATTTAATCAAATTTAGAGTGATACTTCTTGTCTGCCTTGTCCTACCRTACTTGTGCTTTCCACATTCAATTTTAAATAAACCCATTACTTCTAGGTCTGATCTTGGACATTGCCACAGACAGGTCTATTTCTCCTTGTCAAAAAACATTTTTCAGAAATGTTTTTCCTGGTCTTTCTAAAACTGTGATAGTCCAAAATTTTAGGAGTTTTAAAAGACTGAAACTTTTTTATGACCCCTGTGCAGTATAGTTTCCTATAATTTTGACTTTTTTGCTACTGAAGTGCTAATTTAACCTAAACAATGAATTTAGACAATTCATAAGGAGRGAACATATATAGGAATACCCTTTACAGACTGCTTAATTTAGTCGCTAAAGCATAAGGAGAGGAAATGTAGTTTCTTTAGTTTAAGTRTTGCCATTTCCTCATTTAATGGTCTGTTCATAACACTTGTCAAATGAGATTTTAACAGTAATATGGGCTTAGCCTGTGTGCAGCTGCACAGTATCACTACAAGATAGGACATAGCATTGACTCAAWTTTTTTAAAAGCAAACACAGCTGACTCATACTAGATGCACATAGTCATAAAAAGCAGCCTCCATGTGCTGTTTTTTCTCATGACTTTCCTGAAGGATGCAAAAAAAATCCAGTCTACAAGCTTGTTTATACTGCTAAGTCCTAAATCAAGAAATAAGCATGTSAACAATCCAAGTGCCAGCTTGATATGAGGTATGAAGTCATAGAAAGRATGCTTAAAAATTGGTTGATTTTTAGGATAGGTTGATTTTTATGTAGGGGCTATTACGAAAAATCTTTCCTTATGAAAAGAAAATTAATGTCTCTGTTTCTGTGTTGAGACTTGAGAAACCAGTAGACMTACCATATTAATAAGGCATTTTAGAATAGTTGTCATAGGAATATCAATGCCTCTTGTGTACTGAAGCAGGAAACCCAAGTGTGACATTCTTCAGCAGATAGCAAGTATGTCAAAAGATTGCTATAATTGTAGAATAAATAAGAAAACCCAAACACATTCCTGGAAGGACCTTGTATTTCTCAAAGTAGGATGGATTCATCTTGTGTTTGTTTTTCACTGTGCTTATACATATCTGTGAAGATCCTTGTAAATAATCTGTTGGAAAACAKGAAATGAACTTCCTTTTTAATAAAGTTCAAAAAGTATTTTTTGCATCTGTGTGAATAAAATCCTCTCTTGCTTGTTAAATATTRTAAAATCATACTAAATGTATTTTGTTCTCTCATCCCAGTACCCTGAATAGCCTAGTAGATATTTCACATGAGTTTATAGTTTACTACTTCATATAATTTGTATTATCTCCTTTCAGTTTGCATATTGCTTCTTAAAACATATTTTTAACAAGAAACACTACCATCCCAAAACAAAGACAACACATAAGCCCYCCAAATCTTCATGTGTATTTCATAGTGAGGTTTGATCTAGATAAATAAAAGAATAGCTGCAGAGAAAACTCAATTGATATGGCCTGTCACATTAGCATAAGAAATTATGATTGCTTCTATCAACATTGAAGCTGACATTAAGACCTGTATTCAAAGAGTACTTTTGTCCTCAGTTTTAACAGTTGCAGTTCTTTCCCTGCAACTTTTAGCTCAACTTTTACACATCCAGACTTGTCTCATGACTGTAACATATCAGGTGTCATGCATGTATTAACCTCTGGAGACTGATTTCTGGATGGTGAGAATGTATTTCGATAATTTTCAGCACATAAAATTAAGCTCTTGTATCGATCTCCTCTGAGCTGGAGTGTGTTAACCCCAAATTAGAGCTAGCCATCTTCAGCATATAATAGCAATCTGTTGAATTAATAGATGTTTATCTTCCTCAATAAAATTTTATTTCTTATCTTAAAAAGGGAGTCTGATGGAAAATATAATCTAATTGTTGCTCTTTTTTTCCAATTAGGCCTTTCACAAGCTTTAATTCAGCAGTATCTTCCCAACACTCTTTGGGGATTGCCACCTGATTGTGTGTAGGAGCAACTCACTAGGCTGGAGAACTAAGACTAAGTTCTTTATGCTAATATCAACATTCAAAAGAGACGTGACTTCCACACCTTCACCAGCACAACTGTCAAACCTGATGTGTGTGAAAAATCACTTGGTTTTGCCCATGAAGACTCTCAATTGGTTTAAGTTGGCACGATGCTTCTAAGCCGTTCTGTGGTGATTTAGGCAAGCTGAGGATTTGGCTATTTTTATCTTTAAGAAGAAAACAGGTTTAAAGCTTAAAAATATGAGCTGTTATATATTTTTGTTAAACATGTGTTCATGTAATGAGTTTCCAAAAATCTAGAGGAAGGTTTGTTGGCTGCTCCTCCTACTCCAGCCTTTAGAGCACTTGARTATCAGCAGAAAAGGTCTTAGGTTACGAAGGAGGAAGGAACTTATTGGCAAAACAACTCTTCTCTGAAGCACCAGAGAAAATAACTCTAGAACATCTGGTTTCTGTTCAGACCGGAAGCCCACAAAAGTCACCTTCCACTTCAGCTTGTCATTTAGAACATGCATCTCTTTTTGTCTGTTTTCCAAAAGAAGTGAAGATGCTGTCACTCTGTAGCCTGTCATTCTGTTCATTCTCATTTTTCTCTTTTTAATAACTTTGGAAACCACTGGCCAACTTCCAAATGAGACAGAGAGGTAGGTGTATGAAAGATACAGACTTTTCACATGGTAGCCAAGGAGAGAGTCTACTTAATGCTCTCAGTGAAAATAAGTGATGGTGCATGAACTAGGACAAAGATCAGAGAACTTGGGACAATTGGGTTATGAATGGCATAAGTGGAGGGGGGAAAAAAAGAGCAAGGCAAAATAAAAATMCTCCTAGTCATTCTTTATAACTTTTTTTAGAGATCAAGAGGTTTATAAGTGATGTTACTTACAGCTGACAGGCTGATCCTATGACATTTAATAAGGCACAAATGCTGACTCAAGTTTTCCCCACAGTTAAGAGATATGTCTTTTTGCTGCATGGACTACCCAGTATATAAAAAGTATATAWAAAAATTAATTTATTCAAGTTCAGCTAAAACTGAAAAGAATTACATCTGTTGGAAATTGGGATTTTGTAGTCTCACATTAGATCAATAGGTAAACRTGGCTCAAAGTTAAAGATGTTCCATCCATTTGAGTATATAATCTTGCTGTATGGTCTGAGGTTTGCCTTCAATTTCCTCATGCACATTAGGATTTTCTCTCTCTTTCTAATGARAAACTCAGTTTCTGGGCAAATGTGTGGACAAGACAACTGCCTTTTTATTCCTTCCATACATTGTCCTCTGTGTTGCTCTGCTACAATTATTTGTGACACTAGACTAGGACAAGGGAAAAATAACTTTTTTGAGGGTATTGCTTTTATCTTCTAGTTTGTTTTTTTTTAAACCTGCATGGTTCTCTGACCTGACTCAGTGTGCCTAGCTGAAGGGACAGGCTGGGGGCAGCTTTTTGTTAGGGAAGTGAAGAAACATTTTCTCATAACTACTTTATCTCTGGGTGGGATGTAGCCACTTTTTTAGAGGAGGACACTGAGCAATGTGTGCCAATGCTTGTTGAATTTACTGAGAAAAATCACTGTGAAATTTGTCCTCTCCTATGGTGAACAATCTTAATCTGGCCTTTATTGTACAAATGCCTGAGATTTGGAGTATGTTTATACAAAAGTGAGCAAACTGTGATTGCTCAGAAGATAATTGCAATTATTTTCTCCACTGTCTATTAATCTTTAAGTTCATCCATATTATGTTTGGTGTTCATGATTAAAACTAAAAAATGGGAGTAATGAGTAAAGTTTCCTGTGTATGGATAATGAATACCTGCTTTGAAGAAAGACCTCTATATTCAGACCCTGTCCCTTCTGTAAAACACTCCCCATGGCATACTATTATGTTAAACCAATAAAGAGGAAAATGGTATTCCACGCACATGTGAGCTAATAACAACTGGCATGCAGAACATAAACACCACAGTGGGTCACACTAAGGCAGACTGGCAAGCTGCTGTGCAAGCTAAGTTTCCAAATGCCTGAAGATAATTGCCCCAGTATATCCATGCAAAACTTACAAAGAAAAAAATAAGATTATCCCAAGCATGAAACTAGCTGGAAAATTACTCAGCAGTGTTATTGAAAACTCATTTTACTTGCTGTGATATTTAGCTAATATGATTAGCGACATTAAGATGGAGACTTCTGCTATAGTTTGGAAATAAATTCCAACCTACGTATCACAGTGGGAAATTTATTTTGTTCTGTAACATATCAGCATTTCCTGCCCACATGAAATCTCTTAGACATCTACCCCTGCTTCCTTGGATCACTAGTGTCAATTCAGTAATCATACACATAGTTCAGAACCTCCACACTCAGTGAGAATGTTAAGAATGGTAAGAGAAGCATTATTCCAATAATTAACAGAGTAAAAGTGAAAATCTTTTAAAAAATGATTTACAAGAGATTTGCATGCACTAAATATTGTTTTCATGCTGAGATCACTTTCAGGCTTTTGACTAGGTGAAATCTATTTTCTTTATATAAGCATATAAAAAATGGAAATGCTGATGCCTGTATTTACTAAGATATAAAAACAGTTTTCCCTTTTCTGAAACTATTTTYTTACACTTGAGTCCTCACTGACCATACCATCTTCCTGCTTAATTTAGTAACTACATCTTCCTCTTTCTTACAAAGCCTATAATAATATTTATGTTTAAAGTGAAATAATATCAGGTAACTATAGCATCTGGGCCCCGTGGCTGGAACAAAGACCTCATGTGTGGTGGTCTTTAAAAGAAAGCACAGAACTAGAAATTAGTTTTCCCTTCCATAGTTTCTCAAGAGAATTCATTGTCAGGCAGGAGAAAACAGATAATATGCACTTATGGGTGGACTGCAAGAGAAGTTATCAAGTAAGGCAGATATGTATAAAGATCAAATTATATCTGAATGAAGTAGTGTCCACTTTGATATTTTAAGATCTGCAGCATCTACTAACCTGAAGATCCAGAGCTTAAAACTTTTGTTTTGTGAAAGCRTATTATTTGAAATCAACCATATAACAGGTGAAAGCTTATGAATTTACTTCACAGAAGGCAGAAACTTTTCAAGACTGTTGGTATGTTTGCCAGATTAATCTAAGGAGTAATAGGGAACAGTTCAGTTAAGGCACCCAAAGACTTGAGCAGGAAGGAGATACACAGGCTTCTTGTACCAAAGTACAGACAAAAAAAAGTCATCTTGGAATAAAGGGAGGAAGCTACCTGGGTTAGCAAACAGGTGTAATTCTGCCTTAGTCTAACCAGTTGGAAGACTGGGGATATGTATGAAATCCCACTTATTTTACCATTTCTAGCGATGCACCTCTTCATCTGCAGTTTGCAGCCCAGAATTCAAGCTCTGCCTGGGAGATAGGAACCCAYAGCTTTTTAAAAAGGAGTGGCTCATTTGGGACTACTGTTTTTAACAGAGCATCAATATCTCCCTATATGCCTGTGTGTATATATACTACTCAAGACAGTCAAGACACAYGAAGTGCTTCATTAAAAACTTCTAGGGGCTCAAGTACCAAGACTTATTATTTATAAGTCTTGCATACTTAGCAGAAGGCTTCATACACCATCACCTTACCATTTAAGAGTCTCCATCTTATTTCCCAAAGGCCTGTCCATTTATGCTAACAGCCAGTCAGTTATCCTTCTTCTCTCTTCCTTCTCATAGTACTAACTTGATGTAATAATACACGTGGCCAGAGTTGGATAAGCCAAATGGAGATTACATCAAGTTTCTCTGAGGGGTGCCTGCACCTCCAGAGCTGGCTTAATAAAGTGAGACCACTTCCTCGGGGATGCCATRTAACAGAAAAGGGTTTAATAAAATGGGAAAATARCAAACAGTACAACATAAATAAAAATAAGCTGACACAGGTGCTGACAGCATCACACCATGTAAGCACCCCCAAAWAAAGCACTGGGAAGCTTGGTGCAGTGGTGTAAGCACCTAATAGTTGAGGCAGTGCCTTTTGGCACACTGCCCAATAAGGAGCAGTTACATTGTGACAGACAGATACAGAGACCTATCYATGTCYCTGTCCTKGCCCTGAGCCAATGGCAGCTTAGAGTGTAGAGAACTTTCCAGGGCTCTTTCCTTTTAAGKCTTATGGTAAAACTAAACATATTTTCCCTATAAAGAAAATACCTGTTTGGTTTAAAGCTGMATTACTACACTAACTCACTACGTCCTGTCCCTGGCACAAAGTCTTAYCTTATCTGTCCCTTGAATGACCRCCTGTCYCTGGTTTTCACAGCAYAGCAGCAGGCTCTATCTGGATCCAACTGAGCTGTTACTACAAGCAAACCCCTCCCAGTCAGCTCACCCTTTATCACASCWATAGCTGGGMGAGCAAGGCTGTTCCCACTCTAGGATAATTAACACAGCTGCAATACATCAGAGGCAAGATTACCTTTAGTACYGACTCTRTTTGTTTCCCCACACTATCTTTACCTATCKTACCRYRTGTATGTRCACACATATAAGTTGACATCTGGTTCTAGAGACCATAACTCACATCTTCTCATGCAAACCAAGAGATTCTTGAAGTCTTCCTCTCCCATCCCCTTCACAAAGCAGGCTTGGTTAGGTCAGATTGCTGGGACATTTGGCCTTTTTGGGCAGCCTGTTCAGGCTCCCAGTCATCTCCATGGTACATTTTCCCCCTCTATATATAAAGAGAATTTCCTCTTTTCTAATGTGTGACCATCATTTATCATGMCATCAGTGCATGAGGCCTTCAGTACTCTTCCTCTGGCAAGAGCATGGCTCTGTTATCTCTGCATCTTTAYATTTGGCAGCTGCAGAGAGCAGTAASTTTTCCCCTTCACCTTCTCCTCTTAAGGTTGAACAAATGGCTTCTCCTCATATGCCACATACTCTTCTTGCCAGCTATCCTCTGGWATTGCTCCAGTCTTTCAAAATCTTTCTTGCAGAGGGGTGCCTCCAGCTGGAAAGTGCAAATGCAGCCTCAAAAGTGCCAAATAAAGTGAAAYAACAACTTTTGATCTGCTGCAAATAACTATGGTGCACAGTGGCACTGCTTCAACAGCATGGATTTGAGATGACACTTATTTTGAAAAATCTAGTGGGCTTTTTAGATATTTTGAAATATCCTAGTKGTTATAGCATTCTCTGGGGGACATGATAGTTGTGGGTTTGCATTGATTCAACAATAGAATCATCTCTTTTCTACATCCTGACTGAACATTGCAATCATTAGATCTTGTATTAAAGGGAAGCTGTARCACTTGGTGTGGGTCCTGATGCTGACTGGGGATGCTATGTGTGTTCTGAGAATACTTATTGGATCATGATGTCAAAATAGGTGGAGAAACATCTGTTATTTTTATACTGATCTGGTTTAGCTAAGAGAATGTATTTGATTAGTACTGCGAAGGCAGAGATACCTTTGTGCTTTCTGGACTACCACAAAAGTCCTTGGATTTACCTAAGGAGTCTTGGTAGCCTCAGGATTAGGCAGGATCTGAAACAGTCTATTCAGAATRATATATCTCCATCATGTATACCTAAATTCTGCTTAAATCTTATTCTTGAGCTACCTCTGATTGCTTTCAGCTTGCACTGCCCTCAGGGGTATCTCAAAACACAGCTCATACACAGGCACAAGCTTTCCCCCAAACAGGGAGAGACACTGAAGACTGACTCTACCAAATAGTCAATCCATGCAAAAGGACAGGCAAGAAAAATGMAGTATTTGATGAGCCTTGAGGCTTCCCAACATCTTAGGTCACTGGACAGCATCTTTCCAAGCGCTTCTTAAAGGTAAGCTCCCCATCAATTTTTTTAATATATTGAACCCCAGCCTCAGCTGGTTTCTGACTGGGTATCTCCTTTCCATGTGGAGCAGATGTACTTGTGCCTATTGAAGCAATGTGCTGTTTCCAGTGAGTTGCAGGAGAAAAAAATTGAATCTAATCTCCATTTAAATGCTCCCCATTTTGCAATCCCCTTCCTTCAAAACAGGGATGGTCCACTGCCAGCATGTGCAGAGCCCAAGGCAGGGTTAAAAGTGATGACAATGGTGCCTTGGGCACATATTGCTGTGGCTGGGGAACCTGCTGAGCCTTGGCAAGCTGAACCATTCACAGAGCAGGTGCTAAGAGGGGCAGTTGTGCCAAGGGCTCTGAGCTACTTTGGCTAGCCATGTTGCTATGCCATTTAATGTGAGGTCAAACAACCTCTTTCAGAACGGACCAGGATTTTACCAGTCCCAGAGTCTTGCTCTCAGTCAAACTCTTTCATAGCTATGGTTGATTTTCCTTTGGAATAAATCATGTTTGACTTCAGTCATGTTTTTAATTTACCTAAGACTTTATCAATGTTATCAGCTTAAAAAAAATATGTTTTTGTATGAAATTGCATACAATTTAGTCCTTTATCGCTGCTCTAAGGAAAGTACTGACTAAACAGAAACACCAGACGACAGTACATGAGACTCCCGTTGCTTATTTGTTGCATTTGTATGTTACTGTCTGGGAAGATTTGAAGGGTGGACCTCCTGTTAGCCCTCTGCTTCAACTACAGGCAGGAAAGTGCTTCAGCAGTAAGTCACGTTTCTCTTGTTTACTCTCATCAAGACCTTTGTGTTGCGTAATTCTTTTGTTTTCTACTGCTGTAATCTCTGATGCACACAGATCCCAGACAATTGTAGATGACCCGTGTGGGATGCATGAGGTTCCCTGTCAAGATATTGTTGTTCCTCACTGGCTGGCATCCAGGTTTAGTACTAGGCTGGAAAAAAAAAAAAAAAAAAAAGAACAATGGAGATAAATTTAGATGCTGTTGGGAAAAAGAATCTAGGACACTGTCCATCCCAGCTCTTTGAAGCAACACCCACAAAGCAGTTTCCTGACCTTTTCAGGGATTCCCAGATTTTCACAGCAACTTATGCAACCAAAGCTGACACCACCTGACTAACATTTGGCTAACCCTTTGCAAACTTCTTCCAAATGCAAGCCAAGAAACAGAGCTTGCTATCTGAAGTTAGAGCCTGACTGTGCACACTGAGGACAACTGGAAACAGCTGGAGWATGGATGCTGGTACCAGAGGTACCAAGACAAATCCTCTGCACTGATTTCCTGAAAGCCATTACCAGCCACGCTCTGCAGGCAACTGTGACCTAGGCCTGATTTTAATTTTGCTGGATATATGCCTACACTAAGACTGAAATCCTGCTACTAGGTCCTCTAAAATACTGTTAATCACTGACTTTGTACACCTATTCATTRTTTTGATTAATAGCTTAGTTACATGACTGTGTTTCAAAGGCCTCATTGAGGTATTACTAGCTAAACTGATCASTAATTCCAATTCTATAATATTGCTGTTTCTATGTAGATGAGATGTTTACTTGCTTAAAAAGAGTAGGACACTCTATATACCCTGAGCCAGTTTCTCAAGTCAAATTCTCAGGGATGGGGAAGGCCTTGGCCCTTCTACACCTTGTGGTTTGCATTTTTCTTGAATGGCTTCTTTTTTTTTGAGAGTTCTTYCCCTATGTTTTGAACATTCACATTTGGTCATTGATGAAACATTTTTCAGTGTGATTTGCATTTACACAGCAGTTCATATCCAAAAGGGTGCCATGCAAATTTTGATCTGCTGACAGGRGTAGCAGAATGTAATGTTTACCAATGCAGTGCAAGACCTTTAGTTCCATTTTTTAAAGCTGAAAAATGTTGCAAAATGTTGCTTTGGGTGACATTATATAAATTTTTGTCTCCTTAGTTAAGTTGTTTTTTGCTAGAACAATAGAATTTTCTACAAGATAAAGCAACTTTCATTTTAACATCAAGTAACTGAAATATTTACTTTTTAAATGTCAAATAATATTTTGGTAAAAATGTTATCTTTGCGATTTCTGACATGAAATCACTATGTTTCATGTAAAAAAAAAGAACCTCAATCCGGTCATAACTTTTTTTTTGTCATTTYGTCACAAGCTTATAAAAATGAATTGTAAATAGGTCATAAATTCTCTTTCTGATTTAATCAAATATAACAAGAATAACCCCACAAACTTTCTCTCACTAGTCCATGCACAATTTATTTGTTAATATACACTTTCTCTATCGGCAAAGGCTTTGAATTTGCATGATCAGATTTAATTTTTTGGGTTTGAAGGCAAGTCTTGTTTTTTTTGTCTCTCTCATTGTGATGTCAAACCATATCAGAAAACATTTTCTCATAATGTAATGTAAAGATATTGGGGTGGAGAGTTAAAATTAAGAGCTTGAATGGCATTGCACTTGGAAAGTGAGCAAATAGTTCTCAGAAGGATTTTAGCTGGAGTTCYAAGCTGGAAAGCTATTTCAGCATACACTAGCCTTCAAGGATTTCAACAGTACCATGAGACTCTCAAAATTATTTGATACATAATTTGGTGAAATTTGAAAGCTGTTCCTTTGCAGATGTTTTGATTATCTGACTATAATAATTCTTTGACCTTGACCTAGGTAAGTTGGTATTGTATGTTTCTAATCAGTGTGTGCTTATGTTGTTTCCATTTTATTTTTAACTTGAATACTGTCATTTAATAAAAACCTATACCTTTTAAAGTACCAAACTTTATTAATCCATTTAAAAGCTTAACTGTCTATAAAAATATACTATGTAAATTGGACTTCTTCCCTTCTTCAGTCGTCATGGCCAAGCACATAAAGCTTGGGGAAATTTATGCATTTTGACCATCTCTAAATCATTAGAGGCCAAACCAATTTAAATAGCAATCAGTGACCAAGAACACCCTTTGCTCTCTAAAGGTTTATTCTTTTTCCTTGGTATTCTAATTATTTAATTCAAGCTTGTTAGGTTCAGCTCTGCTGGATGCTTTGCAGTCTGAATTCATTCTGCCTTGTTTAATTTGCCTTTTTTCCTTTGCCATTAGATAGTTCTCAAGATAAGAACAGAGAACTAACTCACCACTGCATAATATGAACAGAAGCTGTTTCTTAAATGATTAAAAAAGATAGGGTGATCCTTTGGATTTGACACTTGGGACAGAGTTTTTGTGCCTTTTTAATTGCTTCCCAGACTGGGATCATTATCCTTAAGATTTCCCACTTGTAAGACTGAACTCCTCCCATTTTATAAAGTGTTTAGAGGTCTTAAGAAACCCCAAGCTAACATATGAAGTTTCCTTGTATTAATTTTTCACTGACCTCGGTGGAGTCAAAGTTTGTCTCTGAGATATCCGGAGGTGATCACAATGGAAATGGGAAGGAACTCATAACAGATCTGAAGGTTATTTTCAGAAGTGGCACCTCAGAGTGCGCTGCAGGGACAAGCATATTATTCTCAAAATCTGTAAGAAACTCAGCTCACTGAAAGGCAGCATTCTCCCCAAGCTTTTAGTAGTCTTCCATTTCAGAAACTGCACAGGTTTAAACCCTCCCCATCATGTTGATTATGTTTGAAACGTTGACAAAAGTATTTAACTCTGGTGTGGCTTTTGCTATCAATTATTATGTCCCTTGTGTAAGGTCTGGTCTCTGAAGTCATCACTGGGAAAAGGTAGAAAAAATCTAATAGTGGGCAGATTTTTTATGTCCGTGTCACTCAGATTTATGATATTACAGCTTCCATATGCAAAAGATGCATCTTTTATGGCAAGATAGCTCTTCTAATGTCTTGAAGTGTCCTGAACTCATTACAGCTTTTGACTTGTTCCAGCCTTCAGATTAAAATGGTTCAGGTTACATCATTTTAAACTGCACAAAGGGTCAAGAGACCGTATCATTTCAATGAGGCCACAGTTCATTTGCTTTGGCTCAGGAAAGCCAGAGGATGAAATACATATTAATACTCACAGTTTGAAAGAAGGATTGCAGCCTTGGTATTGCAATGAAGTGAAGCATTTCATACATGAAGCAGCAAAACAGTCACTGGATTTTTGCCAATTTGAAGGAGATAGAGAGGAAGAGACAATTAAAAAAATTTAAAAATGCACCTGGTACCTAATTTTTTTTAAAAGTTTCATCATGGGGAAAAGCAATATTTGCTTTTTGCTTCATGGAGTTGAAATCAGTCCATTAAGAGAGTGGGAGAAAAGATTAATAGATAAATTCAGCATACCGACTCCTTCATATAGTTAATGTGCTTCATTTTACTTAGGTGATGAGTTGCATTTAAACTGATAAGGAGTGGAAAGGGAGGAAGAGAGGTTAAATATATGGTATAGGGAACAAAGTTAATGAAAGCATGTTACAGGATTTTACAAAAATATATGTATTACTGTTCCTTTAATATAGTTCTTGGGACAAATACATCCCTGCTGTAATCTCACTGAGCTAATGAGATCACATCAGTGACAAATTTGGCTCTTGTATCTGAAGTTTTAAAATGGTGGTGGTATCATAATTTTCTTCTCTGCTTAGAATATGAATGAGTGTTGTAAGCCTGAGAAAAAAAAGGATTTTTGAGGCTAATGGAGACCAGTGAGACAGGGAGGATGGAAAGTAGAATATTGAGCTAATTCATTTTAGCTCCATTGTCCTTGTCCAAACATTTAAAGTTTCAAGCTTTGCACTTCTGTATGTGAAAGAACTATTGCCGTCTGAAATCCAGAGTCTTAAAGATGTAAAGCATCTCTCTAAGCAGTGCTGAGGTTCACCTTCAGCCATCACAGACACCTTCAAAGTCATCCTCAGCTTCATTGATCTTAACTGAGCTTTAATACCTTATCACCATCTGAGTGTCTCAGAYGCACACAGCTTGGATGGTGCCTCAGATAGCCACTGTGACTGCTGACCATCCCACAGCAGTTTCCCAACTGAAGCAAAAACTTCCCATCCTCTAAAATATGACTACTCCAGTGCACCATTCATCTGCTTATGTCTCCTGTGAACGTGATGGATAAAATACACAAAGCATGCTCTTCCTCTGTTGACTCCTGCTTTTTGTCCCTGACACTGGCATGTTCAGCAGTAACAAGCTGTATGCAAGTCCTTTCTTTGGTGGCGGGACTTCAAACTGAATGTTGTGAGAGCTCCAACCATTAAGCTGTTGGATTTTTATTTAATGTAATTGATGAAGCAATTGTTGGAGCAGTTGTTGGAGCTGAGACATGCACCAGTATCTCGGGTATGTGTCTTAAGAGCTGGGGGACTCCTTCCATCTGTAGTCTAATGGTGAGCAAAASAAATTCCTCTAACTGGGAAAATGGCTTGGACCGGTAACATAATATTCAGTGACAAACTGCTAAGGGTAATCTCTCTAAAGTGAGTTCAGATTACTGCCTCTCTGAAGTTACAAGAGAGATTACATTCAAGTCTTTTAAAGCACAGGTGAATGACTCAAGAAAGCATCTTCTTGATGGTTTGTCTGTCTTCCTGTGGCTTCTCACTGACATAGAAAACTAGACAAAAATGCCCTTAGAGTAAATTCATGGCTGACAATCTGTCTCACTGCACAGGAACATCAGCCCTGTGCTTCACATGGATCATGTCAGTGTGATGGGAGCATCAGCACTGATTTTCATTATTACTCTCTAAAATTGTGCATAGTCCTGCTTGGCTGATTTCTGAGATATCTGACTATCTGCATGTTTAAGGGAAAAGACAGTATAGCTGCAGTGTACCGATTCTCTGATTATTCCTCTTTTCCAGAACCAAGAAGCAATCCAGAGATTTCTAAGATTTATGCCAAAAATCAAATGTAGCTTTGGGGTGAGTTCAGTAAGATTCCATATAAAATAGATTACACTTTGGTGAAATCTGTTGTAAAACCTGTAATAATTCTTCACTATTTTTAATTACCCTACGTTGCTCCTTTTTTTCTCAATATATCTTTTAATGGTTCAAAAATTCCTGCAGGGTTTCTTTTTTTGGGTTTTTTTTTTTTTTTTTTTTTTTTTTTTTTTTTTTTTTTTTTTTTCCTTTAATATTTTCCCTTAAATATTTACAGGAATTTTCCAGCTGAGATATCATAACATTTTCTTCCATCCTACCTTCTTGTTCTACTCCAGCAGTCTCACAATGAGCTTGTTCTCAGAACACACACGCAGCTGCACTTTCCTTTTATTACTTATGACAATCTTCAGAGTACACAGGAGACTTTTTTTTTTGCTAGGCCTTATTCTTCATTCATCATGACAATAACACAATGCTCAAGACCTTAATAATCTTATGTAATTTCATTTTTGCTATCAATAATAGTCCAGACACTTTCTCTCCCCCTTCCACCCTGCCCTCACTAAGATGCTTTTGAATTTTTCAGTAAGATCTGTAAAAAGGTAATGATTTTGATTGTTTTACCTGTTATTATAATTACGTGACATTAATTTCTGTTTCACTTTAGTGCCTCTGCTATCATAGTGAGGTAGGTTATGTTATATTTTTATATCTATATCTATCCCATTTTTATGTTCAGCTGCATTTTGGTCTAGACTGAGACTGATTAAACTTGTAATGTCTCTTCCCTGGCAAATGCTGAGATTTAATTCTATTTTATTATTAATTCCAAAACTGACTCAAGTTTTTACCAAATATTTGGAGACTGTTGGATATGCTCAGTTGAAATATTGTGCTTTGATTCAAACCTGTAACTTTTAAAATTATTCTTTTAACTAAAAATATTTAGAAATTAAATACATTTCTGAGATTATCAATGTTTTCTATCAGAATTTGTAAAACAAATCAGTCTCTTTACCAGGGCATTTCCTCTTTTTTTTTTTTTTTTTTCCCATAGAAACAATGTTTTCTAAGGCAAGAGCATAATTATTGGAATCTTCGTATTCTACAACAGAGCTAGTAAGGTCTTGTAAAGTGTAGAATTCAGCTGAAATCAAAGATGATCCTAATTTTTAGGAAGAGCCTTGGCCCCAGGAAAGACTGGGAGGCAAGAGCAGGGAAACTCTGGTGCTCCTCTGCAGGCAGGAAGTCTCCAGCCTGGACCTGAGTAGCATTCCATCAGCTCTTCCCTCCTGATCACTATATCAGGTTTAAGGTACTTAAGTGAAAGAAACAAACAAACAGAGAAAGAGAGAAAAGGGCATTCTTGGAGCTCAGATAGTGATGAGAAGGGGGAAAGCTTGCTATCACAGTCCTGAGGGAGATATATGGTTACCCAAAGGTGGAGGTAAACAAAAAGCCTGGGTGAAATTTATCTCTCCTTGAAATGTGGTTTTTTTTTTTTTTTTCTTCTTTTTTTTTCTTTTTGACATGGGAGGCCAGGGAGTTAAGAGCATGGGAAGGCTTTATTTTGTCTTACTGAATTCAGCTGCATTTGTGGGTTTAATTTCTTCACATAATAGATGCTCCATTTTAAATGCTTTAATATCTACAAGACTCTCTATGTAGATGAATGAATGCTGCCACCATTCCAAGCATGTCACTTTTATATCTTGTCAGACGGTCACAGTTATTAACAGCAGCATTTAAAATTCACTTTCTTCCTTGAAGAAAGCCCCAGCTATAAGACAGAACAAATTACAAGTAGTATGTGTAGTGCAGCAGTGCTAAAACTGCTGTCAGCATCCCAACGTGGCCATATGTCTGACATAAAGTACACAAAAGAAAGTGTTGAGGATTGGAGCACAGGCTAATGATAAGTAGGCCGGTTAAACAATAAGCCTCTCAAGTGAGCAATATACATTCTGTTCTGTTTTTCTTATTTGGTGCTGCTTTAAATCAAAGTCCACAGGTCTTGTATTGCTGGGAGGTTGGACATGTTGTCTGCCAGTAAATAGGCCCTCTGCCAAGAAACTGGAGCTCACTCTTGGTAAAGGAAGAACATTGTTCACTAAAATAGTTTGTCTTTTGATGCCAAAGGAAATCAAATTGTAATCAAGGGCTGAGAACGGACTGAAGTCATAAAGGCTGGCTTGCCTCAGACTTTGGCAGCCTCTCTTGTTCCCAGGCAYATTAAATATAATTTACGTTTGCAGAGGGGAGAGGCTTTATTGAACTGGAAATTTGTTTKAAATAACACTTAAGTGAAACACTGTTAGAGGCAGCCAGAGATACACGTCTACTGTCATTTAGACTGCTGAAAATCCAGAATACGTTCATGGTCTTCACTAGATTTGTTCTGAAYTTGCATCTGTGTAAAAGGATATTTTTGGTCAATGTTGATGAGACAATCACATTTCCCAGGTTCTGGTCACCCATGCTGAGTGGAAAGCTCATTATGACAGGCTTACCTCAGTCAAAGAAAATATTTATTTGTTTTTCTTCTATTTTATCATSCATATGAAATTCAGACTAGCTATAAATAACAATATTTGGATGAAAGTKAATGAATGCATATAGGACAGTTGAATTAATTATATCCTTGATCTGCAATGTATGGAGGGAAATAAATTTTACTGATAATTCATGTTTTAAAAAGTTAAAGTTTAAAATATGTGCTTTATGGTTTCAGAAAGTAACTTAGAAGAACTTCAAAATAAAATAAAAATATGGTTTTTATCTTTTTAAACGAAATTTATCTTTTGGAACAGTAAAACTAGCTTTTATTTTACCATGGATTTAAAAACTAATTTAAAAATAACCTCTTCCATGGAGTGATAATTCTATTTTTCAGCATCTTGTTCATAAGTAGCCAGCCAAGGGAAACAGTTGTTTTAATTTTTTACACACTTTTGGATGAGATATTTTTCTTCTAACCTGACACCATAATGTGGGTTACATCTGAAATGTATTTTACAGATTTGTACTGAGTCAAAGCAATGGAATCTGCCAACTRAAAAGTAGAAAGTCTTCTATGAAAATCTCATTTACAATCACATTCACTCCTTTGTTTTGAAGCTTTGTCACACTGCTTATAGCATTTGTCAGCAAAATACTTTTAGTTGCATATATACTATGTAAAGGGAAACTTGGCCCTAGGGAAATAATAAGGTATAATTAAACTACCAAAGAAAAGGTTGAGTAGCTGCTTCTTTAAAAAGTAGAGATTTTTTTCCCTTTTGCTGTTTCAATCTTCCTGCTGGCAATACTATTGAAACAACACACTTCCTCCTTAGAATGGAAATATTTAGATAAGTTWGAACAGCTCACCTCTCTTCAAGCAACAATTGACATTTGAAACAATTTAAGGTTAATTCTGTSAAAAGACTAGGACAGATCAGAGACCTTGACAACCAGTTTGGAGGTCTAAAACTATTCCAATGTGCTTGAGGGACCAAACAGGCGTCTGTCTGATATGTTTCTTAAAAYTCTGCCTCTGTCTGTGTGTGTATTCACCTGGGCTTTGATAATGCCTGACACAGAAATGATTAGCTTAATGCCCAAACTCTGTCACCTCAGAGTAACCTGTAGCCTCATGACTAAGCTTTTTCTGGAGGCTCTTTGGAAAGTGTGTGTTGTTCCTGTCTTCTGCGTAAGATATCTAATTTAATTTGACTCAGGGCAGTGGAGCTTAATAAGAGGCAAGGTGTTTAGGAGATGTGACCTGCATTTTTCACCATTGCCTGAGTCTGTGTGTGAGTCTAACCTAAGGCACCTAAAAATAACATGGTGGAAATTWAAACAAAACTGTCTTTTCCTGAAGATGGGACTCTCCCTTTTCCAGAAAAAGAAGTACTAAAATTTAAATGCCTTATTTTCTGAACAAAATKACATAGACTTTACAATTGATATTCAATAATTTTATGACAAAATATTATGTTGGTTTTTTTTTTTTTTTGGTGAAGAAACGAGACTAAATTACTGCAGAAGTTCTGGAAGTATCCTTACTTATRATATCAATGGTTATTTCAAAAGGAAAATGACAGGGTAAAATTTTTTTACATTGCACCATATAAATACCAGGACTATCAGCTGTAACCTGTAGCAGCCCTTTTCCCAGCTGTAATACACTTTTAGAAGGTATGTGATGAGGGCCAAGAAACTACAAAAGACAGAAGGGTGACTGAAGAGGTAAATGCTATGACACTCAGACACTCAGGCACTAAGGTTCTGGCACTTTTGGCAGCCACAGGCACCCCCTAGGATTTGACAAATTGGTGGGTGCTTTTATCTACTCTCAGTGATATCTGAGCATGGGCTTGTGAGACTGATTAATGCAGGACATTGCTACAAAATACAATCAAGCTAGGAAGTGACTGGAGAGACCTCAATACATGTGTTCCCTTAAGTGCATGCAGAAATTATGGTGTTATGTGTGGTTCCTGTGAAGATGTGCAGCTCAGATGATGTCTGAAGTCATGGAGATGCTGTGAGACAGCCCTGTGCTCTCTGAGGAAGTCCACACAAGGAAACTTCCACAAAGTTGCTTCAGGATTCAAGCCTGCCTGCAATATTCTCTTCTCTATCACAACAGTCCTGTATCACAGTTTTGAAGAGTTCTCTAACTTYCTGTTGCTTATTTTTTCCCTTCCTTTTCAGTCAGTGTGACATAGTGTATTCAGAAGTTAACAGAAACATTCGTGTATTTCTTGAGATAGGAGCAAACAGACTGCTTTAAAAGTTTTTACTTTTATRTATAGATAGGTGCATAGAGATATTTATACTTTGGTTATCTTTTCTGCTTTCACTTTGTATTGTCTTGTAAACAGGTCATGAACATGATTTTTTTTTAAAAAAATAGGAGCTGGATGCTTAATTTAGGGGAAGYAAATGAAAGGCTGATCTCTATTGTTGCAGTTTTCTTAAAAAAAGGGGTTATGGCTTTCAAAAAGCTTTGAMATGCACATATTGCAAACAAAATAGGAACAGAAAGAATATTTCTATGCCTGAACTATCCCATCCACTCATAACCAGGCTAACAGTAAAAAACTGGCCCGTAAATATAAAGACAGCTCAGCTGAGTGTGAAAACAAAAATGTGTGAGAGATTTGAAGCCTGATACTCCCACTGTCTCACCATTACCTTGTCTGTAAATGCTCACTGGCAAATCAACCAGCAATAGCCCATCGTTAGTTTGGGAACTGAATGTCTTACRATGTTTCAGCAGTAGGAAATTGGTCCTACTACTGCTGAAGAGACTGGGCAGCCTATTTCTATCACATTACACTCTTCTGCTGGGCTTTTCTTTTTTCTTCTCAGAAGACCCAAAGCCRGTCAGGTCAAAGTTAACAGCTGTTGAAACTGCCATATGCTTTATAGAGGAGATGTGAAAATAATTGTGTRCCAGAATTTTGGTTAAAATTGCAATGATCACATTTTGACAAAGAGATCCTACCCCTAAACTTAATTCAAATGCTCAGAGTTGGCAATATGGGAAAAGAGGGCTGATGGGGGTAGAATTACTAGCCTGTCACCCTAACAAAGGACTTTTGGAAACTTAGTGTTGCCTCCTTGGGAAAGGGATTATCCTTCATGAGGTTTAGTGTCAGATAAAGTACAAAAGATAGTTAAACAGAAAAGTCTGTAAACAATAATATTTTAAGATTTGCAATTGTAATTTTGATTATTTTGTATTTCTGAATCAATCATCAGTCGTAAGTGAAGAAACTATTTTTCAGCAGTCAGGCAAGCAGGTGACACAGACCCTGTAGTCATGTCTCTAATTAAAACCATCCACAATTCCTGTGTGGGTATATATTGGTGTAGATGGGCATACATCTGTACTGTGCCTAAAATTAAACACCTCTCTCTATAAACATCAAGTAAAATTTAAAGTAATTTTTCTTAATTAAAATACCATTCAGACTAAACAAATGTCTGTTACTTCTGCTACAGGAGCAAACACTTCCTTTCCTTGTGTTTGTCTGAGCTGGAATTAAGTGAAATTCAGCATCTCAAATGGTGAAGTTTGAAGATGCAAAAACTGCAAGTAAGCAATTCATATAATCTATTGAAACCATAAGCAGGCAAATTTTGGTTTTCATCTACTGAAAATCCAATGYCATGAATCAGTGAAAAAAGAACAGCTTTACCRTTCAATAATACAGGAAGTAGTCATCTTGATCACTGATGCAAATAATGGCATGATTTCAGCCTAAGTAAATTTAAACAAACAAACAAACAAACAACTCAAGTTTAAAATCCTTACTCCAGGTCAGGTACTTGTTCAAGGAATGTCAGAAACCATGTCAGACAAAGCATGAAAAATTCAGGAGACTAATTTTGGAATATGCTGTCAAAAGCAAATATGAAAGTCTGTTCAAAGGCAAACATATCTGTTCWCTGTGATGCATCATAATACTGGGTATTCAATTTCTTGTTCAAGCTCAAGGGCCCTAAAATAAAAGCCTAAACTCGCTGCCAATTTCTTTACCCATAAACATACAAATAATTTTAAAGATACATATTGTACTCATCCAATCATTTTCCCATTAATATTTTCATTTTTAAACACTATTGTTTGATTGCTAGCTCCTCAATTGTGATGAATCTAAGTTATAAATACAAGTCTGCAAAACAAGGGAAATTTTAGCAAATTTGTCCACTTCTGCASTTGCAAAAGATAAATAATATAGAGAATTCTTTAAAAAAAACCTCTAACAATAAATCCTGTAATTCAAATGTTAATGAACAATGAATGGTAGCAGTTTTAGGACACTAGAGTGAAGCCCTTGAATGGTATCCACAGAAACCTTTTGCCTTTCTCTATGAAAAGATAGACTTTTGAATATCTTCTTATTGTGTAAAGGACACTTATAGTTTGCTTCATGCTCTGTAGTTCCACAAGAAGACACAARGAAAAACAAGCTCAAAATTCAAAGAAAATCATAGTATGTTTTTACTACTTTGTCAAGAAAGGATGAAGAACTGTTGTGTACCTAATATGCAGAGACATCTTAGTATAACAAGATACAGCTTAACTCCTAGAGTCCTTGCTATTTAATCCATTTAGTTCTGCCCAGGGATCACATGAATTTATGGAAACCCCCTGCTACCCTCTTTGTTGACTTCCATCCCTGCTGGGAGATCCCCATCTGCTGGGAAGCAAAAGTCTGTTCTGAACTTTACCTCATTTAACAGAGTGCCACATGTAAATCCAACTTCTTCATTTATTACTTTGACAGAGCAGATGGCAATGGGCTTTTAAAAGACTGTAATGTTGCTTAAAACTAGCTATATTTGTAGAAATAATAGTTTTAGCTGTTTGGAWTCTAATGCCTGATTTTTAGAAAGAGATTTTGACACAGGCAATTAAATTTTTGAGCCATCAGTACTTAGTGATRCATCATAATTTAGCTGTTTTCAGAAAATCATATTGTGACCAAATAATCATTCATTAAGACAGAAAATACTTTTTTAATGGAAATTTGAGMCTCGTGTTTGGTGGCTGATATGAGTGACTAGTTTTCTAATAGCCTTAATCACTGGAGTATTTCTTTACTTGTTCATTTAAGCCCATTAATGAAAACGTATGATGTTAAGTCTAATATCTACTAACCCTTGATGACTGTTTTGACTTCCAGCATTGTCCTATAAATAACTGTGAATGACATGCACTGAAAATCAAAGAGTATTATTTCACTGTGATTAAAGAGAACAGGTTCACCCAAGACTTCCTTTTCATCCAGTAAGACCACAGAGAAATTCATTGTTAGTTTGAGTCAGATGAAATGTACTTCAAAATGTCTTGTCCTTARAAATCATACTCTAAATGCATAATGCAGGCTTTAAAAATAACTTGAAAACTCAAAGCCAGCCACTGGGTTTTCTTGCAGGAGGCACATAATGGGATAGGGAACATCAAGGGCAATCATAGTACCCTGGGCTTGAAGACTACAAATAATAGATTTATTTGTCCTCAAGATCCAGTCTMGTGGTTTGTGAGTTTGTCTATTTTTTACAATTGGTGACATCTGAAAAYTTTTTAAGGCCTGAAAAAGGGAAGTAAACCTTACATGTCCAGTGCTGATTGTAGTTTTCYAACTGAGAATATCAGCTGACTTGATGCTCCATGAAATCCAAAGAACCATCTGATGCAGCTGGGACCTTTGGTTATATTCACCTTGGCTATGAACCTTYTGATTATATTGTAAGTATTATGGCCAAAGGGCACTGGTTGTTTGTGTGACATTTGTGGTCTGTCATGCAATCATGTCATCTTGTGTGGCTGCTGCAGGGTGAGACCTCATATGGAGTGAACAGTGTGTGTTCTTTGCTCTAAATTAAACAAATACCTCTAATATGTRCTTCCTTAATGCAATGTCAGGTGTTTTAAGGTATTTCTGTCTTGTGCATATGCTTAGGCCTTAATGCCAGATACCATGATTCATAGTAGGTTTTGCCTTTCTGATGATAAATAGCACTGTTTAGGAACAAGGCTGTCTGTCCCCAAAGGGCTGTTATAATGAACTGCACAGGCCTCCTCTGCAACTAYGCTGGTCAAACTTTTGTGATACAACACACAGCTTTTATTGATCATCTGGAGAACATTAAACCAGGAGGGGTTTGTCTCTCAGTGTMATTCCCTTTAATATATATTGTACCATATTTTAAATTTTAGTTCAATTAATGGAACTTTCTTAAACTTGACTATCATGCTGATTTTTCTTGAGTTTAGTTGCAGATAATTTCTAAGATTCTTGAKTTAAAGATTAAAACCTAAGGTTCATCTCCTGCATGAAAAAACCCTGGAAGATAACCCTGGTGGCAAATTCCTTTGCAATTATTTTCTGCAATAAGATATGTGGRAAAGTTGTACATCAGAGTAAAAGCCAGGGAGCCTCTGTCCTTATTTGATAAATCCTCTGWGGAAAATCTAAGGAAAACTGGAGTCAGGTGTGGATATTCCTGCTCTGTCCATAACCTCAGGAACACACCTAATTCCTTTCAAGCAGCTCCAATAGAAAAGGACAGCAGTGATCTTCTCTGCCAATRAATGTGATAGGAAATCACAGGATAATTAGTGGCTCTGTATAACATAATCCAGCTGAGAACTGGGCTGCACTGGGGGCAGAGGGTCTGAGGCCGGGGAGAGGAAAAACATCCAAGTCCTGCTGGTGCAAGCTCTGCTGGTACATACATACACGTGGCTCTCACTAATACAACATAACTSTGGTGTGTTTGAGACAAAATACTCGTCCTTTCTTGCATTTATGAACCTACAGATTAAACTTTAGAAGAAAAATGTTATTATTCAGTAGTCAAAAAAAAAAAAAAGGGGGGGAATTCAGAACTTTAGGTTTGTTTCCTAAATTGTCTGGGATTAGAGTTGTCTTTTTCTTTGTAATTAGTACTTAAAGCAAATWCAAAAATTGTAGAACATATTTTTTACTCAAAAGGAAGAATGCAATCACCAATTAATGTCAACACTGCATGGAATTTAAAGAAAAAAGTAAAGAAAATTCCCAATGTGGTTGTAAAAGAATTTGAAAAAAAAAAATGCCGTTGGTAAGCCAGATGCTTCCTTTTTTCAAAGGTTGTGTGTAGGCAGTTTATGGTATTTTGGTGATTCTGACCTTTGTCTGACTATGTGGCTGTGTGTCAATTGAAGTCTAAACAAGGAAAGCAATCACTCTGTGTACAAGTGGTTAAAATTCATGGCTAGCAGGGAGCAGATTGCAACAGGAAAGCCCCCAGCCCGTCCATCTACCAGTGCCCTACCACCAGCAGAGCTCCTTTTATTCCAGCTTCTCCCTATGGTTGCCTTCAATTCTTTTGCAAATCTTYCTCTCTCCTCACAAATTTATAGCCCATTGATGCCTTTCTGTGGGTGGCTAGGAACATCTGSGTAGCAATCTTGTAGTCTGTGTCCTGCACCCTTCCCTGGAGCAGTGGTGGGTGCAGGGCTGCCATCAAACCCAAAGGAAAAATGGAGCTGGTTAAACTTGTACAAGCACTGCCCGCCCCCGAGTAGGGGAGGAGGGAACCAGGAGGAGCCCAGGGCATTGCTTTGTCAATCTCAGAAAAGTAGTTCCAGCCATTGTTGCATCATGTTTCCTTAGGCTAATTCAGAATGGGTGATGCTGATTTCCTCCTCCTGGATGTCAGTCCCTCTGCTACCAGAGGCCACTTTTACAGGAGGTTTTGCAGTAGGTTCAGTCTGAGGTGGCTGAACTCACACATCTCCGGTCCCTCAGTGTGGCAGAGCAGGAAACGTCTCAAAAAACGCAATTAATTTACAGGAGTTTTACATTTAAATTAATTTAGTGGGTTTTAATAGACAGTACAGCTTTCCCCCAGAGTTTTAAAAGAATTWGATAGCTGGGATCAAGGTCCCTATTGAACTCTAAATTTAAATATTTTAGAAGAAATGTCTGTATTTTGTTTATCTGAAAAGCTATGTCATTTATTAGAGATTTTTTTTTTTTGTTTAATATAACCAGGAAAGAGAAAAATGAGGGCAAAGAACCTTTCCTTACTTTTTGCTAGGTAGTACAATCATCCTAGGAGATTAAATTAGGATGTTTACAGTTGCAATAAATATCATTTGGGGTTTCCTCGTGGTTTTGTTACTCTTACATGCGGATATCTGAGGGTTTGTGACAGGCAAAGCAAGAGCACATTCTTCCTTTGTRTTCATGTTATTCAATGTGTAGCAATGTGTTGCTAAATGATACAAGCTAAGTCAGAGTTACTTAACTATTTTACTGAGATCTCTTGAACCACCAAAGTTCAAGTTCAAACTTAACTAAAGTCAACTTTCTCCTTGTAAGACCAGTGAAATACTGCATGCCATGTTCTTCCTTGCAAACCTGTGAGGGCAGAGTGTGCCACAACTTACAGACCTTAGTAAATTCTCAGCAAAATTTTGCTCCTGATGTAGACTTATTCTCTAATTTTKTATGTCAGAGTTAGGCACTTAGTTTCCATAAATTATGGTTTTGTTGACATTATGTTCTATTTTRTAGCCACTATCTTAATTTTTGGAATTTTTGCACAGATATGGGGACTCAAGCYAAAGATTGAAAGATGTCAAGCAATTTATCAAAATTTGCTCATGCAGATGGGTKCTCTGATACCTTTTCTGCAACTTTCACCCTCCAACAATAAAAAAATTGGGGACAACAAAACAAAAAGCTGCATCTCTCACTGTATTGGATGGTATTGGCCCTTGCTGAAATTTCTTCCTGGTTTAATAACACATCGACACTGGGGTGATCTGCTTGATGCTGCTGTGCWGGGATAATAGGTCTGTGACCTCAAATGACACGCTTCAGATGCACCCAAGTGGCAAAGCAATAGTAGGATGACATACCAATCTTTTATTACCTGCAGAACAGTAWATATGTCAGGTGATGAGGTTGATTCACGGTTGGTATGGGTGGGACACGAACTTGTGGAAAAACATATAAACGTTTCTGACCCTTTAAGATATAGCTGCTTTTCTTCAGTGTGTGTTAAAGAACAGTGATGGCTATTAGTCCACTTTTATTGAGAGGACTACTGGCAGGTGCTATAAGTCTCTCCAGAGAGCCTTGATGCAAAAATGATTAACTGACTGAGACAGGAGTTTGAGCACACATACAATTAGTGTGTGTCACTGCAGCGAATATTACTTCAGTTGGAGAACTGCTTCAGTACCAAGTATTAAATACTGAGAACAAAGCATTAAAACTCATTCTAAAGTTTCTTGCTTTCAGAAGGAATGATCAGTTTTCAGTCATTCTCAGAACAGAAAAATTTGCTGAGAARATTGTGTGTCTGTCTCTAAAGAAAATGCGCATACACAAATGTTAAGCGATGCATTACTTTGTGAAGAGTAGGATGGTGTTATTATTGAACAAAATGTAAGTCAAATTTAAGAACATGATAGAAATTCTGATTTTTAAAAGTACTTTTTATAGAGATGTGTTTTCACGCTTCAATATTGTCATTATTTTGTCAAAAACACCAAAAAACAACTCGACCATGGCAGGCATTTAAATTAGATTAAGTATCAGTTTCCAGCCAAAACAACTCCTGTAAAATCTTACTAGCAGTATCATTGTAGTGCTGATCAATTAATAWAAAATAGTTTTCAAGGTGATTAATTTATTTAGCAGCTATAAACTACACATTAATGGATCCATCTATTAAAAGAAAGCAAGAGTTTTATGGTTTAGTGCTGTATGGAAAATCTTYGCTAAATTCCTGCAGCATACATATTTCATTGATTGGCATCTGTCTGCACTCAAAACAAAGGGAAAACAAAGGGAAAAGAATTGCCTGTGGCGCATCCCCTGAGGACTGGGGAATTTCTTTCTTTTATCTATTGTGGATGTAAACACTACATTTCACCCTACCAAACCAAAGCTTTTGCTCCTGAAATTAGAGATGCTTCGCGTTTCTTGTCACATCCCAGCTCTCTGCGRAGAGAGGTCCTCTAAGGAGCTTCTGCTTATCTTGTTTTACTTTGAAACCTGTTCAAAGGAAAGAAGAAAGATCCCACTTAGCCTAGTTAGCCTGAGACTAGATCATTTGGTTTGCTTATGGAAAGGCTTCCCTTTAAAGATAAGAACCCTTAGAATGTATCAGATAATTTGAGTTAAACTTTTGGGTTGTATGTCTTACTGTCGGTCTAAGTACTTCCGTGGCTGTCTGCTCTAACATGTGAGCACATCACAGTTACTCAGTTTTGTCATTATAACACCCCAGTGAGATAAGAAAATGTCTTTATTTTGTGCCTGGGGAACTGGATCACAGGGTAGGTGARCAATCTCTCCTGAAGTCAAAAGGAAACACTGTGGGAAGCTCTGTGGTTGATTCAGGGTACTAAAACTAGGCTGGGTGTCCCAGAGCTAAACTGTCTCCACAAAAACAACATTTCTCTTTATTTTTGTCAGCTGCACCAARACTTAGTAAGTGCTTTTTATTGAGAATTGTGATCAAGTTATGCACAGACYTGAATGAGCACCAGTGCTGGTGGAGTATACAGCATTTTTAAGATACTGCTCACAGTATGTACAAGCACATTTTTGTAAACTGTGCATTCTTTAATAGTGTGACTATATATTAAGGACTTAGACATATGAATAAAATTTCGTGGTTTCTAAGGCAAAATAAAATAATACATTCTTTTAAAGTTCAGATAAAAAAAAAAGATCAAGTTTTTTGCAGATTTTTGAGATAAGAGTATGCAATGATTTACCATGATTCAGTGGATTGACCTAACTTAGATTGCAATAATGGGATGATTTTATTACTGAATTTGCACTGTTTTAATCCATTAAACTGCATGGTCTCTGCATTCTGGGACCAAAGTGAAAGCATTTTCTCTAGTGAACAGGAGCAGRATATGGAGTGATTAACCTCTCTACCTATAAAAGACAGTGATAATGTGATTCTGGACTAACCTTTTATGTACACTTAGCAAGAACTAGTACAAGCTAGGATCAATTCTTCAGTGGAGCAGATTTGGGGCTTTTTYGGTTTAAATAGGACTTGACCATAATCTCTGGCAATCCTTGAATTCAGTTAAGAGGACGTATCTGATGCAAGTTCTTTGTTTCCCCATGTCTGCTGCCTGCAGCTACAAGTAGCACTGGAAAAGGGAATGACAGGGTTTTTCCTGAGAAAGGTAACAGCAGAGCAACATCACAGTGCAGAAGTCTCCTGTCTGTGTGAGTGACATGGGGAGGGAGAAAGCGCAGTCTCTGTTCCCTCCTGGGGTTCACCTGGGGAGGTCACCAATGTCTCAGTGTGTGCTCACTCTGGCTACTGTTGATGCCTGTACTTGTCACACCACTTACACTAAGAGTCTGYATGGTGGAATACACAAAGTGGTACCCAAATGTGCAGGCATCCCTGTGAAAGTGTCACAACACAGCAGGAAAGGCTTAGAAGCAAAATTAGGTACAGACATTTCTGTTCCAGGCTGGGGAAGGATTGGGAATCTCCACCATCAGAAATGGTGATACCATTCTGTAGAAGTAGCCCAAGTGTAGTGATACTCTCTGGAGTGTGCATAGGCTTCAAGCAGATGTGTATATTAATGTATAATGTGCATATTTACATTTATATGAATATTTATAAATAATTACATAGGTTGAACTCTACTTTTTTTCTTGTATTGTTTTATGCTTAGAAAAACAAATTAAAAATTGATAGAGGATCATTGTCTTTGGAATCTTAGTTGCTCAGGTTAAAAAAAGTTATTTATTAATAATAATGATAAGATAAAAATGATTATTTCATAATAACAAAAAAGTTAAAATTATTTCAATTGCAAATGAAGGTGCTTGTACTTGAGGGTGTAAGTGAAACCAGCTTTTTCCATTGTTGTTTCTGTCACAAGCAAGTGATTGCTTTGTGCTAGTAGATGTTCCAGTTTTTTAACATCCAACAGACTGACAGWGACAAGGGCATTGTAAATTTTTTATTAATGAAATATTGCTTTCTTAGGCTATTTTTCTAACATTAGACAATGTGGTCTTGTTTCTATCCTTGCCTGATGGCCTGAAAAATTTATTGATTTAGAATTTCATTGTCTAGTGTCTCATGTCTGATGTCTAGTGGCTCCTATGCATTTCCATCATCTCTGTGRGACAGTTTAGATGACACAAGCTGAGTTTCCTAACACATGTTCTGAACATGGCTTAAACTCAGCTGGTAACTAAGCACCACACAACTCCTCTACTCCCCACTCAGTGGGATGGGGTGAGAAAATCTGTGGGCCAAAATAAATAAGTTTAATAACTTACAATCAACAGTAACAATGATAATAAGGAAAAGAGGAAAAATAACAAAGGCAGATAAAAATAAAACCAAAGAAATACACATTATGCAATGAAAACAGGTTTCTTACCACCAGCTGACAGATGCCCAGCCAGGCCCTGAGCAGTGCCATCCACCAACSTTTCCACCCCATTTTCTTGCTGAGCACATCATCATATTATAAGGAATTGCATTGGTCAGCTGGGGTCAGCTGTCCCAGCTGTGTTGCCTCCCAGATCCTTGTTCCCCCCAGCCTGCTCACTGGTGAAACAAGAAAAGGCCTTGACTCTGTCTAAGCCCTGCTCAGCAATAAGGAAAATATCCCTGTGTTGCCGGCCTGTTTTCAGTACAAATCCAAACACAGCTCTGTGCCAGCTTCTATAAAGAAATTCAGCTCTATTTCAGCCCAAACCAGGACAACAGCCTTTTAAGCAGTATGGATATCCCACATGAAAAGCAGAGATGCTGTGRCTGTTGCCTCAAGGAGCTTTAACTTTTGATACTGTTATAACTTCCTCTACAATCTCACCCACATTCTTCAARATACCATGGGCTTTGAATAGTTTACAATTACATCATCATGCCTCACAGTACTGCCCAGTTAAATAAACTTAGCCACTGCAGACAGTGAATAATTGTTACAGGTGATGCATAAGACAGCAAAATCAAACACTTCGAGTGAAACAGTAAGACACTACAATATTTCTGTGTACCTCAGGCCTCAGTTCTGAATTACAGCATTTTTTTCTTGGGAGTGGGAATTTATTTAGTGAATTAACTCTGCCCTGATTCCCTGATTTTTGAGAGTGTGGAGAAATTTACAATGCTGCCAATGAGTGCTGGAGATTTTTATAATCTTTAAACATGAAACATTTGTGTAAGCGTTCAAGTTTTTAAATGCAGACTTATTTTTCTCTCCTACAKCCCTACTATCAAAATAGATATTAGACTATGTATTCTATATTGACATGATAAACAAGACCTGAAAATACAACTGCATTAAGCCAATTTTATAGTAGTTAAGGATCTGATTCAGCAAATAAAGTAGAAAACACAGTCTGGGGGTAACACTCAGAATGATAGTACTCTGCAGAGATAGTTCTGAACAGATTTGTTTAACCTGTTTTGTGTCTGTAAACTTTGCATAAATATTCAAAGTTCTGGGAAGATGGACAGGAAGAGTTAGAAGGGAGRCTTACCCAGCACAAAAGAAAAATGACATGAGAATTCCTCCTGTGCAGCCATTAGATACCAACACCTCTCATGCAAYAATGATTTATTGTGGGAAAAAATAAGAAAGATTGTGTGTATAAATCAGAGTGTTAGCTGAGTTGTGGCTCAACTTCAAAGCCTTCACACTTCCTTCCCTCTGCTTTTTACTTTATTCTATGGCTTCTTTTCCCAGTGAAAACTGCCTTTCTTCTTCCTCTGTGTTTTACTCTGTCTTCTTGGGTACTTTAAAGATCCCAAAACCAGAAGTTTTTGTTTTTCTGTATTAGATTCCATGTGATTATCARTGCCTTGCTGGGGACTCTATAGATCTCTGCTGTGCTGGACTGAAAAGTGCTGAATTGCTTTCAGAGGATGATTTTCATTGTCCTGAAACAASAGAGGGTCATATGGTAGCGTAGGCATGAGAAAAAAAATACTAAAGAAAACAAACTAAAAAATTAAGCAAAATAAATAACATAGCTTCATGCAGTAACTTTGCTGCTGCAGATGGACTTGGCAGAATGCCCAAGCAATAGTGGCCAAAAAGATTTTTCTAGCTTTTCTTAAGTCAAATGAACCAGCTACTGAAAGAAAATTGTTCACTTATTAGAGAACAACATCAGAATATTAAAGTGGATAATATAATGATAAATAAATATGATTTTCCCCCCCATTTACRTCTTAATAGACTTCAGCATCTTCAAGGTTAGCTTAGGGGAATTTTTTTYTTGTTGGGAGAGGAAGCAAGTTGAGAAAGACTCAAGGCCTTTTGGWGATGTGAGAGCATTTTTTGGTTTTTGTCAGTGATTTTTAGCAAAGGACAAACTAATGAATGTGTAAGCATGCAACCATGACAACAGTGCAAGAAGAAAAAGCCTCATTACSCACAAAATTACTGAAATTACTGTTCTCATAGATTTCAWCTGAAGAGATGCTCTTTTCCCTGGACTCAGCTTCTGTTATTTGCCCAGACTGTGGATCTTTTATAACTTTTCTTCACTTTTCACTTTTCTAATAAACTCTTTTCCAAGTATCTACGCCCATCTCAAAACTCACATATGGGATTGCAAGGAGTAGAAACCTGCCTTTAAAACTTAAGTTGTTTAGCTACTAATCCTGGGTTTTGGCAGCATCTGAAAAGCTCACTCAGGATGCTGTGCCAGACTGGGAGCCATGCCGAGGTTGGCTCACCTTTATTAATGGCCAGCCTAGCTCGGCAGAATGGTTTCAGGTAAGTCTGCAGGGTGACATGATGTCTGTGTTGCACTATAGGCATGTGCAACAATGTTCCTACAAATCCTGACTGCACTCTAACCACTTCCYTGTATGAATGTGCAGCCCAGAACTAAATGTAGCACTTGTAGGAAATTCTATGAGGATACATTTCAGAGGAAAACTGTTTTCTGCCTTTTTATTTTCCTTGTCTTTTCTTCCTACCTGTCTTTTCACTCTATCTCCACTCCACCTCCATATTTTCATTCAGCTGCATTGATGTTATCAGACTTWGGTTTACCTTCATTCCATCCTACTCCAATAATTCCCTGGCTGCCTATACTCTACACCTGTCAGCTGAATTAAGCATGTTGTCTCCCAGGCTATAATTCAAAACCTTAAATAAATCTCTGAGTAACAGTGATCCCTGCAGTAAATCACTGTCCTTGTCTCTACAGGATAGCACATTGTCATTTAGCATTAGACTTTGTTTACTGTATGTGGACTGTTCCTCATTTGTACCTTAAAAATCCCATAGTTCAGGCAGCAGCTGTCAGTAATGAAAATTAAGGCRTTTAACTCATTGCTGGTCACCTCAGTAACTTCATGTCTTTCCTGTAAAGGGGTTGCCAAAAGAAAAGRTTAAGAGTTGCACAGTAATGAGGTCATAAGACTCATAAGGACAGCAATACAAAGGGGAGGAGAACAATAGCAAGGGCAGCTGGGATAGATGAAACAGTAAAAGTTTGCTTGACAGAATAACATCAGTGGCAATGACATCAAGAGGAAATGGGAAACAGTCATGAAAAGAGGAAAATAGATCATTAGAAGAAAAAGGCAGTGTTGAGCATAGAAAAAAACAGTACAAAGTTTAATTAAACTTAGGTTACACATCTAGTCAGACACCTCTTCAGAAATTAAAAAGAAAGGAAAACTGTTTAGATATGTGCATTTCACAGCTGACATTTTATTCCAGTTGAAATTAAACAAACAAAACAACAACAACCAAATGAATCTCTTGCATTACTGTTTTGCATTATAGGGTTTGAATTACAGAGGTCCAATAGATCTTGAATGGAAGAGTACCACTGTATTTTACCACAGGCCTGAGCTGGGGTTGTGATTCCTTAATGTAGATAATTGAATATTGTGAACTGCATCAAAGATATCTTGGGATAGTCATCTAAGGAGAAGTTAGTGTAATAGAATTTGTCACTGTATTCTGCAATATTAAAGAAGAGGTAAATTTTGAGTTATTATGCTGTAGTTCTCTCTTGGGATGCAAATCAACTGAAGTTTCAGTTCAAATAAATCTTCTCCAAAACCTCCAAGGGCTTCTCTGTTCCTCCCATACTCCTCCCAATTCAATTCCATTCTTGATTACCCTCCAAAACCTATTCATTTATGCTGATTGTTAAATATCCTTTCCCCATTTACACTAACTACATCATTATCAGCCTTACTGCAGCAGGACCATTTATGTCGTCCTTCGCTGTGCTTTCATATTACCAGCCCTCCTCTCCTCTGACCACTGACCTTCACCTCCTCCAATGACTCTGATCTCTTTTCTACTGTCGGAAGTTCCTTCCCTGTTTATTGCTATCTGATGTAATTTTGATTGGATTTTACTGAACCTCTGCTAGGTGTCAAGTGAACCTGAAGCTTTTCTGTTGGTGACTCTTTAAAAGTTCCTGAGTCCTACAGTGTATTTTGACTTGGAAGCAGTGAGAAATCCTGAGGAATATTCTAGGTTTTCTTAATATTATTTTGATAAGATTTGGAATGAAAAATCTTGGGGGGGGAAAGTACAATAAGATGAAAGTTCCAAGTTAAAGAAGTGAAAGCAGGAGGACTTTTACTTAATTTGTTTTAAAAAATTACTTTATCTTTCTATTTTTTCTTTTTCCATGTCTTCTCAATTTTCCTCATACATTCTTTTCCCTGCCATAGAAAGTCTGAATGATGTATCATCATTTGGTGGGTCACAAGGCTGGGAATTCAGATACTATCAGGTTGCAAGTATATCTGAGCTACTCCCTGAAGTGAACAACACAGATTTTCTTAACATGCAGTTACAGCAAAGGGGCCTGGGGACATCTCTGAGGGATGGAATGATAACTTTCTCTTCCAAATARCTGTCTGAAGTTTTAAGCAGTCTTGAAAAGTTAAGGATGGTTTTGTTTAGGAGCAAAAATATTTAATTTTTTTTATGCTTCCATTTCTCTGTCTCTGGACAGAAAACAGGGGAACAACTGAAATTTTTCTATACATGAGGCAGTATAGGGGAGTCACAGGGAACCCCTAAAGCAACAGGATATGCAACAGACTCGCATGTCCAAGCAGGGTGCTCCTACCCTCTGGTGCTAAAAGATGGAGTGGGAGCTGGATAGTACAGGAAAGTACAGGAAGCACTTATGCTCACCCTCATAATAAGTATGGAAATGAAAGAGTTTTACTTAATCCTTTCACCTGAATAGGAACTGGCAACAATTTTGCTTTATATTTTTATTTTCCTACCAGTGCATGAAAGTCCCTTTACTCCTCTGTTCTGCTTAAATCAAGCAGCCAGGCAAAGGTCACCAGTTTTATGAACTGTATCACTCTTAGAGGGCAGACCTCTTAGGTAAGGAAAAAAAAAAAAAAAAAAAAGATTGAAAGCCAACAGGTGAAAATAATCAAGATTTAAATCCTCTCTTAATGTGGTAATTTCTGTGGGTCAAGGTAAGGCAGCACTGAAATGGGCAGACGTGGAAGCTCACATTTCCCCAGGGTGTGACTAATGCAACTCTAAAACAACACACATGATCCCAAAGTATTAAAGCACTCATAAAAGAGCACTCCTCTGAGTATATGAATACTGTGTGAAGTGTGTGTCTGTTTTATGGGATGTTGTTTCTTAGTCAGACTGCCTCAGCGTGGGATATCCTGGTGCTAATGCACCTTTCTCTTTCTTTTCCTCTGTTTTGCAATGCAAATTTACTAATCTTAGTGGATAATTCCCTATCATTTTTAGATCTRTGGGACAAAATTTTTATTCAGCTGTTTTTTCCCTGGAAATGGTGGAAAATCTGAGTGCTCCTTATTTAAGTCTATCTGAGTGTTGACGCAATGCAGCAATGTACTGCTCAATAAATAAATTTGGGACAGGAACATGTGGTACTTTTCTGTCTCTGGATAGGTGGACACTGGCTAATTGACATAATATTTCACAAGAACCTGTAATTACCAGCCAGATTTGCTTCTGACCCATGAACTGATGTTTCAGGTTTTCGTTTCAGGTATACTGAAGCTGTGCCTTTGAATTAAACAGAGTTAGCAGCGTGTGTATTAAATTCAAACAGCAGTCCTTCACGTTTGAACTAAAAGAGAGAACACAGGTTGGTGGGAATTTTGTGTAGCAAGGAAATTAAAAAAAAAAAAAAAAAAAAAAAAAAAAAAGAAGAAAAACACAAAGCCTGGCCTTGCTGTATAAAATTCCACTTCAAAAAAGAAAACCCAGAAAGTGAGTAGTTTGTTACAATCAAGCGGAAAGTCAACAGAGACTCTTGAACTTTTCCTGTTTTTGTTGTGTCTAATGTCCAGCAATTGCTTGAGACTAATAGTCAGTTTCTCAGGGTTACATTAATACTTCAAAGAATTTGACCAAGCCACAACTGAAAAATGGATTTTTCTTTTGAAAGTGTTGATGGCAAGTTTGATTAAAACCTTTTATTCCTCACAAACAAYTTCTGCAGTTAAGTAAGCCTTTATTTTAGACTTGTTTAATTTATTAAAGTCTCATCTCACCTGTTTGCTTAGTGAAACCATTTCTTTRCAAATGTTTGATAGAAAAGGGAGTCTGAGATGCTTAAAGGCAAGTAAATGTCTGTAGCATGAAAACCTCTGCATCTTCTCAAGAATGAACTATTATTTTGACCTGAACATTTACAAGATGTTTAAAGGAAGACAGGATCCTTCTTGTCTATAACATTTTTGTAGAACTACTTGTTCTGGAGAATATTAGTACATAATGAATGTAAGATGATTCACTTCTCCTAACATATTATCTTCTCTGGGCAAGATTGRGGTTTTAGACCTGTCTCTGGACTTCCCTGTGCATAATCCTTACTGTCTTAATATACAAATATAAAACTCCAGTACTTAACTTCTCAAGGCATTAAGTTCTGCCTGCAGGGAAATTTTAGTAGCTGAAATGTGAACTATGATAGAAATTATTTTGAAAAAAAACTTGTGAGATTGAATACCACAGTGCTAAAACATTTTATTTCTTATAGTTTGTAGTTTCCAAAAACATGGGGAGAAAAGAAAGAAAAGAAAGAAAAGAAAGAAAGGAAGGTTAATTTAACCTGTAACTTACTGGGTGCCTGAATAAACATTGTGTTACCACAAGGAACAAAACAGCAGGAGAGTGCAAAGCACTGACTGTGGTGATGGGAGGTGAGGACTGTTTTATTCTCTGGAAATACTTGCTGAAAATGACAGTTGAATTACAGCRTAGCTTTATTCTGGTTAGAATATTGGCTGTCCTCCCACAGTCACTGTAAATCGGGTACAATAAAACTCTGTATCAACATATGCTAGCTAATTTAAGAGAAGTGTGTGCATAAATCCACTCCTGATCTAGGTAAACTAGAACAATCTGTGACCTGGCAGTGCACAGGGCTGATACAAGTGGCTTTGCAGCCTCTGRCTTTCTTTGTAATGTGTCCTCAGAGATCAGAAGTTTCAACCACACATTTGCAGTGGTCTCTGTCCCTCTGCATGCACTGGGAATTGGATGAGCTGAGCATCCTGCCTGCCTTTTTGTCTAGAATCCTATGCTGTTGCTGTAGCCTAGGCCCCCATCATCCATTAATATCTTAATGAAAAGTGATACACAGATTCAATACAGAGCATAAATAGTGAAATTCAAATTTTCTTATGTAGATAYTTGTCACAAAAATCATTCCTTTGGAAGAACAGTTGAATTTCAYCCCTAAAATATCAAGGCAAAACTTTTTTATACCAGGATAGATATAGCTGCCTTAATTTCAAATGCTAATTCCATTTTATTTAAGATCTTGTCAAGCTAATTCTTTGAGTAAGTTACAGTGAGTAAAGGAGAAATATAAAATCTAAATATAAATAACCATATAATAATAGAGCTGTCAGAATGATTGGTTTGTGAAAGCAAGCAGTCTTCCTGRCATTCCTAGACATACCATTCACTTTGTTTAGAGTTTTCTTTCTCATTCTTGTGTCATTACATGATTTCTGCAATGCTGAGAATAAAAGACCTAGTTTTTTTTTCTGAAGAACAAGCGCTTTAAACCCTTCATACCTTAAATGGACATAAATATAGGTCTGGTGGCAAATRGCTTTGGGGTATTTAAATCATATCTGCTACTTAAATACATTCTAGTGATCTAGCACTCTGCTGACCTCWGGGTAGAAAATACCTCTGTGTGAACACACCTTATTCCCAATATTGTGAACAATCACTTTGCTGTTTCTTACAATTTTGCTTTCACCATATTGCTCTACTTTGATTTCCTCCTATTTTTCATCCTGACATACACAGGTACTAATGGTTGTTAATATCCTTTCTAGAAACTGATTCCTGGTTACATTGCTCTTCAGGTAATAGCTAGGGGTAGGCAGGCAAGGGACCATAAAAATACAATCTTTAATCTTAAGGACTTCCTGTTCAGGAAGGACTAAGTGCAGACCAAATGGCACCAAGCAAACAATGTGACCTGCTCTGACTTTTAATGTGAATAAACAAGTCTGATTAAGAGTTATTCACTGCTAGATATTCTCAGCAATTCTGAAAGAAAAATAGTAGCTCTGCTAATACTAAAATTTCACTTGTTTCCAATAGAACCAAAAAAGCTCTATTCACTGGAGAACTGGAGTGTTGAGTTTCCTCTCCTTGGTTAAAGGAACAGAGTAATACCTTCCCACTCCCTAGCACTGCACCTCATGCTCTCTCTCTTTGACAGCTACAGACAAACAGGCAGCAGTGCACTGCTTTCAGCTTCTATTATTAGGCATACTCACAGAGCCAGAGTACTACTGTAACCATCTTGGGAAGACCCTCCTTTGGGAGCTCCTCCTCCACAAGTGGCATTTGAAGAGCTGGATCTTTAAACTTCAAGCCAATTTTTTTTTTTTTTTTTGAGTCACTGAACTTTGCCAGACATAATGCTGGTGTTTTTCTTGGAAATCAGCTGAAGACATGAGGACTCATTCCTGATGCTCTGTTGAGGTGATGTGCACCTATTTTTTTTTTTTTTTTGCTGAGGGAAAGATGGTCTGGGTAGCATGAGGAGAAATCTCTACTTTTGTCCTCAGTAATGTATAGGTTGCCCTAATTTCTGCTAAAGAAAATATGAATTCTTACTGTATGATTATAGTATTTTAAGGCATTTTTTAAAAAAATCTGGGTTTTCAAAGGAAGCAGTGAAGTATGGACAAACCTTTATCACAATACAAATTTCATGCCTCACTGACAGTTAAGGATAGGTAGAATATTAAAAAATAATTTGATCCCATAATTTAATTTTATAGCGCTATCTTTCTAGCCAACTGCTGGTTAACCCATTAGTTAAGAACTGAATTTGCTCAGCATTTAGCTGAAACATTCAAATACTTTGGATGGAAAAAGTACTTTTATTCCCATAGTCTGTTATTCAAGATAAAGAAGAAAATTTCTTTTCCCTTTTTAGYTCAAGTCTCTCCTGACAATGTGACATATCTTGGAAATATAGTGAAACTATATTTTTTACATAGAATATTAAGACCTGTTCTACCCTCTGCTCCCCCTTTTTATTGTAAATTACAGGGTTGCATGTAAGTTCAAAGAATTTCTGACATTCCTCTGTGGAAGGGTTGTRCCAGTGTTATTGCTTAGCTGTCTTGCCATATTTCAGGCTACAAAATAACCAGGGAGGCAGTTACTTTTCTGCCTGAAATGGGTTTTGTTCAAAAATAAAATCAACTAGTTTTCAACAGGAAAAAGAAAGTCCCAGCAAACCCACCTAAGAAACTAWAAAAGTGAAGTCCTCAGAGCTAAAGTTGGATAGAAGACTTTAGGGCTGCTACAGGATATGCCAATTTGCAGGCATACTGCAGGTATGATTTTGGTCATTCAGGGTTGCACACACACTTCTCAGAGTAAGACTGGATTCACAATTAGTTGGAATTCCTTTGGTTTTTAGGGGATTGAATGGAACATAGGCATTCACAAAAATATTTTCCCAAATCTCCCTGCTCTCAACCACTTCTACAGCATAGAGCACAAGATTTTGAAAAGTTTTGTTTTGTTTTTTCTATTTAATTAATTTGAAAGGCCTAAACAGATAAATGTACAGTCCATATGTACCATTGTTTTAACAGGAATAAACATGGTTTCAGGAACTTAAATACAGTCTGTGACTTTACATTTCACTAATTTTAAATATTCTCAGGCTTACTAGGTACTTTCAAATCTGATTAGTATCTCAGGGGAGTGGAAGGATGTTAGCAGAAAAAAGGATGAAAAGTGCTTAACTTAGCTTTCAAAACTATGCTCCTGCCACTGTTATTTGAGCTGCTTTTGGTTTTCTTTGTTTGTTTTTTGTTTTGTTTTTAGTGTGTGTTTTGTGTTAGGCAAAACCGGCTTCTTTTAAAAATAGACTGTCCTTGTTCAAGTGTTCCTTAACACACTGAAAGTAGCTTCCTCTTAATTTGGGAAAGCCAAGACTACACTTATGAGAAAAGAGTTAGGCTGTGTGTTTTCTTATTTGGTTSGGTTTTGTGAGTTTTTGTTTGTYTTAAATTTTTCTTTCTTTCTTCCAAATAGCTTGCTGTAAACAAGAGATAACTGTAATGCCTCTGATAGGGAACAGGTATTCACAGRGCAGAATAGATTTGGTCAGACTTAACAAGATGCAAGGCAGTTTTAAGACTTTGAAATTAACTCAGTGGATGAGTTTTGCTTCACATAAACAGAAGAAATCTTTCCCATGCAAACCACTGTCCTGATGCTTTAGAGAAACAGGAAGCAATTTTCACAGCTCATTCACACAACCAATGAAATGTGAAATAGGTTCCATGGTTAGGTGACAATCCTGGATGTTCCCTCTATCTCTGGGTAAGGCAATCTTATTTCCAGAGCATTAGGGTAAGGAGATAAACAGAGAGGAAAAAGTATTTATTAAGACCAATGTTACTGCCTGAATAATAGAGGGAAAGTGAAGGATTACCCACAGGTCTATATTCTTATTTACATCTAAAAAGTGTTACTGAACAGCTGTATTGTTAAACAAACAGACAAAAAAATTGTTTCATCCAGAATGTGAAAAARTAATTTGATGTAAAATCAGTGGGCATAGATATAGCATAGGAGATTATAACAGTTATCACCTTCTGTATAGRAAAGATAATCAGAAGACTTTAAAAATTCATGCAAAACCAGAGGTTGTTGTTAGTACCACCACTACAACATATAAATAAGGTGGAAAAATACAACTCTTCTTACTAGATTTTCATTGACTTAAATGAGGCAATGCAAACTATACAAATGCACAGAACAATCACAGGATGAAAGCTAATTAAATTTTAAAAATTGTTCCCCACACCCCCCACCCTTGTAGTCAGTTTGATTGACACTTAATAGTTAAACCAGCCCATTTGTTTCTTAAGAGTGAAGTTCCCACAGCAAAAAAACCCACAACACAATAGTCTGTGCTGGAGTCTTGTGGGCAAGTGCAGCTAGCATGGAGTAGCTCTGATGAGTCTATTGAAAAAGCAGCTGTTTCTGCCTTCACTTCTGACCTGGTAGTGCACTCCAGTTATAGCTGTGTTCAACACCCTTTCACTCCTTACTCAGAGCTGCTTGTCATTCAGTGGGACAGAAACGAAACCTTTGCATTGGTTTTAAACTACTTCAAGAAGCAGATGCAGCAATTACCTTTAAAAGCAATAGCTGGATGTACTCTGAATGGTGGCCAGTTTTTATTATTGCTGTCTGTCCAGGGAGCACTTTTAYTGCTAGCAGTCAGTGTTAGATCTTCAATAGCAGTTGATCATTTGTGCYTCAGGCTATTGTGTGTCCATATGGCCATGTGTGGTGTGTGCAAAGACGTACTGGGTTTGTGTGGCAAGGTTTTGGTGGTGGGGGGCTGCAGGGGTGGCTACTGTGATGAGCTGCCAGAAATTTCCTCCTGTCTAATGGAGCCAATGCCAGCCAGCCCCAGGATGGACCTGCCYCTGGCCAAGTCTCAGCCCATCAGTGATGGTTGTAGTTCCTCTGGAGTAACAGATTTAACAAGGGGGAGAAACTGCAACAACAATGACAGCYGGAAAAACAAGTGAGAATATGTGAGAGAGACAACTCTGCAGATGCCAAGGCTGGTAAAGAAGGAGGGGGAGGAGCTGCTCCAGGTGTTGGAGATGAGATTCCTCTGCAGCCYGTGGYGAAGASCATGGAGAGGCAGCTCTGGCCCTGCAGCCCATGGAGGTTCAGAGTGAAGTGTATACTCAGCCTGTGGGATGTGTCAGAGCAGGTGGAAGCCCAAAGGAAGCTGTGAGCCCCATGGGAAGCCTGTGATGCAGCAGACTCCTGGCAGGAAGGAGAGGAGCCTGTGCTGCAGCAGGTTTGCTGTCAGAACCAGTGACCCACACTGGAGCAGCCTGTTGCTGAGGGACTGCACATTGTGGGATGGACACACACAGGAGTTCATGAGGAACTGCAGTCCATGGGAAGAACTCATGTTGGAAAAGTTTGTGGAGAACTGCCTTCTRTGGGAGGGAACTAACTTTGGAGCAGGGGAAGAGTGTGAGGAGTCCTCTCCCTGAGCAGAAAGGAGTGGCAGAGATGAAGTGTRATGAGCTGTACGAAGTCCTCATCCTCTGTCCCTGTGCCACTGGGGGGAAGGAGATGGAGAAAATCAGGAGTGARACTGAGCTTAGGAAGAAGGGAGTGATAGAGGGGTTTGGTGGGYCCAGCTCAACCCTCCGCAAAAGAACAAATTTTGCTTCTGAATAAGTATTTTTTTTTGTCTTGCCTTTTAATTCTACATGGTCCATTGTGTGCATACCACAAAATGAGAAAACAATGTGATTAATCCATAAATGGTAGCCAAATTGAAGGAGTGCCTCAATCAAATATCACATCTCTGGAATCAAAATTATTAACATGGCAGTTATAGAAGGTCTATAGAATTGCTSACGCAGATGGCTTGGGAAATAATATATCATTACCAAAGTATAAAATGATCCAGAAGAGTTACACAAAGGGTGACACAGATTTTTTTACCTGTTACATTTGTATATACAATTTTTAGAGCTCAAAATGATAGGGTTATAAAAGTAGGACAGGYATTAACAAGTGTACAACCTTTTTCCTTTAGCAATGTAGCTATTACAGGCTTTTAGGTAGTCAAGTATTCACTGAGGATACAGCATGCTCGCTTTAAGTGATGATTTATTTTGGAAGATTTCATAGATAAAAAATTGCCATGTTTRTGCCCCATATATACTCAGATTCAAACATTTTGACTGTTAGTTTTTCAAGTGGCAGTGAACACTTAAAGACTAAAAGATTTAGGACTACTGATATTAAATACAGAATAAATTTGGTGGTATTTAGGACCACGTAATTAGATTAATTTAAGTGAGATTTATCAGGTATGCAAAAGACTAGCTTTGTCAATGCTCATTCTTAAGAACTATGATATATCTTTTTATTTTAATAGAAAACTTTTGGAGGGGTTTATAAAAAATTTATGTAAAAGATAGTTGCTTTGTTTTGGGGTACTACGCAAGGCTTACCTGCTAAAATAAGGTGAGTGATGTGTTATTTATCAAAGCTCAGTTCTCKAGGAATTTCCAGGAACAAAAATCCAAAGGCCCAAACAATACTGTTTCTTTTGTTCTGTGACTGATTTTATAAACTKCAACTCATAAAATACCTACTCCAAAGAACTGATCATCCCAATTTGATTGTGTTCCCTATTTACCCTTAGCTGCAGTTTAAAATAAAATGACATMTGCTGCAAAGGTCAAGAGCAACTCAATCTTATTAATGACCTATGTATCAGTGTTGAAACAAAAATGACAAATGGTTATTTSTGGAAACACATTACCTTGCAGATGTTCAAACCAGCCATAGGCATAGCATTATCTGGAGTTACCTGTGACTCTGCAAGAGATCTCTTTATAGACAGAAAACCATCTTTTTCCTTTGGAAAATAGTGGTTTTGAGAATGAACTTCGCAGAAAATAATTTACTGAGGAACAGATGGGATCTCCCCAGTTATGTACTGAATCTTTATATATACTGCTTAAATTGCAAATAATTTTACTCTTTCAGAAATGCTGCTTCTTGAATTCAAATATTCAGATCACTCCAGTCTGGTGAAACAATGGTGTAAGAAGGAACTGAGAGCAAACTGGGAAGACTCAGAGGTTGCRAAGCTGTTGGAGGGAAAGAATCTTGTGGGGTATACTTTTCCRTGCAGAGGTGTAACATGCACTTCTGACTGAATCAAAGTATCTTTACAAATAACTCAGTTTCCAGATGTTAGAATACAGTAGTTGGTTTTGCAGAGGACAAACAATTTGGTAGTGGTCCACATATTGCACAGATTTAAAGAGACTGAACCAGTCTGTGTTCTTCACAAGTGTTGTGCAAATCCCAAATAGGGCATGGGATTTTAGACCAATTAATGCTTTTCTTGGAAATCTTTGAATTATATTTGTCACAGTGATGCTTAGTGGTGTTGCTAACTAGGAGGCATACCTTTAATCAACATTAAATAAACCTTAAATTTGCAGTGCTAAAATTTGCTGTAGTAGAGTCACTGAAARCATATGTGAAGAGTGAGGGAAGATTATCTGACCTATTAATTGCCTGGTGCTAAATTATTCTTTTCAGTTTATGGGAGTTAGATTCATAAATATTTTTCCCCACCCACTGGTTGCAAATTACCTGCAGTTTACAAAGTGTTGCATTTTTCAGGAGGTGATGCTAAGCAGTAAGCTTTCCCTAGTTTATTTGGTTTAATGCATAACTTACTGCATTTTATAAAAAAAGACTTTAGTTGGGCTCTGAGTTTAAATAACTACTTCTGCAAGCAGATACAAACTTCTGTTATGATTAACCCATGACTAAATTAAGAAGTAGAAATTATTGATAGAACTATGATTTTCAGTGTTTCAAAAAAACCAGGACCCTGCTGTTTAGCTGGTAAATGTGAGAGAGGACTGACTTTTGAAAGAAGCTGTATTATTTTAACTAGCCAGAGGTCTGGTCTGTGGGGGTTTTTTGTATTGTAATAATGTCTGTCAGCTCAAGCAACTTCCAGTTGTGTGAGAACAGCTCAAAACAATTAGTTATACAATGTTCCTGCCTTGAAAGTCTGTACATCTAGATAAGCAAGAAAGTTTAAAAAAATACAAAACCAGGCATCTGGATTTTTCAACCATTACAGTACAGGCTGTGGCTGTGATAAGAAAATGAAATTCTCAAGGTAATTTTGGAAGCTAATAAATCAGATTTCTTTTTCTTGCAGGTTGTTCTCAATGGTGTACTAATAGCTGTGCAACATGGAGCTCTACTTCTTTTCTCTCAGAAATTACATTGGCAAGATGACCCTTTCCTCTCCTGTGGAGCTTGATTGACARGCTGCTGCCAAGGAGGGAAAATGATTTTCAAAGTCTGACCTAAGTAAAACCATTTCTTGCACTCTCACTGGACTTTTGTTGCTTCAGGTGTTACAGGAAAAACAAAGCAACTCAACTGCTCCGGTTCTTAATAAGAGTATTATTAAGATCCCCAAGCATAGCTGATATTGCTCTTCCAAACAAACCCAGGAACTCCATTCATTTATTGATGCACTCTCCATGAAGGGATTATGTTTCACTTTGTTTGAAGGACCTGAGAGCCCTTATTATTTTTGTTTGCAGAAACACTGTGGTGCACATGAAAGGGACACAGAGGAAAAAAACCTTTTTTTTTTTCTTTGTTGGGGGGAGAATGGCTGGCAGTTGATTGCCTCTTTTTTTTTTTTCTTTTCCATTTGAAAAAGCTTCTTGGATGATTGATTTCTGATTTAGATTACCACATCCTCCCTGTTGTTCCCTGCTCTGTTTACTGAAATTTTCTATCTGCCTTGCTCAGCTGACATTCAGGATATTGATAAGGTTAGAGATAATGACTGAGTTGATTTGGAGGCCAGGTAGAACTTTGAGTCTATCGTATTTTGATATAGTCTTTCCTTTTTGTCATCCAGTAAAGACAAATATTTACTTAGAATTAAAAAAAAAAAAAAAAAAAAAAAAAAAAAAAGTGGAAAACAAACAGAAAATTCACCCTCTCTCTTTCTTTTATATTTGCTTTCCCTGTAGCTCTCATAAGTCCTTGTACAACAAAGCTTACCATGAAAAACAAATGTAGCACTTGGTGGGAAGAGGGTAGCTTTTTATGAGGCATTTCATACATGTGGCAGAAAACCCACAAGACAGCAGTCATGTTTGTCTTTGAAAGCAAATATGCAGTTCCTGGGGTTCTCTGGTACATGGCCTTCCAGCATCCAAATACCRAGTGAAATCTGTGGGGAAGGGGTGAGAAAAGGCTTACAGGAGGTTTATGGGATCTAARAGGCTGCAGCAATTAATCAGATTGGGTCCACTGTGCTTTCAGTGAGCCTGGTTGACTTGCTAAGCCTGAAAAATTGTCCTTCCCATGTCTCTGCATGCCTGTACCCTGATTTTTCATCCCATTTTGAAAGCAACTGAATGGAATATTTATGGCCTATTCCCTTTATCTGCACTGAAGAATTGAAAAATCCAAATTAGGGGCTCCATTTATTTGGGGTTGTCAGAAAGCCATTACAATAAGGAGAATGCTTTTCACCCTAGTACTACTGAAGTACAGTAGTTTGACTCATCTTTCTTACATCTAATTTTAACTGTACTGCTTTCCTTTGTTCTGCCTTATTTCTCAGTGTGAGCCAGCCCTGGACGAACAGTTAATGACAGCTGAGCAGGATTTAATGTAACTGGAGAACGACACGTGTAGCACTAGAAATTATAACCTTTGCACYGTTCCACCTCTGTGTCTGGCATGAAGAGATATTTACATTTTTGCTGTAAGTCAGCAAAAGCTATGGTCTGCTGGCAACTGGGGAGGGCTAGGATGCTCCTGAAACCTGGTCCTGTGGCTCCTTCAAATGCATCCACCAGTGACATCCAGCTGTGGATTTCTCTGTGGATACTTTCATGCTTACTTTCTTTATGGCATGAATCACCTCTACATGCAAACCAATTTGCAAGCATGGGCTTGCCCAGTAAAGCACATCCTTTTRTTTGCTAAGTAAAGGAGATTCTAATTATATCAGTTGTGCTAGATCCCCTGAAAATAATGAGGTGAGGTGTAAAAATTTTCATTCTCTGCCACACACTCGTAGTGAGAAATAAAACCAGAAAGGAATATATTTCATTTACAGGGAAAAGGYAATAATTTGACACATCTTCTAAGACTTCACTGAAAAATAAAACCAYCTTTTGGGTTTTGTGTATACCACTTCATTTATAGTGTAAAATGTAAACTATTGAAATATTACTCAACTTACTAATGCTCCAGGCCTGATTTTTCCTTTATTTTCTGTGCCTTTTAAATGGATATAGGTTTCATAGGTTATCATAGCTTTCTTTGGGATTTACAGTCTGTAATATAGTATAGGGTCATGACTTTTGCTGTAAAAGGTAAATTTGCATTTAAAGGAAGTCTTTACAGACAGTTAGTAAGCTAAAAGTTATAGAGGACAAAATACAGTATCAGTATTTTTGTCTGTTGCTACAGCTACAATAGGACCACAGCAAAGTGGAAGACAAAAGATATTTTTAGGCTCTGAACTATTTGCTTTCTTCCTGTGTCATGATTCCTGTTACTGAGACCTGATGTTTTAGACTATGTGAAAAAGAGCTTTTCTTTTTTTTTCACTGCCATTTTTAGAGGGCTTTTTTTGCAATGTAAGGTCAACTTATTCCTGTAGTTACCAATTTTGATACCAGCCTAAGAAAASCAGTAAGATATGGCAGCATTACAACCTCACTGATATTTTTGAGGATTTTTATAAAAATAAAAAGGGGCAAATTTTTCTGCCCTTTTCTTTRCAATTTTTTGAATTATATATCCAAATGTGAGACACCCTCCCTAGTTTGGAAAGAGTGGAGGTAATTTTGGCATCACTAAAAAATAATATTAACAATAATAATAATGATAAAAAATAAATAAGAAAGAGAATGTTTCTGYTTTTCAGATCAGGTTATGGAGCAATCATTGAAAGCTTCTATATAATAATTGATATATAATGGAATTTAAGGCACTTAAAGCTCTTTCTTATACCTTTAAAGATCATTGTAGACTGATACTGATTCAGAAGTACTAAAATTCTGTTCCAGTTCTTTATTCTTGGTGGCAGCAAATATATCAGAGGGACCTAGGGAAAATTACATAGAAAATAAAGATTTTAAAATAAYACTTGAAGTAGAGGATGTCTCTTATGTGAAAATTATAATGAAAAATATTAATGTTCTCAGCTCAGATGTGTCAATCTCTTCAAAGCTGYGACAATTGTCTTAGATCTTGTCGTATCAACAGTATGAGGCTAATATACAACAGCTGAGAATCTCTCCTGAAAAAAAAAAACAAACCATACCCTTACACTGAAAAGTTAACTTTTCTTCAGAAAGATGTTTAATAGACTATTGTTTAAAGACCAAGACCTTTGTTTGAGTCATGTTCTGACTTTTGTTTGAAAATATACTGTGCAAATTAGCTTTCATATTGATAAACACTTAAAAGAAGGTTCTTATTACTTGGACAATGAATAATTTTTTGATCTATCTTCTCCTTTTTTCAAGATTCGTTGTGTTCAGACTTTATTTTTCAGACATAATTAATCTTATTTAATTGTGTACCATTCAGCCGAATTTAATATAATTAGAGAAAAATAATTTTACTTTGGGCTCTTTCATTATGAATATTTTGCCATCTAAAGGTCTCAGCTGATGCAGTTATCCATGGTTTTATGTTCAAACAGTTATAATTATTTGTTACATTAAGTTTAACTTTCATGGATTTGGTTTTTGGCTTTTTTCATTAAACATTAGCACAAAGAAAGAATTCACTATGAACACACAAAATAGAAAAGAGGAAAAACCCTATAAATCCTGTATTTATAATGACATTATTATGACATTATAAAAAATATCAAAATTTGCCTACTGAAAAAGAGACCATAATTTCTGATATAGGTTAAAAGGGTATTTTGAATAAACAATTAATAACTAGATTGCAGGAATTGTAGAAGATGAAACTGCAAGGAGTTGTTCTGCATTGGCTGCAGATGAATCTAGATCCTGAATGTGCTGGGGACTTAATCAAAGAATATATGACACATTTTCTACAGTGGTTACTAATTGCTTTCATGGCTGTCATCTGTTTTCTCTAGAAGTAGTATTAAACCAGCTGATTAAAGTCCTAGCACAATCATGTCTTCATATAGAGAATTTTACTTAAGGTGTTGCTCAATAAGTATTTTGCCTCAGATCCACTCAAACATTTATATGTATTGTGCCCACTGAACTTGAGAACCACTGAAAACCTTTAAAGATAAGTCCAAAAGACAACTTTCACAAAGAAAAAATCGTTACTATCCAAAAAATAATATATGACTAATTATTATTTATAGCATTTTCTTAAAATAACCTGAACCAGCTCTTTTCTATAAAACACCGTTAATGAGATTTTAGATTTTTTCTCTCATGGGCAGTCAGAAGAATATTTGAATATTCTGCAGAGGTTTGTTCCTCCTGGGAAGAAAGTCTCATAATTTTCACACTAGAATAAGGAAAAAACAAAACTCCACCTCTCATGAGCCTGGTTAAAGACTAGCTTGTATTTAAGCAGAAAAATTGGCACAGTGRTGGAGAAGAAAGGTGGGAACACAGAGGAGATTCCTCTCTTTATATGTCAAAGCAGGGCTGCAAAAGGAAAACAGTCCTCTTCTTTTCATGTAGCCAGCAGTTTATAAATCAGTGAAAGGGGGTTGTGCTATTGTATTTTCACCCTTTTTGCTGCAGTGGTTTTTCTTAGCTGCACTTAGGAAAACCCATCTGTAGGCTTCCTAAATTGGATGAAAGAAGGTGGTCTGACCCTGTGCACAGAGGATGTGATAGCACAGCATAAACCGACAGTGGAGTGATGGATAAGACTCGGAAAAAGTCCTGCCTTTTGCGTTTACAACCAGCAAAGTGCACTGTCAGAGAAAAAGAGGTATATTGGATGGACCACTGGTTTGATCCAGAAACTTCCAAAGTACTTGCAGTACAACACTGATGTAGTAATTTTGTAACATCTGTTCTGGTAAATTCACCTACTGATGGCAGGTCATAAAACTTGCACATCCTGGCAAATTACTTCTGTTGTAAAAACTTTGCACAAGCTTGATAACTATCATGAGTCATAACAAGGTAACAAACTATGTGTCTATAAAATACTTTTCAAGCGCATATCTTATAGCAAGTGTAGTGCAGATGTCTGATAAATATTTYTGTAGGGATAAGAGGGCCTGCAAGCACAACAAAAAAATCCTTAAAGACATAACTTATGAGAGTTTGGATGTTGGTTGGGAACTCASAGCCAGGTCACCCAGGACCTGCTGRTAGGTGATTTTACTACTAAAGAAAACCTTAAAGAATTGGGCTATAACACATAACAAAATAGGAAAATTTTGTAGATATTATAAAATCTGAGGAACTTTGCACAAAATTATGAAAAATTATCTCACCTCAAAAAATTGYTAATTCCTAACCACCTTATGCCTGTGCTTTTAAGTCCAACCTTTCAGGGAGGCTAGAAAGAAAAACCAAAGAGATGAAAATTACAAGACCCCATTTTTAAGGCACATCTCTGATTCACAGTGCTCACTACCTTTCTACATTTTTTTTTCCCCTGGTATGTCTGCCCAAAGGAGATGCAGTAATCTTCCTGCATTGTGACAACTGCACTCCAAACATTGCAATGGACAATTTGGTCACCAACTGTGTGCKCAGGGAAAGAAGAGTTCCTGTGTGATGGATCTGAATGAACAGCCTACCCCTCCCCAGCTGTGTSTTGGATGGGAGGTGGTACACGCTGTAGAGTGTGCCTTTGCTGGCAAACACAGGAATGAATGAAGCYCCTTAGCCACCCACCCAGCCAACTTAAATGTCCTCTGGTGGACACCACAAGCTAAAAGAATCTCTTTATGAAAAGGACTGTCATTAGAAGCATTCAATTCCTTTTAAAGGAATATATAAAAGAAAACAACTCTTGGCCAAATGCAAGAAAAAAAATTGACTTCTCTCTTGAAGAGTTTATCTATTCATTTGATTGTCCCTTGCAAGTAAGGTGTAATTAGAGCTAGTCCTCTTCTAACCCTTGTGCTAATGAGGCTTTGCTCACTTCTATTAGTGACAGTGCATTGTATTTTAATAAGGATCCCCTGGCCTGGCACGACAGGACCCATAGATAAGGGGAAGGAGAGCAAAAGGAAATGTAAAGAAGTGGGATCAGCAGGGGTCCCCTTCTTGGCACTGGGCTCCACAGGAAGGCGCTGGCTGACTTTGTCTTAGAACTGTCATTTGTATTAACTTCTAACCCATCACCTTCCCTGGTAGGCTAGCTTTACTCAATGAAGCGGGATAGATCCTTGGCTTGGCCTCTCTATCCCCTATTTCAGCAAACTGAATACAACACAAAAAGTTCACAGGGGAAGCATTTGGGGAGATGGTGTTAAGGATAGGGTCAAAAAGAGCTTTTAACTCATCTTAACATTACTGTCCTTTTCCATTTCAACTCTAATCTGCCCATCAAGGCTTTTAGTTTGTTCATTCATCCATTGCTAAAAGAAAATCCCAAAACACAAAAAAAACTCCAAATGGAAATTATATGTGTTTTGAGACATGCAACACTTTGGTCTCTACCAGCACACTTGTTTGGGTGTTTTCTCTCTGTATGGTTCTTTTCTTGATGATCGATTCCTGGTTGGATCAGAATTCTTTGGCTTCCATTCACTAAGGTTAGAAGGGAAAAGAGAAGCCTTTTGTATCTTTTGTGTAACAGTATTACATCTCAACAAGAAAAACCCTTTCTAATAAAGTCCTTTTAGAGATGCTGGACCCTGTTAGAATGTGACWGATAAACCTCTCCCTGTATGGCAAAAGTTAGAAAAGATTATTTTTTTGTAGTTCTATCAGTGACATCCCAGAAGTCTTAAGCAAGATATATTTCTTAAAGYCATTATTTTCAGAGCCTACTTTGGTATCTTCCAGATTTCTAGGGACATGATTCTGTTCTGCTTCAAATTCCAAAAGATTGTTTACATGTTAGTGTAATGCAATACTTTAACATTTTCTTTCAGTTTGCCATCCACTTCTCCGTTTATGCATATCTGCAAATGCTTCATCAAAAATAAAGCATTGAGCAAGCCAAAGATCATCCATGAAGATATCAGACAAGATATCAGATGCTATTTACCCCTTTAAATAACATGGTATGCTCAGCCAGCATCCTTTCTTGTAGGTTATACATTGCTGACCAGATTCTTGGATAAGTTACTGTTTGGTGAAAAGGAAGTTGAACAGAAATAGCATCTCTTTTGTCCATTATTGATATTGTAGACAATTAGGATTTATGGAGATATGAGAGATGAGTTTGTTTATGTTAGAGCAAACTCAAGTTCACACTCAGATCATTAGTTAAAAGAAAGCTGGCATACAGTTTCTGCCCCTACATTGTGTGGACATGATGGAGAGYAGACTGGTCCCAGGTAGCTTGAACTTCAATTTGTTCTAATAAGCTTTGTGATTTCATCTATTAAATGAAAGTGCTTTATCTGGCATTGGTTGTGTTGCCACAGAAACCTCTCTTCACTTTAGGAACTGTCTTTTGCATGCCCATATTATTTCCCTCGGCATAATTTCAGATGASTGGGACAAAGCTTCCTGAGTCATCAAGCAACTGAATGATCTTTTTGAATATCACCTGGCTATCATCATTAAAGCATGTTTCATGGCCTGTTCTTAATCYTGTATGCTTTTCTTTCCCCAGCTGACTTTCAGGAAATTCACCAACTCCACCATCACTTGGCCCAACCCTTCATTGCTGTCCCAGCACACGTGTCCTTCCCTAGGCATCAGCGTGGTCTTCAAAGAGGAGGAGAAGTTTCAGGCCTGGTATCTGCATTGAGCATGAGAAAAATCTTAAWATAGAAGATCTCCAGAGCCCCCAAATTTTTTTTACCATCAAATCAGAACATATTGTGTGTAACTGTTCTGGGTTTTTCAAAATTTTTCTTTTGTCTGCAGCTCACATAGCCTTCTTTTCCTTTCCCTCAGCTGCACGAGTGATTTGATGTGCAGCTGCCTCACTCTGGTGCTGCGTGTTGGCTGACTGGAAAGCAAGCAYGGTGAGCATCTTGGCTCCCCCAATGGAAATGTCAGCGTGCAACACAGACCCGATGCTGCAGCATGCAGCTCTCCTGTCCCTTCTGTCATCTCCCTGAGTCTCTCACATCATGTCTCCTCTAGACACCACTAAGTCTATCCTGGAAGACAACCCACCACATCTCTGGCTGTACCCTGGTCTTTTTTCCTGTTCRGATTCCTTAGGAACAGTGGTTGCAAGGGATACTGAACAGATGACRATGTCACAAAGGGGATTTGGAAAAGTAGAAGATAAAAGAGAGAAAAACTAAACAACAGATTGTACAACAAACTGCATTTTCCCTGCGGTTGTTACAGAAAAACTCTGTTGTATCTCTTGTATAAACAAAACAGCAGTATTTTGTGTGGGGTTTTGCTGTTATTGTTGATTGTCTTTCAGTTCATTACATTACTGTATCTAGGCCAATAMCAGAGGAGGCAGAAGTAATGAGAAGTGGTAAAATGTTAAATTTATGTAGTAGTAGTGAATCTATAATAAAGCTGCAGTCTTCAACRTTGTGGCCTCTGAATGCCTTAATATTTTTTACATTTTTACCCCTCTTGATTTTATTTTTAATTCACTTTATCTTACAGCTGAGGAACAGTTAAGAATTTCCAGGTGACATTCCAGTCAGTGAGTGTGGCATGTTTAATTCAATGGAGAGAGGTATAAACTATGTTTCTTTGTTAAGAAAAAATGGTTTCTTAYGTCTAACAAGAGAAAATACCCCATCCATTCACACAGAAGCAAGAACAAGCTGATTTTTGTTCATTTAGGTTTTGGTWYGTACCTGAAATGCTGGTCTTGTCCTAAATATTACACAACAWTTCTTTCAGATTTTCAGTTCYTTTAAAAAGAAGGAAGACAAGATTTTGYCTTGTAATTGCCAGATATGCTTTAACACTTGTGTATTCAAAAGAGATGCCAAAAGATAGAAGTGTTTGCATATGCAACAGCTACTGCCCAAATTARGAAGAATGTGTTACTCAAATATGTATATTTMGTTCAAGAATAATCAACCATTTGCTCTTTTCAAGTCCGTTATATTTTTCAAGCTTTCTTACTAAGTCAGAGATTTCAATCTTCAGAACTCTTTTTTTACYAGTCAGTGAAATCTCAGTTCTTTGATTTTCTTAGCTATGTGYAGGTTAAAACTTGTTTTGGAAAATAGTATTCTAATTGTTTGACAGCAAAAGCATTAAAATATGTTATAAAGTCTATTAAATTTAAGACTAATATATCTTCAAAATTTTCTCTTGAAGTGCAACAGCCGTAGTTTTGTATTTCCATCTGTGTAAAGTTRGATTAAAAGGTTACTACTTATTAAAATTTAAATTTTTAATATGATCAGAAATACCGTGTCACCATATTTCTTAGCTGTCTAGTCAGTGAGAACATATGTTAATTAAGATGGTTCTTCATATACAAATGAGTTTAAGGTATTAAAGTGTGTAGTGACAAGACTGTGGGGAAATGTTATTGTTTTTTAGCCTTTAATTTTTATTTTGGAATGTATCTCCTCAGTAGCCAACATCTGCTATAATCTAGTGTATTTGATACTACATTTTCATTTTGGAGAATCAGTAAAACCTGAATCTGCTAAATGTAGATAAATAGCTAACMAGTTATGAGGATGTATCATTTTACCCTGTTTTCAGCTGTAGAAATAAATAGGACAATTAAAATGGTTTAGTGCAAGATTTGACAAACTGCAAAGTCTTTATCATCAAAGACTTTTTGCCCTTAGGTCAAAGTTGTGTTCTTTCTTAAGTATGTTTTTTGTAACACTTGTTCTTTTTCAGAAAGAAGAAAGAAGGCAACAATGAAGATCTTTGAAAAATCATTTATCAGACTACAAGTCCCCTGGTGTGTTGAACAAGGAAGAAATCATGGAGGTAACTTCTGCCCCTATAGATCCCAGGTCCGAAATCTTCTTTGTAAACAGAGCCTTTAGTTTAGTACAACTGGATCATAAAGTGACAAGTTTTCCTCTAGAATTTAGCCTAAAGCCTCTTCTGGTCAGATTAACTCTTTGTATTCAGCTGCAGACCTGGATTAACCCCTAAGAAACTCTATTGTTTCTCTTCATTGCATATATCCCCATGTCTCCTACTATCTCCTTTTACATCAGACAAAGTGGTACAAAGTTTAATCCATGATAAGCTTTTCTTACTTTTTTTTCTTTTAGTTTTGCATATTAGTTAAGACTTCTTTGACAATTGTTTCCCCTTTTAATGCAAACAACACATCCAAATAGAAAACCTTGTCAATAGAATTTGCTAACCTGAAACAAGAGAAGATAGTTAGCAGGACAAGCATCCTTTTTGCAAGGACAAATATGMTAGTCCTAAATCCATTGTCCCTTATTTTTATCACTGTTGTGTGCAGATTGAAAACACATCCAKGTACCAGGCACAGTAATTATGATAGACTTACTACTAGATTGTGGTTTTCAATGAAAATATGRCTGTTGTGAAATGTAAAAGTATAGCTCATTAGTTTTAAAAACTTTTTAAAAGTTGCTTTTAAAAACTGCTGTCTCTCTGATAGAACTGACAGAAGCCCGATGGAAGCAGTTTTAAAATTGGGTGCTATAGTAAAGAGGGAAATTGCATTACCCATGTCCCTACCTAAYTACCTGCTTACTAGGGAAAACAGGCACAGAAATAATGTAACAGAGTCTTGAGCTGGATAATACAGCTCTCTTCAGCTGGCAACGATATTTGTAACTAAGGACTTACTCCAATATTTCTATTACTATCTGATGGTAAAATATATTAGCAAAGCCAGCACTTTTTCAAAAACAAGCTAAGTTTCAAGGAAGCTCCTCTGACCTCATCACATGAGTTTTGTTGAGGTGTCTACAAAACAGAGTTCTCCATGGGGTAGGGTTAGGGCTAAACAGAGATAATCCTGTCAAGACTTTAAGATGTTTTCAGAAACTCAAACCAGGGCACAGTACAGCAGATTATCCCCTGGCCTTTCACCTCCAAGGAAAGCAGACATAGTACTGAGAGATGAGACACAGCTTTTAAAAGACATGTATTAGAAGTTCCTAAACYGACTGGCATTGGCTCTATTGCTTCAAATGTTTCCTACAACCTTTGGATGGCACTGTTATATGCTGGGCACAGAGGAGTTGTATTTACAGTCTTTCTGACAATCCCCATCTCMATAAGTTTGTAGAATCACTTGTAAGAGAGGTTTGTTTCTTCTGGAAATTTCAAAATGGCTTCGTTTAGCCCTGTTTTGCTTTTACATTATTTGTTCCCATATTTCCATTAAAAAAAAAAAACAAGAAAAAAATTTGAAACTTTTATTTTTGCTTTCAAGGGTATTGTTGTTGTTTTTTGGCTTTTAGAAATGGAAATAAAATGTTTGGAAGCATGGGGAGACTGTAATTTCCGTTGTTTCAAACCTCTGTTTTCAACCAAAAGTATTTTGTCAAAATTGTTTTAACCACTGGTAGATTTTAGATTGAGTATATTAATAGACTTCAGGAATAGAATCCAGAGATCTAGCACAGGAGTAAATTCTGAAGCCCAAAAAGCAAAGTTGTAATGTCCCCTTTTAATTTCAAGTTCTATGTATTGTCATTGTTCTTTTCCACTATTTCCAAAGCATTTACAAAGCTTCTGGCACTCAGTGAGGAGATAAGGTAGATGGGTACACTTTGCATACAAAAGGCATGGTAACAGGGCAAAAAAATCAAACCCTTGTTTTCTACCAGACCTGGGACTTCTGTCTTGATTACTCCTCAACTATAGTCCACTTTTCTCAAGCAGTTCTGTTCAGGCACTTCAGGAGATCCTGGCTGAGTCAATAAGAGTTTAAAAGTCTGGTTGTGAAGCATATTTCTGCCTGAGCTCTGGAAACATCGTGTTTCCTGAGTAGCAAGAAAGCCACACTTGACACATCCAGAAAACAAGAYAGTGATGAGATGAGGTTATCACTGACAGAGCAGTGGAGAAGAATAAAACAAAGTTAGATCAGCAAGAAGGGGTAAAATTGTACGAGCTTTTAATAGTTCATTGTAACAGTGTTAGTCTGGCATGGTGAGAGAAACACGTAACATKTCCAAGGAGATGGGTGTGCTGCTCAACTGATAAGATGGTCTCAGTTTGCATGGATTCAACTGAGAAACAAATACCTGCTTTAGGGAGAGGAGAGTGCTGCAGACATCAAGGTGTGACATGATGGTACCTTCAGCGGCAAATGTCATGGTGCTGAGGAAAAGGATSGGTAGGTGTATTTGGAGGCCAAGTGTAATCCTTTCAGGTGTGACATCCTCATAATAAAATGTGTAAAAATCCTCTCTCTCTTTGAAAGAATTTTGTTTGGCAACCATCTCTCCTGTCTCTTTCATGCTAGCTGCWAAGAAATTAAATAACCATGCAAATTTATGGAGCTGCCTCAAAGGAATATGTCTGTACTGCASCTTGTACCTCCATACTGAAATTACTGTACTGCTGTACTTCACTTTTTTCTAATTGTTGTGCTAATGAGCTTGATAATAGGGGTTTCCTGAACTGTGTTGTTGCCAATATCAGTTCAGCTGTCRAAAGTTAATATGCTAAAAATGAATAAAAATACATTTATTTAAAAACCCCAAATACCCAAACATCAAAGGCTGCTAGGCCCAACTCTATGGAAACTGTGCCTCACAATATTCTGTACCCTTGTATTGCTAGAAATTTGGGTTGAATTTCAGAGTAAGRATTGTATTATTTTAAACAGATATTAACTACTGGTGGTAATTGATAGAGACAGACTACCTGTGTAAACTAATCCATTGATATAATCCAGTTTGGCTGTTCTCATTTTCTTACTCAAAAATGTGGATRATACATGTTGTGATTCATACAACCTATGATTCATACAATGGTTTGGTCACCTAAGGAAGTATATAAATTGATTTAAACTAATTTGTAATACCACTGTTTTCCACAGTCTCTTGCTCCTCTTATTGATTGCTGTGTTTATATAGTGATCAAATGCAACTAAAAATTAACACTTATAAATTTACTAGTCAATTAATAAATTAATTTTTCAATGTGTCCAGCTCTCTTGACCTCTTTACTTTGATTTRTRCTTAAACTGGAACAAGTACAAATTACATTATGTTTTTCACAAYAAGGCTTTTCTGGATCTGAAATCTYTGCAGAGACTCATTTTACTRGACCRGCAGCCATGRTAATCTTTGTTTGTAAGTCAAATTAAATTGCTGTGATTAAGCATTTTGGTGGATTAGGAGRCAGAATGSACACRTTTTACTGGATCAGTCTTCCAGTTGTTGTKGTATGTTTGGTAAATAAGCTTTCAAAACCAAATGTCAGAAATGTGTAATTGTTCCTATACTTCTTACCAACATCACCAAGTATTGATAACAAACTGAATTTCTGTGTTCTGAAATATACATCTGGAACAACATTCAAAAATGTCCCACAGGGCTATAAAGACTGGTTCTGGAAATTGGATTTCCTATCACTAAGATATGAGAGATGTTACAGATGTTTCCTATCATCCAGATATGAGAGATGTTACAGATAATTCAGCTTTGGTACTTTCATAGTTAATGTAAAAATTGAATGTGAATGTAATGTAAAAATGACATACATGTGACTTGGAGAAAAGATATGGAAAAGTACAGGAAATGTATGTTCAACCCCAAGTGAATCAGTGCTTCTGGAAGTTTCCTCTGTTTCTCTGAGACATGATATGACAGTTCTCTCTGCAACATCTCCTCAAGGAGGAAAAACATTAAGAAGATATTGAATGAAATCCTGTTTTAAATAACACAACTTGTAGATGTCATTGAAAATCCTTTGGAAAGGGGTAAAAATCAACTGTAACAGCTGCTAAAGTAGAAAGTCATGAAGAAATATCTATCAGTTTTCTTGTTCATCTCATTAAAATATGGACCATATTGCTCATATCAATGTAGTTCTCAGTGAAAGGTCTTTTATAAGACAAAGATGTTTCCTTTAATAACAATTAAATCTATACACTTTCCAGCTGATACYCCTCTAAGCAGTTCAGGATTTGTCTATAAAGTTGAAGTTTGTCCCCAAGCTGATTGCTTTATTTCCTCAACTGTATTCCTATCTGTGTGTAGCTTTCTTAGTCCTTTGTAAATTTCCAAATTAATTACATGTAAATGGTAACAGAAACAATACACTTGGTCTTATCTAACATTCCTCTTACTTTTCACTTTCCTTCTCCTTTACTCAGATATGTGACCCTAGAATGAAAGTTACTGTTGTCCTTATACCACCACTAACTACACTCATAATCAGATGAAAAAGARYGTCTTTCAGCATGAAGAGTAGATATYTCCAGCCAAGAAACAAATCAGTCTCATGAGACCARTGAGATCTTGAAGAGCAGATTTCTGCTAGATCTCATCATTTAGTAGTTTGACAGATATTAGCAGGGAGTTGTTCTTTGTGTATATCTTTCTWGCTKGATGCATTACATCCAGACAGTGGACACTTGTCTGTAGCATGCACGTCTGATCCTTTTAGTAGTTACTTCTTTGTAGATTTATGGTAAACATAAATAGCAGACCCTAAATAAACATGTCAGATGTCTTACTCAATCCAGTCATGGACATCAATGGGACAAGAATTTGGTATCCCTCATCCAATTGGTAATGAAAGAGAAATGTAAGGGTCACTCAGAGAACAACAAATTTGAATTATTTTAGTTTTACAAAAAGACTTGCTGTTGTGCCAGTCTCTGGATTGCTACATTGAAATACTTAAAGCTCATCTACAGTGAAAAAAGTCTCACAATAGATGAGAAAAAGACTCACTATTTTGGGTAGCAGAAATGATTCACACAGAAATTACTCTTGATTATGAAAATTATCCAACAACATGTTCATTGTCTTCAAATCAGTAGTGTAAAGTCACATGAACACCATTATGCCATATTACAGTGAAATGGTTCAGGCACATAGGGAATTTTCAGAGGTATTCACTGATGTACCTTCCATGTACCTGTAGTGAGATGGTTCCAGGGAAGAAATGGGGGCACATCCATCTTCATGTAAATCATATGTCCACAAATTCTATGCATTTTTGAAGTTGTACAACAGTAAGTAGTAAAACAAAGTGGTAAAAGTTGCTCTCTGATAACATAAGCAAACTGATCTTGAATTTTACAGCCATTTTTGAGAAAAAAAAAAAGTTTTAATAGCAACATAGAATGTACAAGTTTTATGCCATTATCCTTACTGAAGAAATCTGGCTTTATATTGCTGCAGTTAAAATTTTAAAGCCTGTGATTATAAYGCATATGTGTGTACTTTTATTATGTTGTCCCTTCATCATTCCAGTGAGGATTTTTTTTGGAGTACGGACCTGTCAGGTCTTGTAGTTCCCTGGGAATGGTTCAGAGCTAAGTTAAGATGTTTTTATAAGCCTCAAGATTTCCACACCAGGAGAGAAGTTTGAAAGTGGAAGGAAGAAAGCATTTRTAAAGGGCAATATTTCTCAAGAAGCATTTTGTATTATTGAATCTTTTACCTGGGATACCAATCCTGAGTTTAACCGTTCTTATTTCCCTTGGTCCATGGAACAAAGCCAATCCCCACATGCCTACTCAAAGGGAGTGATAATATRCATCTTCCATGCGGTCTACTTATCGTCCCCAACCCAGACTTAGGACACACCTCAACAGATTACATGATGTCATTTTCTACTGGTCCACTCCTTTTGAAGCAATTTAACCTAGGTGGAAGGCGAGCAATCCATTGTTCTTTATTTTATGACTGTTTCCTTGAGAGTAACTATCTGTATCTGTCTCTGGCATGTGCTACAGAAGTACTGTTGATGATTGCATAGTAGGGCACGGTTGATTAGGAAAGTGAGGAAATCAAGTTCCACAAGCAAGACTGAAAGAATGGAAAGGGAAAGGAAGTCATTCAGGAAAAGCAAAAGAAAAAAATGTGGGGAATGTAAAAGGGGAAAAAAAAAAAAAAAACAAAAACCAAAAACCAAAAACCAAAAAAAAAACCACCAAAAAAACCCTAGTCTATCTCTGCCTGATCTCCTTCCATCTCTGTGCAAATTTCCCTGGAGATTTGTATATCTGACAAGGCAGATGGAAATTATTTGATGCAGAATTATTAATTAAAAAAAAAGAAAAAGAAACAAAAGTGTTTTAAAAACATAAGTAAAATGCAAAAATGAGCAGGGATAACCCCGAGTGCTTCCACTTTAGTCCATAGGCCTGAAAAGGACTGGGTATTTGCATATCTATGCACACCATGGATAAACCSTTTGACATATATGGGACTAATACTAAGCATGCAAACCTCTTTTTTTCTGGGTCATGTTTTTTTGCAAAACCACAAGATGGTTCAATTATATTCTCATTTCAATAGAACATCCAGATATGAGTGATGTTACAGATAATTCAACTKTGGTGCCTTTATGAATCCTATCACCAATTAATTTTGTTCAGCAGGATACTTATTTGGAACACAGTGCACTGTACACTTTACAGTATATTCTCAGCACAGAACTGGTGTATTTGAAAGGAACATTTCTCCATATGTAGCAGCAATTCTACAAGTTGCTTGTACAAGGATTGTGAAGATGAATTAGCTCTCACACAGCACTCTTCACTGCTGATGGCTGGAAATCCCTTTTCAAGCTTTTTTTTCCTTCTCAGGATAATTTCTGTTATCACAAAGGATATATACAAAAGGCACCACAGCTCTATGAACTTAATGTTATATATGTGAGTATAAGCCCATAACTGCATTGTAAACTCACATTGAAGGAGTCTTTCTTTATGTCTCTGGTTCCAGCAGATCTTAGACATCTTTTTCATAAGGCCACTTTATTTCTGATCATATTTGGGAGAATTTGGAACTTTTTGCTCCAGCATTAAATAAAGTTTTGTTGTGTCTGAGAATTTCAGGAGTGCATTTGGATGAATATCCTTTATTTTCCCTGAGAGACAGGATTTCGGGAGGTTTTAGCTGGGCTCAGTACTATGCTGTATGTCATCAGGAGTTTCTCATGGCAGGTAGAGGAGTGCAGATTTTGTCACTTGAAAGAAGTTATCAAGGTTTTGGTGTGATAYATTTTTAATGGATAAGTACGTTCCAGTTAGAGCTGTATTTTTAAAATGTATTTGCATCGAAAAGGAGTAGATTATTGTAGTCATGAAAACTGTCTGGGAAAGGCTTATGGAGAGAGGTAATATCTTCTATTAAATAAAACTATGTAATTAGAAAAATTAGGCAAATTTTCAGGCAAAAGCCCTGTTTTTGTTCTAAACAAGTTTTAAAAATCACATCACTAARTACAGCACTTTATTCACCATATTCCCAAATTATGTTTAGTGCATTTACTGTATTTACAAGACTCCTATTTGAGTCATATACTTAGTCCTGCCTGAAGGGAGAAAAATAGAATAGATTTTGATCAGTTTTATTCACTGAAATATTAGCTAAATGAGAGGAAATGTAGCAACATGCATAGTACTTTTCAGCAAAAGAGCTTTTCCTCTTTATATTCAATATGAGAAGAGTTAATTTGAGGGTAAAGGGCCAGTATCCTAAAGTGGATACTTATTAAGCTGTGGCTCAGCAGAGCACTAATAACATATTAAAGCTTGCTAAATACTACCTTGACTCTAACAYCCATTTCCCCCGTGATTTAAACAGAAGATTGTACAGGCATGAGTCTAACAATATTCTGCAATGTTSAAGTTTCTTAGATGGTTTTGGGTGGAGTAAGAGTTTAGGATGGCTTCATTTAACCATGCCATTCATTACTGTTGGGGAATTGGGATTATTGTCTTGTATAAACATACCATAAAACCTGAACAATAGAATCAGGTAGAAACAGACACAGTTATTATGTTGTTTCAGAGATCCCAAAAGCTTTCCAAATGTATTTCTATTTGCCATAAATGAGTCTATTATGTTTTGAAATATACTTTATACAGTGATTTTGAAAAGTCCTTGAATTCCTTTGGCCAATAAAATTGAAAATTAGATAGAGAAGAGTTATGAATGTATTTTTCATTTAAAGTTAACTCTATATAAAACAAAAGATATCCACCATTTTTTCATAAAGCCCAATACTTCTGTGGAGATTTCTTTCTTTAACAGGTACAGTATTGAAAAGGATGAAAAATGGACCTCTTTGTCCATAAAAACTTACTTAGATTATATATCCTTAGTATATATTTAATGTATTCTCATAAAAGAATCATAGCTACTCTCAAATTCTTTAGYTAAACTTAACTGATCCTTCAGGGACATCAAATATGGTATGTGAGCTTCCACAGAAAGAGGCAAGTCCATACCTACAGAGAGCTGCAAATCCTGGTTGGATAYAGCCCTTCTGCCTTATGGACAGGGACCTATTTTTCACATTATGACACCATGATATAATCACTATATAATTTTACAGCTGTTGAATATATGAACAACCCCCCCACCCCCCACTGAAGTTCAATGTCTCATTTCCTTCAAGAACCCAACCTAAGCCTAAAGTCAAAACACTCCATTAATTTCAGAAAGATTTGTCTTATCCTTAATTAGCACAAATGTACCCGATAAAAGCAGACTATTGTAGCCTGGAAACATATATTTTTTTTACATTAGCAAAAGCTACAGTTAAAAAGAAGGGAAAATTCTGGAGCAGCAACATTGAATTCCTGCTAGGATGCTGAGTAAACTAGCTCATTCTTTATGTTTTGAYCATCACTTTTTAATTTTCACTTTTTCTTCCTGGGACTTTTATTCTSTATTTTGCAGATTAATATTATTTCTTCCTCTCATGCCCATCTGTCCATCCAGCTGCTTATTTTAGCTACATTTCCTTTCACCCTGCTGGCTCCTGTATATCCTCACCACACCCCAGGCATGTATCCTTCAACAAGATTTATAATACGAATCATTTTGAATACCTTCAAAATAGTGGTATAAGAAAATTGGATTCCTACTTTTTGGTGAGTAATATAAAATTATTTATAGGCTTAAATATGAGCAGAGTTAGAGCCCTAAGAGAGCCTTTAGGCTTTGGGTAGGATTTCAAAGAATAATAACAAAGTATAGATTATATCTAAAAGTTTAAGTACCAAACAAAGCAGTTCTAACTGGTATGTTCAAAGTGTGTCCTCCTCTTTGGCCAGTGGAAAGAAAGGGAAGCTGCACTTCTGGGCCAGATGGGGCCTAGGGGCTGCACACCACACACCTYGTCTGCCTGAAGGGGTGACCAGAAGCTGGGGATGTGCCAGGCCATCAGCCACAGGGTAAGTGGGAGCATATGTCAGAGTGTGACAACTTTCTGTGTGACCTGTGCTAATAGYGTCTCTAAGGTGATTCTCAGGGGACAAAAAGAAAAAGAAAAAAATTAAYATTTTCCCACTGTGCGATCTCACTGTATATGCACAGTGGTAGAAGTCAGCATTAAAACTAGAGAAGTGAGGGAGCAARGAGAATGCAATCTGATCTTTGTCTCCTCCCTTGGATAATTTTATCTTTGCTGGCATTAACTTAGTAGAACCATGAAGAGAATAAAAATACTTCTGCTTGTCTCTTGCTTGGCTTGAGGAGCTGCTAGAGAAATGGCTTGTGGCATGGTACCTGCCTTAGGAAACAGCATGCAGATGGAAAAGGCTGCATCCCTTAATGCCCCATACTCCCATATAGCCTGGCTTGGTTCCTTTGAATTTTGTTTACAACTTCACTAGGACAATAATATCAATTTATTGGTGCTGAGAGGCCCTACATGGTCCCTTCTTCCAGGGCTGRGTAGAAGARTGRCCAAGGMTCTTGTCASCAGGGCWCTTGCTMRGGATGGCTGGCCAGTGAGGGAGCCTGGCACAAATCCAGGTGAAGAGCCATCGAYGGATGCTGAGTGAGAAGGAAATCCACACTAGAGCTTTAGACAATAGGATTTTTAATGCATRCACCTGGTGCTGATGACCCTCTCCCAGCACACATCTATATGGTGGGTGATGCTGGTGGCTGGGATGGCCATGAAGGGGGGTGAGGACCTGTCTCCAGCCTTCTTTTTACAGCAGTATGCTCCATCCCTAACTCCAGGGCAATGACTGGTGCAGGTGGTCCCTCTCTTCTAGGGCTAGCTCTGCCCAGAGGTGACCCTGCCACGATCTGTGGGTTGAGGACACACACAGACCCCGGCGGGTGCAAGAGTGGTAGAAACCTTCCTACTGCCGTTGAAGGAAAGAGGCTGACTCCTTTGGGGGTCTRAGTTCTCAGGGTTTATTGAGCTTGGCAAATTACCCTGAGAGGGGACTACCCAAAAAAGTGTCTCTCAGGGGTGTGTAACACCTTTTAACAGGGGAAGGGACAGTAACAGAGAACCAATCAGAAGGGATCGGGGTGTGGTTACAATCTGGATAGACATCAACTTGGAGCAATGGGGACAACTCGAAGGAGGCACAAACATTAAACATCAAATCACCAAGGAGAACCAGCAGAACTTTCCAGAAACAGGGGAGAGGTTTAGGGAGACAGACAGGTGCCCGGGGAGGGCACAAGGGAGATGGACAGGAGCTCAGGGAACTTTCTGGAAAGAGGGGAGAGGCTCAGGGGAGACGGGCAGGTGMCAGGGGAGGGCACATCAGGGAGGCAGACCAGGCAGAACCAAGGGCAAACAGCAAAAGGGGGTAGCTTGGAACAAACCAATACTATCAGGAAACAATAAACCCCAACAGACTGGGTGCCACAGTTTTTACTTTCATGCTTCATAAGGCAGTCTCACCCTTTTGTGCCAATAACTATTTCCAGAGAGTGCTGATGTTGATGGAAAGTTAATTATTTTGATGATACAAGAGATGTTCTGTGTTGTAGATATATATTAGAATTTTTCTGTCTATCCAAGGGAAGTGTGTATTTTTAATATATATATAAAGGTATCTGTTTCTTTCTTTCTTCATAATTGCTGAGAGAACCTTGTTTTTTTTAATTTATAATTGATATTTAAAATACATTATTCAATAAAACCATTTAACTTGCAGTGTTAATCTCAATCAGGGAGGAAAAAAGCAGTCATGTCTTCTTAAAATAAAAGGAAATTTCAACCTTGTCTTATTAGTAAAGTCTGCCTATGTCTAAATACTCTAAGCAGACTTTAAATTCATAAAMGTGACTACAAATATTTGAATGACAACACATCCATTTTATGTGCTGAAGAAAATGGAAATTAACATAAAAGAACAGAAATTTCCTCTGAGGAGGAATTGTCAATGACTGTTTGAGCAGTAGGGGTTGCGTGTGTAACAGTATGTGATGTAATTGCCTTGTATTTTAAAAACTGCAGTTACTCTCACAAAGATGATTTTGTTTCCTCCCTTTAGTAAAAATGTTCTTTTATTCAAGTTTATTGACCTCACTTGTCTTAAATCACCACAATCTCCCTTCCCTAAGTCATAGTCTCATTTARTAACCAGTACATGATCTTTTTTCACACAACTGAAAGTGCCTGTAATCTATTTTGGAACAGGCTTCAGTCCAGAAATATATTTTACTTTATTATTTTCTGCTCTCTCTGGGGATGCCTTCACAAAATGGTAAAGCCCAAAGACTTCCTGAAGGCTAATCCTTTTCTGGGTCATATGATTCTTTTCAGATTCCATCTTGGGAGAGTTTTCTTATAACAATAGGTTCTGCTGTCTGCGAACTGGACAAAATCCTGTTGCTTTAGCACTAACAATGAGTGGAATTTTAGTGCAGGAGGAGTGTTTGCTTAATACAATAGAAGTTGGTACAGGCTGGACTTGCAAGTGTCAAGCAAACAGTGTGGGAAAGTCTGTAGTACCGCAACTGAGTCAACAAGGTGCTGAACGCCTAAATGTGACTGAACTGTAGCTGCAATAACTATCTGGTTGACTTCATCTTTTCCTCCAGGACAGGACTTGACACATATCTTATTGAGAAAGAGTTAACAAGAGAACAGGCTGCTAGCAGGGAAAAGATGAACAAAGCAAGCATTCAGTCATGCGTTAGAAACACCGCACAAAGTGCAATCAGAACAACTGTGCTTTGGGATCAGATGCAAGTCTGATTTACTAAATGARTATCATAGGAGAAGGCTGTTCAGACCCTGCCATAATTGCATAAATTCTCTCAGAAATATAAACCAGTGTCCAGGTCACAAAAGRGCAAGTAATTTTTTTTTWAATTATTTTAACACTTCAATTAATACCAGTTTAAAAGAGGCAGAGAAATTTAAGTTCACTTGGCAGTAACAKGAATGCCAGTACTCTATTCATGTTTGGACTGAGAATACAGATTGACTGAACCTTTACCAGAGGCAAGATAAATAAGACAAGATACATTTATGTTCAATGCTGCAAATAGAAAAACTGATATAACTTTATCTAAGTAAGAAACTACCATCCAACCTAGCTTACTACCTCATTTGAAATGCAAAAATAGTTTTAAGTTTGGAAGAGTCCTGAAAAAAAAAATAATTTTATATTCTTTTTCAAAAGCAGAGTTTTCCAGGTGTTTTACTCATACTTTGCTCTCACTTACAGTCGTTATCTTATTTAAAGGTCTATTTGTATTCAGGTTGTTCCTATACACCTAAGACACAGACACCTAAGACTCCATTTAACTAGYATGGCCATAAAACTCCTGTCTTAAGAATGAAAACAAAAAAGTTAAATTAGTGTCTTTCAAATTTAGATCAGACACTGAGCTAGAGAGGTGTGGCATTTGTCCTAATTTCTCTGCAAGTTGGCCCCATGCAAGAAGCACTCCTTGCAACATTATAACTTTCCCTCACTTGGGTCACCACTGAAGCATCAGCAGTGCTGATTTAACCACTAAACCCAGAACTTTTATGAGAGCTAGACAGCTGAATTTGCTTTTAGCTTGCATAAAAAATGTCTGCATACTCCAATATTTCCATAGATATTCCATGCAAACCCAGTTCAGGGTTAGAAAACTACAGCTGCCTCGTGAGAGCTGCCTCTGGAGTAGGAGTTCCTGTGACTCATTGTCAGCTCAGCCTTGGAAAATTTCTGTAAGAGAGTTGCTGCCCTGTTTCTCAAACCCAGGCTAGCACTCCTGCAGTTTCACTGCTGGCACCAGGCACCATGCCATGTCCCAGCCTTTTTGAGATACATTCATGTTGCTTTGTCCCAGGCAAACCTGCTCTAAATGTAGAAAAGCTTCAATTTTCTGTAACTGATTCATAGACATTTACAGTACCTTTAAAAAGTCACTTTGTCCTGACACATGCAAAGATGTATMTATTGGTATTATGTAATCTATATACATGTAAGTATTTATACCTATAAAACACATTTTATGGCTGTATATATTGACTTACATATACATCAATCCAATAAAATATTGCTGATAATTAAGCCATTTGTTTTACTGCTTGCTTCAAGAGGAAGAAAAAGAGTGAAAGAGAGTAAGAGATTAGCTCTTATTTTTATATTGGAATAAATTTATTTAGAATATATAGGAAATAGTCTGTTGACAGGGGGTACAGTAGTTAGGGATAAGTGCCTTGCARCCACAGATGTGTACCAACATCATTATGTGTACAGATTTGTGAGTGAGAGGAAATAGGCTTGGGCATCATTCTGGATATGCCTGTAATTGACAGTATTTCTTGAGAAAATGTCAGAAATTTAAAAGGATGGGAAATTGTGTCTTTCAACAAAAACTTTTTAGGACATGCCTCCTGACTGGAAAGACCTGGACATGTGTTTTTCCATGAACCAGACATCCATGGGCTCTTTAGTGTCCAGGGAAGGATGTGTGCACTTCTCCTTTTCGGCTGGCCAGCTGAAAGGATGAAGCTATGGCCCATTCTCCTTCCCAGCATTCCTGGTCTAGCTCAAGATGAATTTAAGAATAAGTTCTACTGGTAGAACTTATTCTCTAAGCTGGTAGAGAAGAAATGGACTCAAGCATTGGGAAATAGTTTTCCTACCATCTTGTTATTTCCTCAGATATGATAATATAACCAAGAAGGAACAAGAGACAAATATTTTTAACAAATTAAAGAACCAATTAATAGCAAACAGATGTGTTAAGACTAGTAGGAGTTTTTTTCTGTGCATCTCACTATGGACTCTCCTCTTCGTCTTCTTAGTAGATTTTGTAAGCTGCTGAGCAGCCTTACACATTATAAAGATTAAAAGTAAGGGAGATATATGGAGGGTGGCCCTTTCTATGAACCCTTTAGGGCTTCAGCGACCTTGACAGGAACTGCAAACATCAGTTTATTCTGATGTTATGAATTACAGGGATTTGGTTATAGGCCAAATCAATCAGATGCCAATCTGTCATAAGTATTTTTAAGAACCTACACAGAAGAATTAAGTTCCAAAAATCTACAGATTGCAGCAAGAAACTTGCCAATTTCTCTTAAGGAATACTAACAGAGTTCACTTTTTCCTGGGTGCAAAACAAAGCACAATTTATGACATGACTATATGCTGAAATAAACTGATTCCATTTCCCATTTCATAATAGGACAAATAGCAGACAGGGAAAAAAAAAAAAGAAAGAGAGTGAAGTTTTTGTACACCAAGGGATATGCAAATAACTATATTTAAAGTAAACTTTTCATAACTTGGAAGAAGTAAGAYAGTGGTTAGAAACTGATGAAATATCAAATAGAATAAAATAAACAACAGATAATCTCTAAAGGAACTTGGTTAAATTTATTTCTCACTATGATCTCCCAATATACAGTATTGGCTATGAGAACACTTTTATTGAAAGCATTTTTTATTTGTGTTCTCCTAAGGATGCCAGTCATCTAACWTAGAATTAAAAATTAATTCTATCTTCTCCATGCACCAAGGCCCAGGCTGGCATGARATAAAAAAAATGCTATCAAACTTTGGAGGGGCCAGCTCTCCATTTTGTAGAAAATAGTAACCTATAGTGCTGCAGATGAATGAGAATTTGGCCCTGTAGACTTTCTTTTTTTGTCAGTAGCTTAAGACCTTTCAATGATCWTTTCATGAAATAGGTTTTGAAACCCATTTCTAATCACAAAAATAGTTGTTACTGTTGAGCTCTTGAGTGTTTTGCTATATTAATGTAGTAATACCTGTATTATTCATACTTTACACTGCATGGTTTTGTAAAGCATTGAACAGAAAAACTTCTACTAACCCCTATAAGAATGCAGCATAACATGTAATGTGGTTCAATCGCTCTTTAGCCACTGCACTGTGGTACCTACACTGCAGTTTGCTTCGTGAATGGGGGATTTGCTATGGCTTATCCAGTATTACCCTCTTTATACACAGCTTTCTCATAAGAGTAAAGTTTCAGCACAGCTATGCTGTAGTCTTATTCCCTTTATTATAGTCTTTTGGTGAAAATTTGTTCTAAGAGCTCTTCGCAGTTAGAACAAAATAGCAATTTTGAAGCCTTTTCTCTTTGAAAGGCTGCACTCTGTCCCCAGTCTTCTAATTATGTTATTTGAAGGCGCCTCAAAAGGACCATCACTTTCTTGTGGTAAACATTTCAAATACTTGGAATTGGATTTTAATACAAGCAGTTTTCAGAATGGACATAATTGTATTTACTTYGAATACAATAATTCTCAGAGAGCTTTCTAAGAATTTGAATTCATTGTATTTCACCTTAATTCTAAGGACRCTATGTGTTGAACTTTGCCCACCTAAGTGCATTAAATCTCTCCTCTGGCAGGATAGTATATCTTTGTCTCCTACAGGTTKATTCTGTTATTCTTTCCTTTCACCTCTGTGCATTTCCTGATAGCAAGACAAATGGCCAAATAGCAAGACAATGAGATTGCATTATTTTTGGGTTTCAGGTATAGATAGCAACAATAATGAGATATAATGAACATTTGGGGAAAGAGAAAATAGATCAGGACAAGGTAGAGTCACTGTGGAGTTGTATTTTAATAATGAGATAAATTGAGAAAGTGAAAGGTTAAGCAAAGGTCTTTGCTCTCCTTAGCAGGGAAGGTGAAAAGAGTGGCTAATTAGATTATGCAAACCAGCAGATAGTCCAATTACAGTTGATAGGCCAGATGTAACCCAGGGGACACTTCCAGCTGGAGGAAATGGGGAATGACTGCTTGGTCAGCAAACACAGCCCAGGGAGCTGAATGCTCTCTGTGCCTGCCAAGGGGTGGGAGGCTGGTGCTGTCCCAGCCCCCCTCCATTCCAGCAGCAGGGAGATGAGCAGATCAAGACTGAGAGACAGATGTTCTCCAGAGCTCATCCATACTAAAAAGGGCCCATCTGATGAAGCTTATTCACCTGGTCCACAGAGGATAGGACTTGGCCAAAGTCATAAGTATCATCAGGGGTAACCTCCTACCCTTTCTGGACAAGCAGTGATTTTTTGGTGTAATGTAGGAAGTGTTTCTCCCAGCTGTGTGTTTGGGGAGCTTCCTGTTGACTTAAGTGTAAGCGTGTGTCTACACTGTCARGCCTAGAAAAATATCCTSATGTCAAGTTTTGGTTTGAGGGCCTGACCATGTTCTGACATTATGTTGACAGTTATTTGTTAAAATCCAACATTAAAYACCCAACATCTTGTTGACTGTATATAGGCAGTTACAGACCAGAGATTTCATGCTCAGCTGGTAGCTTGAGYTTTTCTGTGRAAGGGAAAGATTTTGCAAACCTTAATGTTTCACCAAATAATTTCATGATGTTTTGATTTTTAGACAGRTTAAAGAACCCTACATAGATCTTTGATATTCTTCAAAATCAGTTATGTTGATTTTATTAGTATAAAACTCTTTCCACTTTGTGAACTTTTGTATGAACTCACACATCCTTGCCTTTTAAAATTTAGTATTTTTTACAAAAAAATAACTCAGAATTTCTGCAGACTAGGGATGAGATCATGTATTACAGTGTGGCTGTTGCTACTGCTTCTTTTGCTTATGATAGAAGGAAGAAAGATGAAAAAAGAGTTTGCATATTTGTATATAGCACATGCTTAAGAGAAATTCAAAGARCTGGAAGCTTCTGATTGTATTTTTCTGATATAAACATCTCACATTTAAACTAGTTTTATGGGCTGTTTTTTGTATTTTAGATTGTACTAAGTACTATACTTCATGTGTTTATGAGTCATCCTCAATGAGTATATTGCTTGTGGAATAAGCAGGCTCAACCATATGTTTCGTTTGCATATGCTAGTTTGGATAACTATTCCTTCCTTCTCCTTCTCTCTTATTCCTTCCTCCCAGTTTGCTTTTTTTTTAGCAGTCATCTGCATTTGTGAAACCTTGTGATTTTACTTGGTTCAAGAGCATTATGTCTTCTCCATTTAGCAGTAATATCAGATTAAAAAAGTAAAATTTGAGCAAAGTATGTCAGAACTGGTAAGATACAAGGCAAGAAATGAATATGTGAAGATGTAAATTTTGAAATTTTGGATTCTTTGTTCACAYAGTATATTCTTCCATGTCTGAATCCAGACACAGTCTGAAAATCTGCCTCTGTTGCTTTGTTAACCTGATGAATYATTGTGTGCCCAGAAATTCCTACTTTTATAAAGGAATTAATTRTTTTGTTGTTTGGGCTTATTTTTTTCTCCCTGGGCAAAAAACCAGAGCATTCTTTTTTAAAACTTTGTTTCTGTCTGTCACATATATCAACAACACAACACGAAGCTACGAAATTGTTGAGAGGGAGGAGGATAAAATGTACAAATTCTGAAAGAGGGTGGAGACCAGAGGAAAAACATACATTGTCAATACTCATCACACAGATAGTATGCCTAAACTGAAGATGGTTAGTTTGCTGAGAGCTGCGTGCCACAGAGACACTTCTTTACAGTGTCCTAGATATTGTGCATTCCCTTTCAGCTGGCAGCCTTAGAGGGGTAACAGCCTCAGAAGAATGTCTGCTCTTGACTATTTCTTAGTTTTGGCACCAACGTGGCTTCTGTCAGCAGTCAATATGCCTGGTATTTTCCTCCCACCATCATTATTTCTTGGAAATTCRCATTCCTTGCACCAGCATGCAGACACCCACATTCTCCAGCTGTGTTTGAATTCCCTTGTCTTAAGATCCTATCAGACCCTGACAGTTAGGGGTCCATGACCCACACCTGGGCAGAAAAGATAATCCTCAGCAGACTTAAAGAACACTGAACATTCATATGGCCAGTTACATGAAACTAGGCTGCCTCCCCCTTCCCTGGCAGGACATCAAAGTGCCTGGATGAAGACRGGGCCATCAGCAGCAGTGATGCACCAGCGTTTGAAGGTTTAAGCATTCCAGGGAAAAGAACAGGATGCAGCTCTAAACCAGACTGTATCTCACCCATGGAGGTGGGGGGCAGATATTTGAGTAACTTTCCTGAACAAGTAAATGCCTGTAGAACCAGAAATTTGACTCTAAYATATCCAGTAATTTCTTATTTTATGAGTAGTATTATAATTTACTCTAATAGTTGTCCAGAGGCAACAACACTTCTGCTATGGACAGTAAACTTAGTAGCCCTGACGGTGGAGCAGAAAATCTCTAATTTTTGTTGCAATTTGCTTCATGCATTTTAAGAGCTGTTTCATARATGCCATTTTATGCATATGATCTTCTACAATATACACCTGTACGGAAGTATTGCACTATAAATATATGATCTGAAAACTAATTAAAGTGGAACCTTTTCCTGGGTAATGGGTTTCCATTTACATCAGTAGTAAAATGGTACTTTCAGTTGCATGAAATTTATTTTATAAGTGCACTTTGTTTAAACACCAGTAAATGGAAACAACTTGAACAGCTGTATGMATGTATTTTTTGTATTTTAGGGGTTCAAAAATAATGCTAGCAGCTGACAGTGTGCTGGTTTAGCACAGAACAGATAGTTGTCTGCATAAAGATCAAAGTCAGTCAAAGTACAAAACATTTTTCAAAAACTTGTTCCAAATTTCAGTTGCACCTAAATTTAATTTTTTTARTTTATAATTTACTTTGGCTTAAACTTTTCTCAGTACTTTTGAGAGATTTTTTTTCACTTTCAAGTTGTGAGCAGTACTAGCGATTGTGATAKAAACCCACAGTTTTTGCCAACACAGACGTAGTTGCAGATCTGTTTAGTTGTGGTCCATTGTTAAAAGAGACAACCAAAAGAGAGCTCCATCTTGACTGCTACAAAAGTCTCTCCTTAGTAATGCAGACAGAGGTGGCAACTTTTATGAAATGTTTTTATTTCTTTTTGTGAAAAGTTAATAACATGACCTGGATGAAGATRACCTATAATTATTTTCAAACAATATTTCCTAGATATTGTTTTTTCAGATTTTTTTCTGTGCTACTGGAAGTAGAGTTTTACTTTCATGTGTCTTCATATGTGCTTTCAGAGTTAAAAAAAAAATAAAGACTCCTTCTTGAAGGGAATGTTTATAATACATTAAAGTGTTTTATCTTAATTAAGGATGGAAATAATAAGGAAAGCAAAGAGCTGAAAATGGAGTCCAGTGTGACATATTGCACATCGCCATACTCAGCAGAGTGTGGTGACTACTTACTCACTAGTTTCTTCAGCTGATGAGGAYGTGTGCTTAGCAGCATCAGGAGCATATTTAGCACTTTGCAATAAAAGTTGAGAGATGACAAAGTGGAAGAGACATTTAAAAATATGCTTGAGCTATGAAAGTACAAACAGTGTCCGATGAAAATGCATGAGACACTACAGTACAGTGTTTGAAATGGCTTTGTGACTGGAGGCTAACTTCTAATATGCAATGCATAATTCAGTGGGAATAGGTCCTATTTTATGTCATTACAAACACAAAAAGAAATGGCTATTGGTAAATGAAAAATAATAAGAAAAAAATAAGTAAATTATTTTTATAGGCATGTGAGTGCCTTACAACTGAGGAGAAAAATTTACCCTCTTCAAACATCTGATGTCTGTCTTTGAGCTTTAACCAATAAATATTTGCAGAGGTATGAGAAGCTTTGCTTAAAAAAAAAGAGTCTAAAAATAATCTTCAGCAGACCATGACATGTTATGAGGGAGGATCTCCCAGGGGGGTTCAAAATATCTGCAAGGATATACACCTTTACTGAGAGCAGAAGGAATTATAATTTTAACCTTCAAGTTGCGCATAGATTARCTCTTCATTACAGAATTCAAGATAGCTAGAGGCTAAGGAAAGTTCAGATTGGTTTTTGTGACATCAAACAAAAGAGGATCATGTTCCTGACACCTGGTAAAGGCAGCAGCAGCTTTTGGATAGTGTGAGAATAGAAATAAAGAAGCAAATTAAAGCTTAACAGTACATTTGCATGCAGTTAACCATTTGCCTTTACACACCTTAGTTACCTAGCACTAACTTCACTGTCTCTGTCATTCTTGTAAAATGTAGAAGGGAGTTAAGGATATTATTTTCTTTCCTGTGTTTAACCCAGGAGAGATGATGAAAGCTCCCCACTGATCTAAATACTTTGRTTTACTCCCTTCATCACCAGCACCCTAGGCTGAAGGTCTGCTTGCTCTTAAAGAAAAAGACATACAGAGCTTAAAATACTGTTACCTTGTCCCTTTCACTCAAAAGGGTGAGGGTTATATCCTGTTAGTATGTTAATTGGATGATCGAAAACACGCAAACGGTTTCTTTTAAAATTTTATTAGMCACTTCCTATCTCCTTCCTTTGAATATCTCTAAAGAAATTCAAGGTGTCTTGTTTCCTTATTAGATGAAAAAAATTTTAAAAAGAGGAAAAAAGTCTTTGGATAACCTAAGCTGCCTTCATTATGCCTTATACGTTTCCTCTGGTAAAAATGTAGTAGTATGTCTCTGAAGGGAGGAACTTTGCAGTTGCAATTACAGATAATAGTGTTGTTCTCTAAACCCCAGTGTGGTGTGAACATCAAAGTGCTGTGGATTATAATAATCCAAACAAATAATCTTCTGTAAACTTATAAGAAAGAAGGAGCTGGATGTTTTCATTAAGTGAGAGGCAATTCATTTAACAGCCGGCTGTTGCCCGTTTCTGTGTGGTGAAAAGTCTGTTCATTTGCATAAGGAAATAACCACCAAAGAAATGTAAATGATTGAACCAGGCTCTCATTAGCAAAACCTCTCCAGCTACCTGAAGGGCCTACCTCTGTTGGCAGTAGATCGAGTTTCAAGTACTTTCTTACCTTTCAGAAACCAATTATCTTCAGTCATGACCATCAGTTCAAGCAGGGGGAAGGAAACATAGCAATATTCTTGCAACAGATCTTACAGTTTAACGAAAAGATTCTCCAAAAATAAGAATTTGAATGACTTTATTCAATTTCTGGAAAAACTATCCTTTAAATGACTACATGTAAAACRCATATGTTTTTTATAGAGTGTATAGTGTAAAGGAGGAGTGTATAATTTTCTGAGGGGGAGAAAAGGCAATAAATTCCAATCAAAATATTGCAGTTTGGAAGGAGAGCWGGATGACGTTGGAAGTTTTTCTGTCAAAAACATASCAAAAATGTCTAGGTAGGTGGAAAATAATGGTTGCTATTTAAGTGAAGGAGGAKGAAATGGTTATTCTACAATGTTGAAGGTGACAGATACAGGATCTTAACTCCCTTAAGAAATAAAATACAATAAAATATTTTTAACTAAATTGATTTCATTCTACTGGAGTCAATAGATGATTGCTTGTCTGTGTCAAATGAGAATGCAGTTCACACTATTTTCTCTCAACCAAACACATACAGTCTGTAAATGTTTGACACATCTAGACACAGAGTCTCTCGGAAAGAGACCATTCAGTGAATAAACAAGACAACATTTCACCTATGGAGTCCTGAGCTGGGGACTGGTCAGGTTAGAGGCAGCCAGGAGTTGGATAATCTCTGCTTGCCTGCTAATGGAAGTTTTTAGTTTATTTAAAAGAGACATTTCATTCTGAATTCTATCTCAAACAAGTGTTTTAGGGTGTCTTTGAAGACATGYCAAAATATAGAATGCTCATTTAGGCAGAGATTTTCAGGCATTCATGCTAAGATGTGCTGCCAGATWGGTAGGTGCTTCCAGGGTCATGGTGTAGAGCATGATTTGGAGTCCTTATGAACAAGAGTGGATAGGGACAAAAATAGGAGGAGCCTTATCTTGAGTATAGTGTATTAATCAAAAGACTGTGGAAATTTTAGAAAAAGGTTATAMTAAAGGTAAAGTGAATGTAATTTTCTCCTATATCAAAACAAATTTCTCCTGAAACTTTCACATAACTTTATGTTTTAGATCTCTTACCCATTTTTGCCAGGCTGAAGACTCACCCTTCTCTGTCTCTCACACTTTCCTCATCATGTGCAGCTTCCCAGCTAGCTCTGATGATTGTGATGCTGATATTACTGGCTCCTGCCTCAGGACTATCAAGATAACCAAGTTAGAAATAATCCCTCTGTATTTTAAATGATGAGGAAATCCAGATTACTTTTATAGAATGAGTAAGAGAAGTGAGTTGTACTGTTGTAATTATTCAAATGGACACATCATCAGGATATGAACCAGCATTGCTCCATACAGCACTGTTTGTTTTGCCATTTCTCTCCATACCTAGGTTTTTCTCCACCATACCCTTTCACAGGATGCCTCCTGTGAGGAGACCCAGRCAGATATGTACCATATCAAAATMAGAATCACASARTGCTTTGGGTTGGAAAGAACCTTAAAGAGCATCTAGTTCCAACACCCCTGCCATGGGCAGGGACACCTTCCACTAAAGTAGGTTGCTCAGAGGCTCATCTTAGAACACCTKCAGGGATGGGAAGTCCACARCTTCTCTGGGCAATCTGTTTCAGTGCTTCATGGCCCTTGCTGTAAAAGAATTTCTTCCTRACATCTAATCTAAACCTACCAGCTTTAGCCATTCACCCTTCTCATATCACTACATGCCCTTGTGAAAARTGCCTCTCCAGCCTCCTTTTAAGCCACCTTTAGATGGGCTCACACAAAATATACAACATATTTTGCTTTCACACCCTGCTTACCCTGTGGTAAATAATTCCTGTGATTTTCTAGGCGATTGTCATCAAGAACATATAAACTAATCCCTCATTAAGCAAGAAATCTTGTGGCAGACAAGTGCATGTAGGTAGACATGAACATGCAGAGCCAGTGAAGATGACTGTGGGGCAAGGAAGTGTCTGTACTCAAAATACTAGTGCTTGTTCCAAATACAGACTAGTGTAAACATAATTATTAACTAGAGCTTTACTACAAAGTTACTATGAATTCCTAGGGGAAAGTATGATCTCYGTCATACTGTTTAAAGACTATTCAGTGATTGGTTCAATTATCTCTGAATTCCTAGACTATTCATTCTAGTCCACAAACTAGAAGTTTTGGGATGTGTTTTGGATGCCTTTTTTTTTCTTTTTCTTTTGAATTTTTTTCCTTTTTTTTTTTTTTTTTTTTTTTTTTTTTTTTATTTTTTTTTTTTTTTTTTTTTTTTTTTTTTTTTTTTTTATTTTTTTTTTTTTTTTTTTTTTTTTTTTGATACCACATGAAACCTTCTGCTTCCAGAAGCTGTATCAGTCATATCTTTGACCCCATTTACATGCAACTGTTGATTATTTCACTGTCTTATCTGCAGAATAATGACATAGAGGTCATTGAGCAGTAATACTATGAGAGTATTGTGCTGAAGAAGAAAATACTTGGAAGATACCAAAGTGAGATTGGGTATTTTAGTGTTGGCTGAGCTCCATCCCCAGTTCCCCATTCATCAGCGAAATTTTAATCTGCTGTAAAATTATAAATGAGTCTTGGGAAGATAAAGGACTATTTTTAGAAGTTTATCTCTTCTGAAAGAGAGATCACTACATAACGGGTCAAAAGCATTGTAACAGAGACTGGACATAAAATGGAATATTGGTCAAAGGCCAAAATAATATTGAAAGAAAAACRTTACTATTATTTAGATGCACTTGTGTTAAATATGGTAAAATTGAACTGTTTATAGAAGATGCTGGATTTCCTCCAAACAGACTCTGGTTGCATTATCTTGGTGTTGTTCTCCAGAGACAAGAGATTCTTTTTCCTTTATAGCAGCYGTTAATGAAAAAAGAAAAAGGGAATGTAAAGCAAAGAGTACTTCTGGGTGCTACCCAGATTACGGCAGAGCTAAGCAACTGGGGGTGAGGTTTGAAAGTRTGACCAACCAGCAGAAGGACACTGAGCCTCACCACCATCCACACACACTCATCTGCAGCTCTCCGCACATTCCAGTTCCACAGCAGTGCAGGGGGTTTGGGCTGAAAATGTGGGATGGCAAGCTGTTTTGTAAGGAAGTCTGGTCATCTGTATGCTCCAAGTGGTGGGGGAAGGCATGTTTCAAAAATGGCACTACTGCCCACACGCAGCTTTCAAAATTCCTCCAAGATGCTGCTCCAGCTCTTTGGTACAATTTGCACTTCAGGAGAGYGGGGTGTTAATATTCTGCCAGTCTAAGCTCTTCAATCCAGCTCACTGCCAATTTAGATGATGCCAGAGCCTGTGCAAGAACAAGGAGCAGGCAGTGGGAGGGAGCCACCCCTCTTTTCAGCAACAGCTGTCAAGGGCTAACACAGCTGTGTTGCTCATCTCCACCCTCAGGTTTTCCACCAAGCACTGAGTCCCTCTTCTGATCACACAAGTAAAGATTTCATGACTTGACTCCAGGTATTGCCCATGGCTAAATCACCAAGCAATACCTGTTCCTCTCAACAGGTTTTACTGCTGACTTCAAAATCCATGYGAACTTTTCATGTTATGGGTTGATCTACCATTTTCAGTACATTGCCTGTCATTTYCCTCTCTTTGCCCTTCTGATTTCGAGGCTCATATGATCTAAAAGAATTCAATAAGCTAGTTTAGTAAGTCAATACTTCACTATTACTCTTAATTTACTTTAAATTTCTTCCTGTTCCTCCTTGTAAGTCTAGTAAGGAGGGGAAAAATAGCTCTAACATGTGGCCTTAAATRCTTCCCAGCTGAAAAAATACAGTTAACCAGCATGAGGCTAATGAGCTGCTGTACAAACTGATGATCCACACCAGTTCCCCTGCAGCCAAAYAACATCCTCTGGCCTGTATACACAGCAGCTGATTTCACCCTGGATGTTCTAGTCTCTCTTTTTCTGCATTTCTGATCTCTCAGTGCAGGGCTCTAATGTAACTTCAGACTCTCTTAGCCCATTAACTGCATGAGGCAGCAGCAGGCTCCCTAGCTTGTAGAACCCTTTTTTTTTTAAATTTCTCAGCAGCCAATAGTCATTGCCTCATTATTTACCTTGCCCTTTCCTTAATGATGTCCTTCTCCCTGAACATCATTCTAAACAGACAATATAACAATTTAAACTACTGCAGTAGGTTGAGTAGTTTGTTCATTTTGTTGCTGTTCTTAACTTAATAGCCCTTTCTGACAGAATATGTTTGAAATTCTATCTTTTGAAAGACCTTTAACTCAGAAAAAGCAGCTTAAAAATAAAAGTGAATAGACAGTATTATTAGTATATACCAGTAATATGATGACACTATGTTTTTCTTTCTGTCAAAAAAGTCCATAAGAGTAAAGATAAAGGTTTATAATTTACAATTAAAATAAAGAAAGAGAGGTAAAGAGCATGCATGTTCTTTAAAGCACAACTGTCTTTGTCCTTTAGACATTAAGTATCTTCAAATTAGAAATACCTGCTACCAATGTCACTTAACTGATGTAAAAGCAAGAGTAAAATGATTCCCTGATGGTCCTTTGGACCAATATAAGGTAAAAATGACACAGATATTTTAAAAGACTTAGTTTAATTATGATGAAGAAAAAATCTTTCCATAAGTTTTTTTAAACTAGTCTTTAGAGAGCAGTGGTTTTCAACTGGTGGCCTACAAAACCCTCTGGGATCTGTAGTGTAATTCTAAAAAGTCTCAGAAATGCAGCTCAGAAGAACAAACATATTCCAGCAGCCTAAATTCTTAAGGATGTTGGCACAGCAAAGGKTTGAAAATCATCACCAAGTGTTAGCAATACTCTTTCCCACTTCTACCTATCAACAGGAGAAAATTTCCAGCCTCCCCTTCAGCTGAACCACTCAATTTCAAATCAGAGCTATGTACTGAATGTTAATCAACTTGAGAAGTGGAAGCCTTAAGAGGAAGTCATTTGAACTCAGAGCTGAGTCTCATAGGATTTTCCAACCTTTTTTTTCTTTTTTTTTTCTTAATGGTGATACCCTGGCTGTCAGAGTTTAAATGCTCTAGAGGCTTAATAGCTGTGATATTTATTAACCAAGTGGTTATGATCAGAACTTTGTCACTCAAACTTTCTTGGTATCAGCTGACATATGGTATCATGTTTGAAATACCACTCAGTAAATCACTGATAATGTCAGTGTAATTGCTGAGAGCTAACACACAGTGTAATTCTTTTCCCATTGAAACTGATGGCAAGAGCACTGTTGATGGCTGYGGTGAGGGACTGAATCTGCTAACCATAAAAGTATTTTCTTTTTCCTAATTGCACACAAATAATCAATAATTTTCTAAACACMCAGTCTCTAAATGAGCTTATATTTATAAATGGTAGCACATTAAAATTTTCATGATTGACTTTTTTTGGTAGATAATGCTGCTCTGACTATTTCAATACGCTTTGTTTGTGAGTCAGATGCTAATATATTCATAAGTAGATGGATATATGAGTGTAAGAGATCTGTACATATCTCTGTTCCATCTGTTATTTCTTTCTGTCCTAAGCTTAAACACTCTGTGCTCAGTGCTAACACGTGTTATTAACTTTTTATCAGTTTTTGCAATATATTAATTAGATTATATCCATGGAGCACTTTTATTCTACATTTTGAGGTTTAATTTTTAACTGGCCATTTTCCCATATAAACACCTACTTGCCAAAAATAARACTTTCCTTAAAACCAATTCCTTCCCCACTCACCACCTGTCACCCCCCAAATATTTCAGCAGCAGGGATTTCTCATGTTTTGGGCAAATTGTCTGGCAGGGAGACACTGCCATCACCAATATGTGAGATATTCAGAGTTGTCTTTTTGCTTGTACAATTTGGAACAGACTCTTAAACGTGGGCCTCCCTAACCTGGAAGGTGCCAGGCTGCAGACTCAGGCTCTGGTCAACACATGGAATGAGTCAGTTTGTTTGGTGATCTTATAWACCACAGATTTATTTCTCTGTCTGATGTGCTGTTGCCTAAAATGCTTTGAAAYGTCTTAGTTTATTCCACTGCTGGGCAAAATTCAAAATACCAAGACAGTTTAATGACATGGTACAAGTTTCTGTAATTACTGTAAGCAGGGGTTAACAGAATTAACAAGGTTTCTGCAATTATGCTTCGGAACTACCATTTTCACAACTGCTCAACATATTCAGATTTCTCAATAAAATGTTAATATTGTAAWTAATTTAGACCTGAATTTTACAATTCTGATTTATGGTAAATGTCTTTATGTTTGCCAGCTAGTTGTTTCAAAATTTCTAATGTTTTGGTACATTTCAAGACCGTCAATAAAAATTGATATTTGTCTCTTCTACTCAGTCCAGAATATGTACTGACATTTTTGACAAGTATGAAAACAAATTTCACTGGGTAAAGATTTTATAAGCTAAGAAGACAGTGCACAGATGAAGGATAGGGAAAGTGGAGGAGTAGACAGCAAAATAACTGTGATTACACAAAAAATCTTGTTTTGTCTGTTTCATGATTTGTTTTTTTTTTCAGTTTGGGGTTTTCTTCTTCTAATTATTTGTATGATCATTACTTCTACTTTCTAACTCAAATGAAGATGGGAAAGATTTTTTATTTTTAAGGAATATGGTTCTGTAGGAGAGAATTATGTCAGCAATAGTAACATCCAGTGAAAATCAAGAATTTTTCTTTACACTGTCATTGCTGTCAAAGGTTAGTGCAAACTACTCTGCAGACAAACTATAGATATAATTTTGAGTTTTATTTTTCTCTTTCTCTGAAGGCTATCTAGATAATGTGTTTGTGGACTTGTACTCAGCAGGGTTATTATTATATTTGTCTRCTGCTTTTGAACTTCTATGTGGCATCTGACTCTTTTGACCATCAGCTAGAATTGTACTCTTTTTCTCATTCTGTAAAATTTATTGCTTTGATCTCTGGTGTCTTCAGTGTCATCTGGTATCCCTCAGTGATATATTCTGGGATCTATACTATCTCTTTGTTATATGTATGGTAGCTGGAATTACTGTGTTCACAGTGCAACTGTCAGACAAATGGCTCTTGTCTTTGTTTATCACTCCTTGAAGACCCTGTAATAGCATCTACAGTGCTGCCTGATTGTCCTTCTATTATCAGGGTTTGCATGGTGCTAATTTTCTTAAGTGGAATGATTTCAGCGGGAAGTAGAGCCTCTTAGGGGTCTTTTATCTTCACTGTGTTTTAGCTTTTCCTCTTTCGAGGCTGTCAGTGTCATGAGAGTCTCTGCCTTGGCTGAGATTCTAGGCCATTTTGAACAGACAATGTACTACAGGAGAAATGGACACCTGGATTAAATCTTCACCATGGTAATTTTTTCATGCAGTGACAGAAAATGAAAGTTGCTTAATTGGGGTCATAAATTTCTGCAGACCCAGACTCTTTCCTCGGTGGAATACTCCAGGATCTCAAGATCTGCCACTTCTAGCTAGTGTCCTCGGGTTTCTGTCCTTTAAGGGTAACTGAATCTCAAAAAAAAACCATCAACACCCACTAAAACTCAGAACAATGCATAGTTTTGGGAAGAAGGGAAAGGAAGTATGTGTAATGCTTCCTCAGAACCCTTTCCTTAGCTAAATGCTAGCCCAGAAAGAAAATTTTGGAAGGCATTGGGAATTTTCCCATGTCATCTGCTCAGACATCCTTGGGATAATAGGATGTCTCTCTGGTAGGAAAGCTGTAGTTAACTTTACTCAGTGTCAGTGGCTGAAATGGGCAGCTGGGCTGTCCATCCTTGAGGCATTTCCCATCTGAGGCAGGAGCTGAAGCAGGTTCACCATCTGTGCTTGAGGAACACCTTCATACCCATGCTGACTATTTRCACTCTTTCTACCATGTCCCTACCTGAATTCTAAACTTCTTCTTCAGCATAGCCTTTTTGTCCTGAAACCAGTAGAGCCCAAAAAATTTGGATTGATAGATTTGTATTAATCATCAACACATCACAGAAACTGGTATGTCCAGCTTTAAATTGCCAGTGCTTTGCATTTAATATTTAGCAATAATATGTCCTGCTAGGGGCTTGGATCACAACAAGGTAGTGCTGAAAGAGGAAAGAGGATAGCTGACTTTTGACTTTTTCCCTTGCATGTGTACATACTGACACTCATGAATATACATATGCAATTGTTCTCTCTTACTTCWGATGAAAGAAAGAGGCATGGATTTTCTTCAGCTTTGCAGCAAAAATGGGTTAACGCCATTTTTATGCAAGCTTTTCCCCTTTCATCATGATACTTAGTGGTAAATCTTTACTTTAAATGTGGCTGTGGGCACTTTTGTTGTCTTAATACTGAATTTCCTCCTCGTAAGCAAGCAGAATAAAARGCTTTATTTTGATTTGTTTTGCCTTTTTTTAAAGAATAAATTAAAGACTTAGTATGTCTGAGACCTCTGTTTCCAGAAAATTGTAGGCTTGTGTTTTTGGCAGAGTGGGCTTCCTTTCTTAAAAATATAATTTTATACCTTTGTATTAAGGATTCTAAATGAATTAATGCTGATAAGTAAGTCCAGACTTTGCAGAATAATTAGACTCAATTATGACTGGAACAATAAGTTCAAGTGAATGGAACAATATTRCTAAATAACTTATGCTGATAAAATTAAAACTTGCTTTTAATTCATGTCTGAATGTTCAGAATGGTAATGGGTACAGGACAAATGAAAAAGGTARAAGAAAGACTTCTTCCTATCCTATGTACTTCAGCCAGTAAAGGTGAATACTAAAGGTCATTATTTTTAATTATCATCAAAAAAGAYGAAATTGTGAAATGTGCAAAGAAATAGTCAGTCTTATAAAACACTGTCTTGGACCAGGGAGAGCTTCCCTTCTATTCCTCTGTTGCTAACTGCTTTGATGTTATTTCTTTATGCCTCTGGGTTTCCTTGTTTTCTCTGTTTATTTAGAGTGTACAAGATTCACAGCAGAGACTTGTTCAGTTTTACTGTGTGTAGGTACCCATGCCTTACAAAAATGCAAATAAATAATTCACTTACTGCTTCGAGTTACACTTTCATGGTAAGTTTTTTTTTCTTTTATTTTTTTTTTGAACAATGAGATAGTCATCTTTGCCCATGCTTTTAGAGGTCCTGGTGCTATATGGTTCTGGTTCATGAAAAAGGATTTCAGTTGAGATAATAATAATACTAATGAGTCTTTTTTTCTCTTTGTTTTTATGGTTTCAGTACATAAATAAACTCAAAGAAAAGTAAGTGGTCAGCCTGAGATCGCTTTTATCCTGAAATGCTAGGAAAATGTTTATGTTAAACACTTTCATTGTATTTGTGCATGCTCATGCATGTTGTATATGGAGTATAACATAACAATTGAAGAATAGGGCTTAGGCTACAGGGCTACAGAGATAACTTCTAGAAATAATACTGTCTTAAAACCCGTGTATTCCTCAATTTTAGAAGGGAAATAAAATATTTTAGAAGGGAAAGAAAATGACTGAAAACCAGCCTGGTAGAGAGAGTGGGAACAGCTGAAGGCTGTAGGACRTAGAGTATGTTCTGAACCGAAAGTACTGCGGAGGATAAAACAAAAGGTAGACAAAAATCAGGCCCAGATAGTCAAATGAAAGTTATCAGAGGGGAAATGGCAGGAGGATACAGACAATGAGGTAAGATTTTTATGCTGTTCCAGAGGGGTATTTTCAGATCCAGTGTCTTTAGTGAAAAGAGTTGCAGGAGCAGAAGAAAGGATCACATAAACAAATGCAACTGCACTAGACTATTACCCAAAAAAACCTGCTTTTTTTTTATTCAATACACCTTTTTCCTGACCTTTTACACAATAAAATGGATTTTCAGACAACAATTCTCCCTGAGATGATTTTGCCTAAAGATTAAGATCAGGCAGAGACGGGAGAAGGCTGGGAGTGGAAAGGAATGTGTCCTGAGAAGCAGCTATAGGATACGTGCAGCAACTCTTGCAGCGCAAACATCAGCTGCAATGCCAGGTAAGGTCACCTTGGAAAAGAAATACAGCACAGATTAGTCATGACAGAGACTGGGGAGACTCTTTGATGAAGGGCTGGTAACAACTTCCTGTGGTTTCAAATACTCTGGGCATAACACGTAAGAGAGATCAGCATTTACTCTTCAAGATCGCCCTCTACCCCTCCTACAAATGCATGGTATTTTCTGGACCKTGAAGATCTGTGGTTACTCCTGGTCTATGCTGCCCTCTCCTGCTCAAACTCACAGCCGCAGAGGGTACCTCTGCCTTTGCAGTCAGATGTTGTTTATCCAGTACTGCCTTTGCTTCTCATAGTTTCATAGGGGAGCATTTAGGGATGCATGAGGTATTTAGGGAAATGATTAACATAAAGTTTGCATGCAGCTCAACATTTTGTGAGAGTAGTTGTTGGACATGATTCTTCCATTATACCAGTAAATTTATAGGTATGAACAAATGAAGGCTTTTCATACTAAAAGGAAAAAATTCTCAGAAAATTTTATTACATTAATGACTTCAATATTCATAAAGTGAAACTGCTGTATTTTATTTATTCTGGTTTTTATGTTTTGAAAGAGATGGCAAACACTAAGGCATCAAGCAGATCAAGTTGCTGTCACAGAGCAACCCTTTATCATACTTCTGCTAGCATTATGTCCATTTTATCATTTGTAACCCAGACCTCAATGGAACTTTCTGTAGAACATTTCTATGCATCTTGTTGTTAAACTGGTTATTTTCCTTGTTGCTAAGTTTTCACTTTCCTTGTTGTTTAAATATTTAGGGGTTGCTATTGTCTTTTATTGCCTTAGACATATTTAACTCTGTTATTTTTAAAAAGTCATTCCTTGCGTGTTCTTAACTGGTTTTTGTTCTTCTTTTAGAGCATACGGCATGTATCAGTGATGAGGCACCCAGATCTGAACACTGTACTCTGCAATGAYCAGAGCAGCAAAAGGCTGCTTCTCTCTGTGAAACCAAATTCTATGYAATTTCATGCACTATTTATTGCCTACAGTTTCTTATAATTTTAAATTTTATTGAAACAATGAGAATTCACACTTCCAATAATTACTTAAAGTTATTATGGAGCTGAATGTCTTCATAGTGTTGAATGCCCTCTCAAAAAAACTATTGAAGAACCAAGTCATAATTCTCTGGCATTGCTTTCTACATGTCAGTCACTTTTCTTTGAACCAGGCAGCTCTCCTCTAGAATAAAATAAACTAATTTTTCATTATATGTCACAAAAGGTAAATCCCCAAGTAGAATCATCATAGAATCATAGAATATTCTGAGTTGGAAGGATCATCAACTTCAGCTCCTGGCCCTACACAGGACAACCACAAACACTTCCTGAACTCTGTCGGGCTGGTGCTGTGAACACTCCCTTGGAGAACCTATTCCAGCACCCAGACACCCTCTGGGTAAAGAACCTTTTCCTAATATCCAAAGTAAACATCCCCTGACACAGCTTCAAGCCATTTCCTTGGGTGCTATCASTGCTCCCTAGAGAGAAGAGATCAGCACCTGCTCCTCCTTTTCCTTCCTAATGAAGCTGTGGACCATGGTGAGGTCTCCCTTCAGCCTCCTYCAGGCTGAACAGACCAAGGGACCTCAGCTACTTCTGAGACAGCTTCCCTTCAAGACCCATCACCATCTTTGTTGCCCTTCCCTGGATGCTCTCTAACAGCTTATCCTATATTGTGGCACCCAAAACTGCCTAAGGTGAGGCTGCATTTGTGCAGAGCAGAGCTGGAAAATCACATCCCTCAGCTGGGTGTACTTWGTGCTGTACAAAGATCCTAGTGCATCACTTTTCTTGCATTCTCTTCAATGATTTGTTCTGAGATTCTAGAAAAAAAGTGATCCAGTATTCTGTAAAATATATATTCCATGATTTTATCTAATTCCATCTACACACCCACCTGTGCACTTTATTGCTTCTGTGTCATGGTCTTCCAGAGATGTATGATTCAGATAAAACTAATTGAAATAAATTAACTCAGGAAGAATTGGAGTGTATTTATATGCTCCTGCTACTGCATTAGTTTTYCTTTTTTTCTCCCCAGTGTTGAAGGAGTAAATTTCACTCTACACAGTTTACTTGTGCCCCCTCAAAGATGTTTGGTAGGGTTCTCTCAGATATTTTGTTGTTGAAGAGCAGAAATCTCAAATGCAGGCTAAACCTTGCTGCTTTATCCCAGCTMTGCATTGTCCCTCAGAGTGTGGTCCCACAAGSCCCTGAGCCTTCCAGAGATCATCTGGGGAAGGTCTTAATTTTGTCTAAGGTRGGACAGTTCACCTGAGCTGCAGCTGAGTATTTTCTTAAACTCTTTCACAGAGCCTGAATATCACAAGGGCACTTAGGCTGGTAAGGTGTTTCAGTGTCTCCTCTGAAGTACTGCACACTCTTCACTCCCACTCATTTCAGCTCTCGCTGCTCACTTTGAATTCACTGAGATTGTCTGTGTGCACAAGATGAACAGTAGTTAAGCCTCAGATTATTCCAGGTGTTCTTCACTTGACAGCAGTCTCCAGTACTTTAAAGTTCAGTTTTGTGGCTGGTTTTTTTTCAATATTCCAGAAGGAGGGRGCCAGCTTGTTTCATCTGTGATCACTTTGTGAGGGCTGAGTAGCAGACATGGATGGATGATGCAATGGGGCTGCTAGCAGGTGGCTGTTTGTTCAGACTCTGCTTGACTCTGTTCAGGGCCAAGCAAAGGAATCAGACTCTGGCGTACTGTGCAGTTTTTTCTAAACCACCTCTCCAGAGCTGAGCATCCCAGCCAAAGTCCTTTAGCAGTGTTTATTTTTTGCATGTATTTAGTTAACAGAAAAGGAGCCTTTCAGTGCAGATAAAACTTCCCATTMTTTCAAAAACCAATGCTTTTTGTTATATTTATTCATTTATCAATGCTGTGAAAGTTTGATATGCTCCAGCCATTGATTTCAGTAGCCAATGCTATTTTTCCTGTTTATTATAATTTATTGTCTCATTGTTGCTGGTAGTTTGCACTTAGCTGAGTTTCCCACACAATGTACAGGAAACATCTCTATAGCATCAGGCTTCCTCAGATTGATTCCCACAGGGGCCAGGAGGGACAAGCCACTCCCGGGTGCTTTGTGATGTGACTGCAGAGAGTCATGTTAAATCCACCATTTGGAGACTTCCTTCCTTGCACCTACGGTAGCACACACAGTAGCCCGGGCAGGTCTGCTCCCARTACATGCTCTCCCACACAGCCTTTGGGAAAATCTTACCTGCATGTGTGCTTTCACAATTGTATGCCTTTCTTTTCAAGCATTTAACACATTTGTTACCGAGCTCCAGCGGAAATGTGAGTCTTCAAGGGTTTCTATTTGTATTAGGCAAAGCTAATGAAATTATTCACTTAGGTTATTTTATTTCAATTTACCTTTCCTTGCTGTTGATTAACTGATGATTTGCAAATGTTGACTGATGTATTAAGTTGTCTAGGTGGAGGTGCCGTGGGTAGTAAAAGGGCCAGTGCCCATATGTTCCTTTGAAAACATTCCTTAAATAATACCCTCCAGAGTCTCCTGGGAAAGCTGGGAAATTAAATGAACATTGTCTGTGTCTCCCTCATGAGCAATACTTCCCTATTAACAAACAATGAGTTCAAGGGTTTAGAATAGAGATAACTTTATTGGGAGTGGGGGAGCAGCATAGGGAAAGTTGAATATGGAATTAACTTCACAAAGSCTGTGATTCATAAATCAATTCTATTAAACTATGTCATCACCCTTTCCTGCTGCCTTCCCTCTTCACTCCCTTCTTCTGTGTCTCCCCCTCCACCCCACCTCCTCACCCTCCCGGATGTGCTGCACAATAGCCCCGAGCCTACTTTCCTCCCTTGGTCTTGGTTAGTCACTGCTTACCTCAGCTCACACTGCTCATGTTTTTTATGTGGGATTTTTTTTTTTAAGTCAAAGTTGTCTGAATCAGTTCCAGTTCTTGACCTTACAAGGTCACACTGTGTTTGTCATTTACAAAGAGTGCTGATTCCAGCTCAGATGCTGGAAAAGCTGCTGTTGGTAGCCCTGGCTGAAGCAACCTCAGCTCTGCTGAATTGGCTGCAGTTGTCCTTGTGCTTTCGTTGGTTTGCTCAGGTTTTGGCAAGGAACACTGCAAATGTTGCACAAATTGGCATATAAGAAACTGTGTTTAAACACTGAAAAACACTTTTTTGTCATGAGGTTGTTCAGTCACTTAAATAGATTGCCCAGAGAGATTGTAGAGTCTCCATCCATGTAGATATTAAAGGTCTGATGGGAAATGGCCCTGAGGAACTCTGAGCAGGTCAGTTGGACTACATGATCTCTAGAGGTTGTTTGTCACCTCTTCAATGCTGTGATTCTGTAAAAAGTGTGGTGTTTTCAGCTGTCAGCCAGGATACCTGCAATAGCAGTTCCAGAGCAACAAATAYTATTTCATATGAATCAAGTAAGTTTAAAAACACAGTAGTGGGTTCCTTTTAAAAGTGATTGCCAGAAGAATATATTTGGAAATATTTTGAGACCCTACATGCTTATGTGGGTAGCAAAAACTTTGGCAAAGTTAATGATCAAATGCTATAAATTAAGTGGTTAAATTAAAGTGTTCATGCCAGACTCATGACTGCTCAATACAAATTCTTTCTAAATGAAAGTTAACTGGCTTTTTTTTATTTGTTAATAATTCCCTGTTGCCAAAAACCAACAGAGCACAGCTTTCCATTTTCCCTTTCCTGCCCCTATAGAAGTCAGACTATTGTTTTGTCTAATATATAAATGGCACCCATGACAAGAACACCATAATACCTATGTCTCCCTCAATAAAACCCCAGGCATTTAGTTAGCTGCTGGTAAGTCTGAAGAATAAATTGTTTTTTAAGTTCTCACTTCAAAGCACAACAAGGACTAGCTCCAGGTTGCCTCTGGTGCCAGAATTAATTTTAACTGACCATACCAGAGATGTATATTTAATTGGCCAATGCTCTTTTTAATATTTGCTTGTTTATTGGCATATATTTATATGTGTGTGTTAAAACACAGCAAACACAGCTAATTCTCCATTTGTCTAGCAACCTTTAGGAGTGGTTGCATTTCTTTTCTGTCAGGAAATTAAGTGAAAATGTATATCAGGAGAAGATTACTRTCTTGAGAAACAGAAAGCGGGATGAGTTTTYCTTTCTCCCGGGACTTGCTGCAGATTTACAAATATATTGACCAAAATGCTTGGTGCTCCATCATTGCTTTTTGTCTTGGCATCCAGTTTGCTCTTTTTATTCACTGGCAATTACCTTCTGCTCAGAGGTSCAGCTAAGCATCTCTAAGAAACGTGCTTCTTTTGCTGACTGTCTCCCTGTTCTTCTGCTGATGTTTGTCACTTTGTTTCTTTTTTTCCTTCTAATCTCTCTTTTAACTTATAATTTCTCTTGTTCTAAGGAACCTCTGCACATGCAAAGTAACTATTTTTTTCTGACTCTTCACGGTCTTTCATCTTGGTTCTAAATTTGCATATTCAGATCATTCTCCTTTTCAGGCAGAACCTTCTATAATTGCCTGACTGTCTTTAACATTATGGGACCTGCTGCAATGTTATTACCTATTATCAAGCATAAGGGCGATGAAAGCCACCCCTATAAAACTTCTACATGTCCTGAAAATGCATAGAAATTTAGAATGTATCTGGAATCCAATGAACTTTTTTTGCCTGTAAGTCCTGTTGAGTTCACAAAATACTTTTGTGTGCTTTACAGGACTGAGGTGACTGGGTGAAATTGCTCAGATRCCTGAGGCAACACACTGAGCTGTCTGGAATGATAATGATTATTCAAATGATAATTATCCWAATGACCCAGATTTCTTCCTTGCTGTATCTTGACAAATGGCTAAGCAGTGACWTCTCTGCTGTCTGTGGTATCATGTTTTGACACCCATGTAGGTAAGSTGTATATAGCAACAATGACAATAAGGCATATCAGGAGTGTGTTTAGTGAAGTTTTCAACATTATTATCTACTGCAGCTGCATCTTGTTTTTTTCTTTCTGTTGTACTTCATTGTCTTTATGTTACAAGTTCATCTATGCAAATTCAGAGTATGCAAGCTATTTGCAACCAGTTGTTGCCAATTTGCAAAAATTAATTTTGTCTAAGTGTTCGTCCTGAACCATGTGCAGACCAGGATAACACAAATATTTTGTTTAGCTCACAGAGTTTATAGTTACAGGCTCACAGTTCAGGTGAGATAAAACACGATTTATACTGGAAATATGAAATATCCCCAGTGGCATCCACTTGCCTCCCTGATTTCTCYGATTACACTATGGGAAGATTTCCATCTAAGTTAGCATTTTATGGTGACTCTGCTAAACAGATTAGACYTCAAAAATAGCAGTCTTGTACCAAAGGAAATTATGACCAGTAGAACTCCTCTTTTGTCTATTTCTGGACCTTAGTACAGTCAGTTTTCCTTTTTGTCCTGTGTTTTGAGAACTTTTCTCWAATAAACCTTTGGTCTTACTTGGATTTTAATGTTTTTCTTTATCTGTTTGTTTTATAGATGACTTCTCATTGTATCCTTTTCCTCTTTGCCACTTTACCATTAAYTCATGTCCCACTCATGCTCCTTTGGCTACAGGATTCAGAAATGCAAATGCTCAGAACAGCATTTCTGACTGTAAGAACAGTGGTGTACCTTGTGAAACAGTCACCTCCTGGTCTCTGCTGCGTGTATTGATAATTCATACTGTCTCTAGCTCCTACACTCATCTTTAACCCTTTAATAGAAAAGAAATAGACTAAAATGATGGAAGAAAAAACCTGAAAAGCAGGTAGAAACAGCAGAACAGCAAGATATGGCTATAAAGTAAACTGGAAAATCTTAAGCCAAAGGATAAGCAGATTTGTGAAATATGAGGGAGGTGCCATGACCCTTCTGGCTTGCTAGTAGTTGGCCTTGGAATGTCTCTTCCACATGATCATGGGTCAGTAAGAGAAAATCCATACCAATTCTCTCACACCTGTTAGTCAGTTGTCTGCAGTATCTTTTTCTCTCCAGACTAATATAATAAAAGAGAAAGGTCCTCTTCTGTCTCTGCAACAAACCYGATGCCATTAAAATGCACTGTTAAACACTTAAAGAAAGAACCCAAAAGTAAATACTCAAGACCTAGCATTTCTCTTAATACCTTCTTAGGCAGAAGAAGAGCTTAGATAGATGCTTTCAAAAGTCCAAAGTTTTCCAGAGGAGCACATTTGTAATCTCCCAGAGTCCCAGTGGTAGAGTATAATTTGCAAAATGCATTCCTGCACTTGAGGAATTTTGATGAAGCACCGTAAGATATTGTCAGCACRTTTTTATCCCAACTGTTGTTCTTGCAATGAAGTGCTATGGATATAAGGAGCAGTCAGATTTGCAGCTTATTCTGATTTTGATTCCCCACCTTTCTGGCTCTAAAACCTCCTAACTAGTTAAATAAAATAAAGAAAATGAGAAAGTCTGAATGGGTCATACACTTCGAAAATCTTTTTTAGTTTGACCATAATACTACAGTTGATATAGCTGCACTCTTTTTGTTTGAAACTGGCCTGTATCCAGCTGGTCAGGAGAAGAAGCAGAAAGAATTACTATTTATCTGTAAAAAAAWTCATTGACTGCTTGGAGACACTCCCCTGATTTAGACTTTTAGACTCATCATTCTGTATGCCAGCTGTCTCCAAAAATAATACATTAAAGGATTYAACTGCTACAAAGATAGGATCACAAATGAATACATGAAAAACTACACATAAGGTAGGACATTTTTAATAGGACTGAAATAAGAAAGAAATAAGAATATAAGAATATAAGAAATAATATAAGAAATAAGAAAGAAATTTAGGACAAGAGGAGTTGGCATCAAGTAGTGCCAAAGGAGGCTTGGGTGTTAGGAAAAATTTCTTCTGAAGGGGTTGTCAAATAGAACAGAATGCCCAGGAAATTGTTGAAGTCACCGTCTCTGAGGGTATTTAAAAGATGTGTAGATGTGGTGCTCAGAGGCATGGTTTGGTGGTGGACTTGGCAGTGCTGGGTAAATGGCTACACTCCTGGTCTTAACAGTTAGACATAAATGATTCTGTGACTCAATGATTCTATGAMATCTAAGCTGAAGAAGCAGACCAACTCAGAGGCTCTGCACCAAGTGGCTGTGATAATTTCTGCAGAGCACCGGGCACCTGTAAGTGGTCTGACAACAATGAAAGTTGACACTGGTGGCCAATTCGGACTGAATCTTAAAATTTCATATCATTGTATAGAAKGTAGCACACTAAACTGCAAGGGAGAATCCCTGAAACACAAATCAAAATAAGATTATGTAAATTGAACAAAATTTTCAAAGTTTTTCCATGGATTGAATTTCTKTGGGAAATATATCATAAGACAGCATAATTCCTCTCCCTTTTCACCAGTAAAGCCTACTTGAGCCTTAGAATCTTGAAAGATTAACAAGAAAGATGTACTTATCCCCAGAAGATAACTTCTTAARATAAAAGATCTCAGAAGTACTGAAAGAGAAATTGCTGTAATCACTAAATCTTACTGCAAAGTCCCCWGTGCATCACATAAATGACAATATTTGTTTCAAAGTCATTGTCATGTAACTTGTGATTCTGAACATTCATATCTGTTTATCCTCTGTAAAAATGTGTGCTTTATATGAGTTAGTCTATCTCATTGAAGAGAGAACTCTTCATTTTCAATATTCAAATGAGTATGAGAGTGATTTTTTTTCACTTTTTCTTTTTTTCTACCTGAAGATTGCAAAAAACTTGTTTCTGTAAACAGAATATTGCTTTCCTCTTTTAGTGTGTTTAAGTGGTGGATAAACTGTGCTGGAATTTCTGAAGAGCAGGAAGTCTCCAAAGAGCATACAAAATCAGTAATGACCTCAAGGAAATTAACCTGCATACACTAAGCAAAAATGACATTCTATACTGGTATATCTGTCTTAAAACAGATGCCGCACAGATGCCGGCATTGGTTCCAGTGGAACAGGAATCCTCTAAGGTTTATATTAGGAACTAGCTGTTAGGCTTATAGTTAATTGAGAAAAATGAAAACCTTTCTCCATCCCTGGTTGTTTGATGTAGGCCAAACTAAGAAAAAGAAGTATACATATTTCTGTGAGTGATGTTTGTAGTTCCTTAAGTCAGGGTATCAGAAACYTCAAGCAGAACTGGCATTGGGCACACTATGCTACAACCAAATGACACAAAACTCTTGGTCATCAACTGGCCATGTACTGGTCCATCTTTAGACACAGCCAGGGCAGGTAAGCATGGCATTTGTGAAAGTGGATATGTGATTGGAAAATGGGAATAATAAGGATTTTGAGGAAGACCAGCCTTCAGCCTTGACATTGGTTTGGCGTGTCATGAGGAAGGGCTCAGCAGATTCCCTTACACTTAAGACTGATAAAGGATTCTGTCTCCAAATATCACTGGTGGCCCTACTTTCTGCAAGGCAGTGAAGGCATAATTTTCTCACCAAAAATATGGGAGATGTGCTGAAAACTGARTGCTGTAGATGAAACATCCCAGATACCTGTTGAAAATTCCTCTCCACAAGGAACAGATGGTTGTATGAGAGAATTTGTATTTGTGCCAACAGAATCATTCCAAACACCCACATCGTGAAGGTCACTAAGTGCAGAATTAGCACAGACATCGGCTCCAGGATGATGGTTGCCAAGTCCTGGGTGCACCTGGCTGAAACCGAAACATAATCATCCTSGGGTGAGTCATGTTTGGTAACTGTGTCCCGAGTAAAACAACCAAGTGCATATCAAGCTGAAATAAAACATTATTACTTCATTAAATTACCTTTAAAAAGCAATTTAAAGTCATTGGATCAGTAGCACAAAAAAGAGGATACAGAGCCAAAGACTGGATTCCTGGAACAAACTTGCATGCAGAACTACAATTTCTAAGTCTTAGGCTTCCTGCCAACCAGCAGCATATCTTACATGAGAAGCTACAAGAAGCAGCGCACTGCTAGCAAGAAAAACTAAACACTAGATAACTCTTGCTAGGAAAGTGCTAGCAAGGAAGTACTGCTCTGAAAACAGCAGTACAGTTGAAAGTAAATTTACAAGGAATTTAAGATTTTGTGAAAGGACAAATTAATGTTTATTATTCATAATTAGTTTTTAATTTAAATGCTTAAAAGAGGTCCTCCTAATGATCATAATTTTTCCAATGCCTCCTGCTTCACCCTGTCCAAGAGAGATGGCCAGTGTTTTATGTTTTGATACGAAATGTTGCAGTGCCTTATAGTGGACACCTAGAGCAGAATTCCTCCATTTTTTTTTTTTTTTTT
>CADDXX010000288.1:152248-241998 GCA_902810485.1 Alauda arvensis | reverse complement strand
GCCCTGGTTGCAGTTGAAAATTATCAGAAGTCAATTATAGCCTTTTAGCAAGAACTTGGATTGTCAAGAGAATGAACTTTTGATAAACTTCTTGGCACAACAAGTTTGAGTAGGAGAGTACCTTTTCCAAAGAACTGTGCAGGTAATTACCAGATGTTGTTGTACACTTACCCTTTCATCTCTCCTTCTGACCATGCTATTTTTTTGTCATTCTTCATTTTCATGTTGTCCTCAGTCTGCAGATTTGTCTGCAGTAGTACTGATTTTTTTTCTTTCTCTTCCTGAACAATGTTTACTTGGCCCCACTTAATCAAATCTGTTTCTTATTTTCTGACACTAGACCTTTAAAGTGGYTCTGTGTAGTCTGTTTCCTACCCATTTTGTTCTAATTCCAAAATAATTCCTTTGTCCCTTCCAGATGAAGCTTTTATCCTGCTCAGCTGCTTTCTTCTATTCATGCTCCTCCTGCCTAGCCTTGAAATCAACCTCTTCCAGCATAACCAGTTTTTCCAAAGGGGGCACTTTGTCTGAGATTTYAATTCAGTGTTATTTTTACAAATTTCTCTGGCAACATTCACTGTTGCCATCATCTGCAAAGAAGGAAAACAAGAGTGAAGAACATTTATCTCCTAAAAAGGTTTTGCTCTGGGCCTAATCTGCATGTCCATTCTGGTGAAAGAAGTATTCATGTCTATGTTAAAAATAAGGTTGACAGCTAAAYACTCTAGAGTTCTCTCCCTTCTACACCTTCCTAATAAAAATTTTTATAAACCTTYTTTATTTTTTAAAAATCCCAACTTTCTAACATCTCATAAATGAGCTTRGTTCTGTGCAAATCATCATGAGATAATCATTATAGAGAAAGAAATTATAAATATTATTCACATATTCCAGTAATCTTCGCTCAAATAATTACATTTAGTTAATTACATAATTTATTCATTAAATAATTGTATATAGAGAATCATACTCAGGGATTCCTGAAAGTCCTGGTCTCCACAATGGTACTATSTACTTAACATTCTCTATTTACCAGCATCCTATTGCCTGGACCATTTTGTGTAACTATACCTCCGGGCTGCTGTTCTTTATAACTTTAGTTTAATTTTCTCCTCTCTTAAATTAAGTCCTGGTCCTGAAAGGTACTCAGTACTTGTGGTGCAGTCACCTCTATTTCCATTTTAAATCAATGGGAAAGAATGATGTTCACCCCTTTGTGTTACTGATTCTTCCTGAGAGAGAGCAGTCAAAGGTTTGTAATATTGGTCTTTCAGATGATTGAATGTCAGCCTCATCAAATTGAAATTCAGACTTTCTTGACCTCTGGCTAATGCTGTTGACTTCATTTAACATTCCATCTTAAATTAAAAAAAAAAAAAAATTCAATGCTGCCTCCTTAGAGCTTCCTGTCAGCCAACCCAGAGTGAACTGGGCAATATGAATATATTTTGCTTTGTGTAAGCTATSTCAAAAAACTTTCTTTTGGTGATCTTTTTGTAGAATAACCTAATCTTTTTTCAGTCTGCTATACCTCAAGTATTAGAGTTCATTCCTACTTCTGATGTGAGGAAATCCAGGAAGATATATTCCATCATTGATCCTGAAAACAGATATCTTTTCACACTAGGAAGAGCTTGGCCATGAGCTAGACAAAAGGTTAAAGTTTCCATCTTAAATTTGAAATTAAACTGATATAGCAATAATCAGGGGCAGTTTCAGGTATATAGGAAAAACAGGGAAGAAAGCCATACCCACTGTTCCCATGACTGGAAGGATGTGTTACTGAGCACAGGATGCACTGCACTAACTTGACCTCTCTGGAAATGAAATGAATAGGTTCCCTTCTGGTCAATGAATAGGAAATGTGCATCTCTGGAGGGTAATGCTTGTTTTGAACACTTGTCTGGACTACAGAGGGAGTCTAAAAAGACTTAGACTGGAATCATTCAGGTGTTTCTTCCAGGTGCCTAAATGTAGATAYATGTGGTGCCAGTTTGGATACTCAAATGAGTCGTAGGGCTTTCAGAAATACTGTATCAGTTCTGTCATGTTTTGGACCTTTAAAAGGAGCAAAAATGTTATAGTGTGATAAATTCTACCTAAATAATAAGTCTAAAGTTCTGAGATTATCCCTACAAGGACAAGGATATAAAACTGCTGGAGTGGATGAGGATGGATGAWCAAAGTGAGCTGTAATAAGACAGAAAAGAAGAACTTCCAAGAGAACTTATCAYTTAAGGAGGCTATTTGTAATAAAGCACAGATATTGGTCAGAAAGACAACATGCCAGTTTATTTTCACAGATTAATATGAACTAGTCTGGGTTCAAAATTAAATATCCAAATGAGACAAAAAGCTAGGAAAATTATGAATAAAGCAAMAGAAAAACTGGAAGAAAACTAAGACAAAAAGAACCCTTTCAAGTGTAATTAAACAAAAGCAAAGATAAATCCTAGTTATAATTTATAGCTGCACAGCACATCAGCGGACAGGAAATATTTTGGAAGGGGGAAGAAGGTGGTCATTAAATATTATTTTGTACATTAGGCCTATAACAAGTTCTCAAGTGAAGGAAATAACAACCTGCAATTGATAATAAAAAGGCATGTTCTGAAARAAGGAAGATTTTATGACCTTGCACTGGAGTATTTAGCAGAAATTCAGTCAAAACTGATTTGACAATACCAAGAAAACACAAGCAAAATGATGGGACATTGGGGGATCTTTTGAAAGACCGTGAGAAGACTTTCAGAATGCAGGACAGAATTTAACATGTAAGGGGTTTGGGTTTATTTTGCTGATCTTTCCTGAGAGCAAAGACAGAAGTTGTACAATGAAATGCATCCACATCAGTGGAAGAACAATGGAAGCAGCAGATGGCAAAGGTGAGTTTGAAGGAGGATACATAGAGAAAAAGTTTCTGGCCGGGAAGGAAAGACTGTTCAAGACACTGTGTTAAACAGATAAGAACTAAAGATAGAGAAAAATTACTTTAAAAATTAAAATAGCTGCTCTGAAACTGTGACAAACTGACTGCAAAACACTGATGCCAAACTACGAAGGTTTTTTTCTTTTTTCTTTTTCTTTTTTTTTTTTTTTTTGGCAGGAGAGTATGGTTGTTTGGCTGACTTCAAAGACAGCTGTACTGGCAACAACTAAATAGTTTCTGGGTCAGTCACATGGGTGTATGTAGCTTGTTTCAGCATGAGTGTTCTCCCAGTTCCCTGTTTCTCTCTCACAGGTTTTCCCCAGTGCCTACTCTTTGATTCAGATGGATATTAATAATAGCATATTTAATGAAAACATTATGTAAATATTTTATGAAACCTCTGTAAATAATTTTTGTGGCTGAAATGAAGAAGTTGTAATGGATATACTGCGTAAAAATTCTTTCTGATTTTTTTAAGAAATCATATGTTCTCTCAAATCCGTTTAGCTGTAATGATGTTTAGTGAAGGAAACACATTGAAAATATGTTTTTAATGTTATGGGACTTTCTTATGGTGCCAAATCAGCACACAACTGTACATCCAAAATTGTTCTGCTGAAGAGAATCATGGAATCTGGAAATATGGACAGCATTTCAGMGACACAGAGGATGGTAAAGGGAGGTTTTAATGGTCAGTGTGTTGCCTGCTGAAATGAATAATTTCTGTTATAACATTAGCCTAGATTTATACACGAGTCTATGTAGTTTAATTGTCCAAATTGTACACTCCCAGGAAACAGAAAAAGCTCTGGGGAATTTATTTGGAATCTATCTGATAATCCCTGGTTATAATATCTACCTGAGCCAGGTAAGGAGCCAGGCAGAGCCACATCCTGCAAATTCTATGGGGCTCAAGATCATGTCCTTAATTTGATCTTTGTGCATGAGGAACAAATACTCTACCTCCTTACACTGGGTCAGAATCCTCATTTTGTGKTTGCAGGGCATGTAGAGAAGATCAGCTGTGATTCCAGAAGGATTAATAAGTGTGCAGCTATTTTTAAAATGCTATTTCTAAGCAAATATATACTTGTTTCCAAAAGGAATGAGGATTGTGCAATTAGGGTGCCTGTCTTTTCAACTTACACTCTTTTTGCACCTATTAGGTGGTTTTCACTGGATTTAACATAATGACAGACCAAAATTTGTATGGGTTTTGTTGGGTATATGTAGGATTTTTGTTGAGGTTTTTTTGGTAAAATTAATTTTTGTGACGATTTTGGAGTGATTAAGAGAAAGAGTTGTACATTTTGAAAAGGGGAAAGACAAAYACTTTTATCATTGGTGTAGGAACAAGAAACGTAAGGAGTAACACAATGTCAGGAACTGGTATATCTACTGTTTCTGATATGATGTCTTCTGAATTTGAGATTATGGAGATTCAGTTTTCTCAAAATTATTTTTTCCCCACCGAATGGGAAGATTTCTGCCCAAGCATAAACAAAAGTTCAGTTACTGTAAAAAACTACCACACAGATCCATGTTTTCTTAATTTTGTAGTACAATACTGTACTGGGATATGCTTTTTAAATTGACAATCTATGTGTTAGTCATTACTATTTATATTCGTTTGTATAATGACTGTAAAAACCCCATTCTAGTCATTATTTCTAACCCTGTCTTCTGCTCCCAGACTTTTTCTCTTTATCAGGCATGATTATAGGGTAGGGAACAATTTGCTAAAAAAGCTGAAAACTGAATGGAGTTTGGATAAAGATACTTAGTTRCAAACATTAACAACAAACACTAATGTGCAGATCCATGGAAATCAAATCACCACAGAATTAAATTTCTACTTCTTGGCTTTTCAAACAAAAAGGATGAACTTTTCTTTCAGTTTCAGAGAGGAAAGAAATAGGGGTTTTGTTGTTTGTTGATTTTTTCCTAAGTAAAAACTTGAAGTCTGATCCAACTAACTTTAAAGCCATTAGAAGCTGTCCAGTGTTCTGTTAGATTTAGTGCTCAAATAATTGCTTAATGATTTGTGGTATATCAGCACTGAAAAACATATTTTATGAACTCTGATGCATGGYTTTACATGTGACTTGTGATATTGAATCATGGTGTATAAAACTCAAAACAATTTTATACTTGCTTTTGCTGATCATGCTTCCTTACAAGACTTGCTGTCCTAACAGGTAGGCAAATGCTTTGTAAGGGTATTTTTAATTTTAAAATCATTATTTTTATGTTAGTTGCAGATCTTTCATAGCCTATGGCCCTAAGAAAGATTAGTAGGAAGAAAAAATGCCTTTTATGAGATTAATAAATACATCAGAAATGCTCAGTGTCYTGCCCCCCTCAAAAACAACCCCAGAACAAAAACCTCCCACTCCACAGCTCTTGATACTAAAACTCGTATTGTAWTGATGCTATTTTTCATGCATGGCAAAGTGGCTCATTTTGAACACAAAATCCAAAGTTTRAAATAATCATAAGTAATTCAGCATCCATTCAGTGAAAAGTAGGTTTGGAACAACAGATATTTGACACAGTTTGAACTGAAGGTGACCTGGCAGTGCCAATCTGCAGAKAGTTTTTAGTTATATAATTTAATGGCCTTCACATTTTTCTATCTAGGTGTCTGAGGCAGGTTTCCTCTTTCATACAAATCTTGTAGTAACCTTTGCTCCCCAACAGTTTAAATCACATTCTTAAGGGATTAAACTGTTATGACAAAAGAGGAATGTTTAGATATTCTGCTTTGCAGCTAAAAATTTGTCAGATTAGAAATTGTGTATTTTATAATCTCAAGATCAAAGAAGCTTTCCATCAAAGCTTTATGTCCRCTATAATATTTTCCCAACCTTTGTTGAACCTGAATTGTTTTGGATTATCTCACATTGGGTTCACTGAGTATGACTAGCCAAATGTGGGAAAAAGCTTCCTGCCAAACATTTTAAACATTTCACATATGTAGGGCAGAGGCGGTAAGCCACAGGTATTAGTTTACTGCAGTGGCAAATCTTGCTTTAACAGTCTTTTAAACTCTACTTTTATATAAAATRCTTTTTGAGATTACTATGACAGATAAAACCCCACAGGGCAACCGTTTATCTTCCATTAGGAATACCATTCACTTTCTTTAACCTAGTGACCGAAGTGCTCCTGTAAAGGGTCTCATTGATAGAGTTTTTACATTTCGATGGATTAAAGTATCGTTTATCTGCTGAGGAGAAAAAAAACAAAAAAACATTCTTCTCTAGAAGAATGGTTTGTCAGAGGAGAATAGTTTTTGTCTTTATCCATTTTTAATTCCAGAAGTCATGTTCCCCAAATAGTCACAAAACAGTGATCATTCAAAGCTCAAATTGTCAATTAATTTAAAAAAAAAAACTCACCGAGCCCGTTTATTACATTTTCAMTACATATTTGGCAAGGCAAACAGCAAACCAAGAGGACAGAGGATTCAGCTGTTCTCTGTGTTGTGTACTACCTTGATAGTCTTTAAGGTTACTCAGCATAATCTTAGTGAAAAATGCATATTTGCAATAATATCTTTTTGTTCTGTTGAAAACCATAACATTATTTAGAAGTATGTATGCATATGTATCTAAAACCCACACATAATCAAAGTAAATCTGAACAACTTCCATAAAGAAATAAACAAAGAAATTGTTTAGACATTTCCAAATGTAATTGGAATGCAACATTCAGAGTGAGGTTCATGCCCCAGGTTCTAATCAGTACCTTCTGGGAAAGGGAGGTAGATTCATATTTTAATGACTATAATGAAAAAYAATGTGCCCAAACATACAAAATGTTAACTGTCTCTTTTGCATTTGCTCTGCTCAGTTTATAAAAATTTAGCAATGCTTTTAACGAGCTTTTTGGTGCTCTCACATCTTTTTGTTTTCGGAAATTCCCATCTATGATCAGAGACCTGGCCTGTGCTCAGATGCTATGCTGCACCACATTTTAGGCTGAGGCTCAGAAACAATTTATTTTTGGTAGCACTTGCCTGAAATAAGCCTTTACCCTTACCTTTAATATACAGAATATAAATTGTTGTCTCCTGATTTTTTTCTGCGTTCTTCTTGTCTAACTACTGCACTGTTGYAAATAGCTATTCTCTGTTCTCTGCCATGCACTTATTTAATTTTCTTTTTTGAGGTCAGTAGCCTGTTTTCTTGATTGATTTAGGTGCTCTGCATATATTTGCAGGAGTTAAAAATAATTTTGGATTCCCTATTTCACCTGCTCTATTTTAGGCTCTCMTCTTTTCAATTCCAACATGAAATGGCTCCAGCCCACTGGAGCTTTAAAAAGGAGTAACTCACAAACTGCATTACGGTTTCTGTCCATGCTCAAATTCTTTCACTTTAGACAGAGTCTATAAAAAGCACTAGATGTATCCCATATTGCAAAAGTTTTATTTTTAAACTCTGTATTATTTAATATATTGATRTACTCAAAGTACTTTATAGGTAGGACTCTTTATAGGATTTCAGCTCTGARTTTGAATTTAAGTCTACAACTTATGGGCCACTTGTAGTAAATATCAATCCTCAATATCTAGTGTTTACGTTCTATTCTCCGTGCCTATGGAGTTAGGGTGAGGCAGACATCCAGTCCTGTAACAAACATCATCCTAGTGTGTGTCTTCACTTACTGGGCCTATTAATTATGAGCTACAATGCTAACATTACCCAATTAGTTTATTTCTAAGTGCCAGAATCTTGTGATTTTGTGATGCATGAAAAATGTCTTGATCATGGTGCGAAAAAATATACTACAAAGCTCTACTAATTTGCTAATTAATAGGAAAAAAAAATTTCCAAGAAAGGCAAATTATGCCAAAACAATGTCATTGCAGTAAATGCAGTCTTTCCATGCTCATTTAACTATTCTGGATCCACTCTGGATCCACTGTTCCCTGTGTTTCATTTTATTCATTTGTGATTTCCCCAAAATTAAAGAAGAATTTTTAGATTAAAGAAGTTAAATGAGTTAATGTCTTATGGAGATGTTTGCATATTATTGAAATTGTGATCTGGTAGATGGTTGCATAAAGTAAAACCTTGCTGACTGAAAAAAAAAAAAAAATTGAGAAGAAAACACAATTTATGCCTGCTGGGATACTTCATCAAACTGTTTTAAAAGACTGAGAAATGAGATTGTACTTGCCCATGGTCAAGGGATTTCTGAACTAGAATATTAGACATTTGTTAAAATTAGGTTTCAAACAACGTTGGGCGTTTCATGCTTGAGTGACGAAAAGACAATTATTTCCCAGTGTCTTTGCTGCCTGTGGGCATGATTAAATAATGGAATTGTATTCTCAGAAAGATGTGGTTTATTACTTTTAACAGCTTTTCAAGCTGAAGTCTTTATAAATAAAAAGAGCTATAATTTAAAAAAGATAAAAGCCGTGTGCCATTTCATCCCCTTGAAACAAGGAAGAGAAAGAATTGYGTGCAGTAACACCTATAACCTTTAGCATGTAGCTTTCTTGAGGTGGGTATTCTTGAGGGAAAGAAAATGTAATGTTCCCAGAGCCAAGGGCTCTGCTTATACTGGTTTTGTTGTTTTATACTTCTCACAGCAATGGATTATACAAAAAACATGTGTGAATTTGTTGGGACTTGATGAATTTTGATGGCAATTTCACAGATGCAGAATAAATTAGAGACTCATCCCCCTCCCTCACCATGCCCACCCCATGTTCAGATACTTTAGATAACTTTGCTGTTCCTAAAAGTGTCCAAACCAGACTGCAGCCTGTGCAGTCAACTGCTGCTCAGCAGGGTCAGTCCCAGAGCATCATCAATATCCTGCGTATGGAACTGTTCACAGTCAGGTCATTCTTAGGCATCTTTTCTGGCCCAACAGTAAGCTGGGGTACTGGGCTCTTGTTGTTCAGCCCATGGAAGAAGTATCTGTGACCTTTCCTGTCCCCACCAGTGCTGACAGCCTCACACACAAAATCTGCTGTGTTGCTTGTGCACTCAGCCACAGCTGAGCCCATCCACCAGAAATCAGCAGCTTTCAATCTATTCTATCTCATGGAATTTCTATTTAACATTCCCAGTGAAGGTGGACTCTYGTATGAAAAACTTGTATAAATAGGACCACTTTTATTTTAAATGAATTTTACTTCTGTCCTTTGGAATGAGATGCTCTGCTATTGCTTTAAAAGGTTATTGATTTAAATAACTTTGGTTATGGTTGCCTGGTATTTTTACCAGAAGAAGGTAGGAATCTACCAACTTGCAATATTCTGCCCTTCTCCATGGCTGGTCAAAAATCCCTATCTCCTCTCTAGTGGCAGATCTGTGAGCCACCACATAGTGAAACCTGTTACAAACGGTTTTCTGTGAGAATAAGGATCTGCTACCCTCTCATCTCCTCAAGAGTATTTTAGCTGGATCAGTTCCTTCTCTTAGCTACTGTGCATCTTCATACGCTCTGGAGCTGGCAAACATGAAGGAGAAGGAGCAGCTGAAAAAAGAAAAAAAAAAAAGCAGCTGAAAAGCAGCAATATTTTTGGTACTGGGATGGATTTATATATAATATCAGCAAAATTAAATCTGTTATGTTCTGTTGTTTTATTGCACTAAGTCAAGACAACCATAAGCTAATATGGCTCCATTTGCATCATATCTTARAGATTCTGTATGGTTGTCTTGTTCTTAGGATTTTGAATCTCTTTCAACAAGCCAAAAAATCTACGTAGCCTACCAGTTTTTCTTTATGTGACTGAGGTTAAGCTTTGTGACAGCAACTCAAAAAGTAATACTTTTGTGCCCACTCTCTGACACATCATTATTCAGTGATATGTATCAAATCTCCCCTCTTTTTATCAGATTGAAAAATTGTCTCATTTGTATAACTGCTCAAAGTAAATAAATAATCTAGACAATGCTAAGTGCACATGCAATTGAAGTTATTCATTGTTTGGTCTCACATCAAGGAGAAAACATGTCAAAGGATTTGTCCAACCAGACCAAGGTGCCAAAATCCCCAGATCTAGCCTTGGCATATGCTATCAAGCAGATGTACTGGATATGAAAAATCACAGCTGCCAGCTAGCTGATAGCTACCTAAGGATCAGTCAGTGCTAATTTGGTATTTCTGTGCTAGATAAGATCTATGTGGTGTGTCTGTGGGTAACTAAATCTCTGTTTACATTAAGTTGATAAGAATGGATACCATACAGGGTGTCTTAGGAAAGATGTATCCATTTGTGGCCACAATCCACATGACAGCTAATTATTTAAAATGAACTTTGCATCAAAAAACTACATCTATAAAAGCAGGACTGAAGTGGCATCTTCTTCATGAGATCTTCTGAGACTTCAAAAAARGCAATTGTAGTCAGAGTTCGAATCTTATTTTGATAAGGCCCTAGAGTCTACTGTGGAGTAGAAATGATCTTTCAAGTGAGTTAAGTTGGTAAGAGTAGCAGAACATTTTATTAAAATAGAAAATAGAGTCTGTGGTGACTAGGTACAGTAGGAACATCCATGGTGATATTTCCCTTAGCTATAATTTTCCTTCATCACTTTTCTCTTTCGATGAAATTGTTCAGGTGTCAGCAATGGTGGATTTTTTTCACATTTRTTGTATTACAAAAAGCATTGATTTTACACTTTAAGTGATGCCAGTAAATATTTTTTCCACTGAGACCAAACTCCTCTTGTTTTTAGCACCTGTGAGTGGAATTAACACTTCTTGTCAGCCATAAAAATACCCCCAAAAATAAACAAAAAAAAAAAAACCAAAGAAAAGAGAGAGACAGAGAAAAGAGAGAGCTATCCACCTCCAAATATAACTACTTTGAGTGCAATAGGYCTGATAATTTCCTCAGTGCCTCYTATCTATTAATTTGCAACATTTCCGTTCCTCCCTTTCCTATATCTTATACTTGCAAAAAAAGCAACATTTCCCAGATGTCTTAAAAAAAGATGAAGATAGTCTATCAGATTCAGTCTTCCTTTTAAAACTAGCATTCTCTCTAATGTCTACATTAATTAAATAAATGCATTTTTAATTGAAACACATGAAGCTTTCAAGTCAAACTGAGTTCATGTCCTCAGGCACCCTATTAATGGAATTTTGGAGTGACAGTGCATGTCAACCAGCTGGGTCAGGACCATGTTAATGCATCATCAAAGTTTTTTTTCTCTGATGGCACAAGCTATTGCAGATCTATTCTAAAAGGGGAGGTCTATGTCTTCACAGTTCTYGCAGAAATAACATCTCTTGAGGTCTCAACACATTCCATATGCAGTTTAGAAGATAATTGAACCTGGTTTATCCATTTAAAATATTTTATTTTACAGGCTGCCAAGTTTTAASAGCAGTTAATGATGTTCACCTACAGGTTTTGTCTTCCATTTCAAGGACAGAGGAATCATTTATTGTTCTTTTACTCCAAAAGRACTATGCACAAGTGCATTATGTACATAGAACAATAAATAGCTTCTGGGATTCATTGATGTTATTCTCAGAGGACCAAAGCATTTTCATTCTTTATAGAAGAGAATAAGGAGAAAGCATCACAAGTAAACTTGAATAGAAACACATTACAATAGGTTATCCTTATGCAAATACTAAGCAGTCACCACCAGCAATGTCTATACCAAAAAGAAAAAAAAGCAAAAGGGTGGTTAATTCCCTTGCATTGTTGGCTAATGAAGCTTTCCAAGTTATGCACATGCTGCAGCTGCACATCCTTTGTGTTCTGCATTGGCCAGGGTTGCTGGAGCCTGCTCTATACCTTGTCTGCATGAGACTTCCCAGAGCTCCCAGGGGGACTTGGCTATCAGTGCAGGCTGGATTCCCAAGACTTATCTGCATTTAGTAAACAAAAACAGGTGGAAGAATCTTATCTGGTCCAGAGGCAAACTGATGTAAGTSTACACATTTATGTCCACACTTCTTTTTCCCTCAGATTGGAATGGCTTTACCGCTACACTGTCTGTAGGAAACTCTGGAATATGCTGTATCCTACATTTTCACCTGTGTAGCTTTCCCAGTAGGCATTGCTGTACCATAAAGATACTTGAGGGACAAATTACCTATGAATTACATGACATGCAGACTTGAGTAAAAGCTCAGAAGCCTAAGTTCACTTAAATGCTACTAGAAAAGGAAGTAAGAGGATGCTTTTGTGCAAGGCCTATGCCATTTCATTAATTAAAAAAAAAAAAAATTCCCGAGGTAAAGATTAGCAACTTTTAAAWCACTTTTCATCTTATTTTGTATGGAAATAATTAAATCTGGATACTTCTTTTTTGATAGGGTCCTTTTTGAAGAAGACATTTTCAGCCTTGTTTACGGAATCTGGTAACGTGTTTATTCACTAAATTAAAAGAGAAGTAATTTAACAACTTGGTGCAAATCTCTGACTCCAGATTTTAGAGTCAACTTCATCTTCTGCCTCTGCAGTTYTTTGAATACTTAATGTAAGAGAGAAGAAAAGACTTTTGTACAGACTGTGAAAGACATACCCACTTGAGAACTCCGTATTATACACCAAATAAGAASGTGTGTTTCTTGAATGTTGGCCCTATAGGAGGAAAGGGAGCTGGGTTTTTTTAATCAAAGGAAAAAGCACCTTTGGCTTGTGAAGAGTTGTRCCCACAAAACCCATGTTGAAGATGGTTAACTTCCAGAATAATGGAACTTTGTGGAGCAGTATGCAGGACACCTCCATAGCCTACTGGTACTACCAATGGTCTCTCTCTACTTAGCTTGTGCATCTCTCTGAATTATTAATTTAGGCTTCTGCCTTCCATCTCAGAAGATTAAGCAGTAGACTGAATTCTAAAATGACCTTTTCTGTCTACAAAACCTTCCTCATGCACATTTTGTAATAATCTGTTAAGATACAATTGCCTTTATTAATGCTTGTGAATATACATTTTGGTTTCCTCGCTAGACAATTGGTCAGGCAGCCATGATACATACAGCATACAATTTATARCACTGAGGTTCTTGATAGCAATGAAAGAGCACAGGTCAGAWTWATCTTGTTTGGCAACAGTGGCCTATAMGTGGGCATGTAAGCAGAAGGAGAAAAAGAACAACAGTGTGATAGTTCTTTCTAATGCTTTTCTAGTCTTCAGTTATTTTCAGCTGGAGTATTTCCCTCAACATCTGCGGTTTGTCTATTTAGTAACCTTCTACAAACCCTTCYTCTACTAATTTCCCCATACCACACATACCTCTTGTACTGACTAGGTCCTTTTGTAGGGTGGTTACAAAGGTTAACTCATGYTACATGAAAAATTACCTTTTTGTTTCTTCTTTGAATCTAATTCTTGGAGGKTTTTTTTTGTCAGCAACCACCTTCAGCAATAGAAGAGCAGTGAGTAATGAGTCTCTGGCCAATACTGGTTCTGTAGACCTGTGTGTTATGATCTGAAACCATTTATTTTCTGAGATGAATTTTGAACCTATTAAGTCATCCACACAACCATCCTAGTAATGTTTGAACCTTGTTGATAGATATGATTTCTGAGATTAGATGACTTGGGTACAAAATTAAAAGTCAGARTGGATGATAGATCTATATTCTAGAACTATATTTTCTGGTTTATTCTCTGTTTCTTTCACAATAATTCCTAGTACATGAATTTCTTTTTTGAGTGCCTCTGCATACACAGTTGATGCTTTTGTGGAACCACTTATCATGCCCTCAAGGTCTTGTTCCTGCAGAGTGATGAACAGATCAGAGATCACCTTGTATATCTGAAAGTAGAGAGGTTTTTTCCTCATGCTGAGAATTTCATAGAATCATGGAATCTTAAAATGCTTTGGGTTAGAAAAGACTTTTAAAGGTCATTTGGTTTCACCCCCTGCCATGGGCAGGGACACCTTTCACTAGACTGAATGTTTCAAAGCCCCATCCAGCCCGGCCTTAAGCACTTTCAGGGGCTGGGCATCCACAGCATCTCTGGGCAACCTCACCACCCTCATAGAAAAAATTCTTCTGAACTACTACTCTAAACCCACCATCTTTCAGTTTAAAACCATTACACTTTGTGCTATCTACACTACAGGCCTTGGTAAAAATACCTCTCTTCCTCTTGCTTATAAACCGCCATAGAAGTCCCAATAACGTCACCTCAGAGCCTTTTCTTCTCCATGCTGTACAAACCTAACATTCTGAGCCTTTCTGCATAGGAGGGATTTTTCCATATTCATATTCATATTCTTTCTGACATATTTTATCCAGTTAATCCTAAATTCCTCATACTCCAGCCATCATATTCCTCATATTCCTTAYCATCTTGAATAAAGTAGTGTTATCAGGTAATTTCACAGGAAAATTTTTGTTCAAATGGCTTGACATAATAATAAAACTGTTTGTTTTAAAAAGTTTTCAAAAAATAATAAACAGCTAAATTTCATTAAAATTTATATGTATGAAATTAAATATTTCTGGTAAGTCATCCCATTAAAGTGAGTACAGCAACTTTTGGCTCCTGTGAAAATTATAGTAAATTRTGATTCAAACCCCACTAGCAAAATTGTGAGGCTTTTGGCAGTGTGCAGAGGACTTTACTTTTGACYTTGATAGTTATGTTTAGGAAAATTCACTCTGACACCCCTATGTRTGTTGACAACAAATAGTTTTTTAAAAGAAATAAAAATAAAACTCTCTTGTCGCTGGAATCAAACAGAGATGTCCTTTTCCCAAAAAACAATACTTTAATCTACTTGGTATATTTACTGTGCATTAGACAAGAATCACCCATCTTGCATGGTATTCATGTATTTTGTACCATAAGAGATTCCAGAGTGCCCAGTCAAGACCTAAACCTTACATTAGCACATCATTTAAATYGAGGGCTTGCATATGGAGAAAGTTGCTGCCTGGGATATTGCAGTTGTCATGGGTGAATTCAGTCTCTGTGCTGCAAGCAAGCTACAAGCCTCTTATTCTCCTTCTCACCTCCCTTGACCTCATGCTTTGTACAACAGCTGTGGAAAATCAAATTGTCCTGYAAACCTGCTTTCTGCTGGCCAGCTGGCAGCGTGGGCCAGGACCAGGAGTGCCAGAACCTTACAGCTGTACGTGTACTGCTGCCTATCCATCTGTAGCATATGCCGAGTGCCAGTCCCTGAAGTTAGCTAAAGAGAGGATCCATCTGAAATGAAACTCTTTCATCAACATGAAAATGCTTCTTCCCACTTTCTCACCTTGCTCCTCTGAACTTCTCCTCTTCTCCCTTCCTCCATGCTCATACGAAGAGTCGTACGAAGAGAATTAATTCAAACCTGTGGCCCACTGCTGCAATTTTTTTAATTGAGTATAAAAAAATTCTGTGTGACCTTTTCAGTAGAAGATGTGGCAAGTACCACTTGTCTTGAGTAAGTAATGTAAATGTAGGATTTGCTGTTCCATGGGTTCAGACAAATCTGTTCAGGCAGTTTACAGTCAATTTCATTTTCTTTCCCATGAGGTCAACACAGTGCATACAAGTGGGTTATGAGGAACAAGAGGTTCATTCAAAGATATGGTCACTTCTGTCTGACTAAAATAAGCATGCCCATCTAAGAACATGTGCATTTTCTAGCCTAAGTTATTTAAAATGTTTGCTKACTTAAATAATGGTTTTCCCCTTAAAAAGCAAAGGCAGATACTTTTTCACTTCCCATATTTCTCAACAGCTTAAAATAGAGGTGGCAAGAAGCCAACATGCTTAGTAACGTGCAGTGGCACTCTGAAGGCAAACATGAACAATAAAAATATCTTTCTGCACTGGCAGGGCTGATCACATTTGACTGGAATGTGGATTTCATTATATGTTAAAAGATGAAACCTTCTACCRTTCCTAAAGTRCACCCCTCACCACMRGCGGAAGGAAACTGTATACAGGAGAATTCRGGGCAGATGTGCTTTATTATTTTTTACTTTTAATGCTAGATGCAGTTGAGAAAAGAATTGTGATAATGGAGTAAAAGTCCTAGAGCTCTCTTATTCTGACCTGTATACAAAYCTCTTCCTGTTTATACTTTTTACTGAATAGGAGAAAAGTCTTCAGAATTCAGCAATACTAGATCCAAAGTTAATTTTCGGGGAAAAACAGAATCTACCTTTTGTTTGTTTTATATCCACTTTTTGTCTTTTCTGAGTGTTACTTGACTTAAACCAGACCAGAGCAGAACAGACCAAAAAGTCCAAAAACAAGGGTCTTCTGGAATTCTTGACCTGCCTCTTTCTCTTGGCTGTTACCTGATGAGTGGATCTGGGTGGTTAGCCATATGTTGAAAATTTCACTTGTAAGTAATGGGGCTACTCATAGTGCCTAATCAAGGATCTAACTTAAAAGCTCAAAATGCCTTCTTAGGGTGTCTCATTCTCTCTTTGGGTTGTGCAGAGAACATGTGCTCCTCAACTGGAAGTTGACCAACTGCTTCTAAACTGCCTTCCCCATCAACAGTGTGAATCCCTGCCTTCCCCAATACTCCTGTTTTYCTTTGCCTACCCAAAACTAATAGTAGTAAAAATTGTCATGGAAAGCCAGACTCAGGTGGAGTAATAACAATGTTGTTAGAGACCCTATTTTTCTTGGAACCAAATTAAAATTTAGAAGGCTCCAATCTGACATTTTGGTAAATGAAAATAATACTCTTCRTTTTTTTTCTCCTTCAAATATTTGTATTGAATAAACCAAATTTGTTTGCATAACTCTGAAAAGTTGCCATCTGGCAACATGATGCCTCGATTCATGGCAGAGGGTTTGATTCCTGCCAACTTCTAGCCTTTGTTTTAAAATCTGTGCTGAAAACAATCCAATTCTCCTTCCCCTGAAGTCAGTGGCAGAAYTCCCACTAGTTTCTGGGGGAGAAGGATCAAGCCCAGACAATAACAGAAGGTAATTTAAAAAAAAAAAAGAATTCAAAGTATCATCAAAGGAGTTGCAGTCCTAATTCTATTTGTCGCTGCTTTGAAAACATAATGGCAAGGTTTTGCATATATCAGTCAATAGCTCTAGGCAACTTGAAACCGTCTGAATTAACTACTGTACTTCTCAGTGAGGTCTTTTTTTTCTTCCTTGGGAAAATAAATGAAAACTTTTGAAACAGTGCATACAATACTGTGTTTTCTTTTCTGAAAGCTAAAAGAAGCTGCTAAGTAATTCTATTATTCATCACTCCATGAATAGAGATTTTCTGGAGCAGGTTGAATTATAGGACRTAAAAATCATAGCCACAGAGCTTAGGCTGAAAACCTATCAGATATCATAACTAAAAAGAAGGTGACTTGAGCCCCAAGGATAAAATAGGGTGTTTAAGAAACAAGTGGTGATTCACTGTGCTCTAACTCCTACAGAAATATTTCTATTTATTTTAGGGAGAGCTGGATGACTCCTACTATTCTCTTCAGTGCCTAATTTGAACTATGCCACAGCTGAAGGCCCCTGTGGCTAGTTACAAGGCTGAAACCTTGATGACCTCTGACCACAGAAAAGTCCTTTCCCGGGGTGAAAAGCTGGCCTCCATGTTCTGGCCTATATCCAGGTGAATTCCATTCTGCATCCTTGGAATTGCCCTGTATTTTAGCCATGCATAAATACATATTTCATTTCCTTTGTTTAAAACTGTTGTGGCGTTACTGGTACAAAATGGCTGTGGTATTCTGATCTGAGATAGCTYTGTGTCACTGGGAAGGAAAGAGGTCTGTGTGCTTGCAAATAGCTGTTATTATTAGAAATGGTACTGATCTTTCCTTCCCTCCTGCAGACTGCCAGTTTCAGCCTAACCCCACCATTAAAAAAAAAAATAAGAAAAATCCCCACACATAGAGATATTATCTGAAAAGTAAATTCAGAGCAGATGTCCAGAGTACTTGCTACCAGCAATGAAGACTCACAGAACATCAAGTAGAGCAGGACACAATCTACAAAGGAAAAACAGAGCAAAAACACAGGCTGAGATGAGAGGTGGGAAAGTCACCTGCCCCAAGTTGAGTGCAGGCCCTAAGGTATGGTTGGTACATAGGCCTTTTTTAAACACTCACCCTTGCTGTGCTGGCAGGACATCACGTGTTCAGGCATCACTATTATTTTAACTAATGGACTAGTTCTACATTTAAGTGATGGAATGTGAGCCATATTGGCTCCCCACAGGTAGAAGGAAAATACTACTGGTCCTACTTAATATGCCAGTTAAACATCTGGAATCACTGTGGATGAAGCAAAGAAAACTTAAATAKGGGGGTGGGAGCTGGGGTTTTGAAAAGGGAAAATCTAAATATTTAATTTTTTTCTTTCAATTGTGTTTTTCGTTTCATTCTCTCCCTTCTTGTATATATAAAACTATTTTTTTCTCATTTTAAGTATACATAAACTGACCCCACACAGAAATGTAACAATCAGATCCTACCATTTTATTCAGGTGGGTAGTTTCATCCACTTTTTTTGTGTGTCTTTGATGTGGGACACCACACAGAGGCTAGCTTCTTGGCTGTAACTGCATGGTATTCACCCCAAATTTTCTGTGTGAACAGTGGGCAGCAAATACAGGACATTGCAGGTAACTCCAGGCTGGCTTTTATGTGTGAATTATTGTAGACTCCTCTGAAACTTACAAACACAGTGATGTCTTCTCTTTGAAAGAGAAGTGTCTCAAACTGTTCTGGTGATGGAAAAATCTAAAACAAAACGGTTGAATTTAATCCTGTCAAAGAAAAGGCAAACATCTGAGAACCACAAAGCTGGGTTTTTGACTCATGGTGTGAAGCTAGATGTATTTGGACATAGGTTTGTATTCTTTCCCATTTTTTCTCAGGATGTAAGGATATCCTGAAGTACATGAATGGAAGTAATGTTATTGATATAACAGTAGAAAAAAGGGTTTTGTTCCCATTGCATGCTAGCTCTTACAACAGCTTGGATGTAAGCTTTCATTTCCTGTGGCACTAGGAAATGTGTATGTTCAGTGGGGATCAACAGGCAGAATTATTCAAGGGAGACAGTGTGTTTCAGTAGTTGCAGCAGGGAACTTTGAAAGGTCCTGGCCTGTTTTCAGCATCTTTCTGGGTCGTTCTTTCCCTCTGTGACCTCAGATGASTCACTTGACCTTAGTCAAACAGCTGCAAAGGCAGGTAGAGGAGCCTTGCACAGCAGAGGAGGTACAGGATCTAAATTGAGACTCTGGGGAAGCAAMTGCTGTATTTTGAACTGACAACATTTGAGATTTATGGATGGAAAAAGTATTGAAAGGTGATTCACTTCTAGTATCTGATTATGAAGCAGTGGCATATACTCTCCTTCATAGATCATTTCAAAGTCCACATTGACAGCATTAGCTGTTGTGCCCTTCATGTGTAGGGACTTAAGCTGCCTAAACGATGATGAGTTAGCTAACAAAGATAACAAGTATTTAAGGAAGATAAATTCTCTCCCAGCTGAACTCTGATGGTCAACAAAGACAGAGCCTGCAACACTTCAGCACAGCCCTGCTTGAGCCAGGCGACGTGACAGACTGCGCAGTGCCAGGCTCTGCAGGCCCCCGGTGCTCTGCCAGACAGAAGGTGCAGTGAGCCAAGCGCATCCTGCTACCTGGGAAGAGACCAGTGTCCCAGGGCAAATTACACAGCAAAAGTCACTGCTGGCATGAATGAGCATGACTACTTGGAGGTTAATGCTGCTGCGTGTTCACTTTCCCCAACACATGACTCCCCTCCTATTATTTAGGTTTGTTCATTAAAATATTATGGTATAGCCAAATATTCAATAAATATTAATTCTTCAGTGAAAAAGATCTCTATTTTCCAATAATTTGTGTTGCCTCATGCCTTATGAAGCAAAACTGGAAATTGCTAGACTGAGATGTGAAATATTCAAAAATAATTTCAAATTGACCTGAATTAAGCCTTAATTTGGATACAACGACAATCTTTATCTCAGTTGACACAAGGTGTTGCTAGGAAAAGAGATTGTGTAGCATTTATCTGGCGTCTTGAGTATAAATTCCCACTGATAGTGGTGGAATGATCATCTCTGGTGAGATTTAATATGCAAATTATATTTCTAAAATGTAACCTCATTACTCTATACTTAGTTTAGGCAGACAGAGAATTTCAAAAGGTTTGTTGTGCACTTCAAAATTCCGGGAAGCTCTAGATATGATTATTAAACAAATACATTTTTTTTGTCATATAAACCCCATGTATTTTTGACTTCTGTGGTTTATTGTATCTTTATACCTACAGACAGAATTATACCCACAGACAGTATTAACTTCTCAGTGTTTTTTAGTGGGAAAAATCTTAAGCTGGTGTATTTTATCTTGTTTCTTGTTTGTTAATTTTATGATTACTTCTTATAGAATTAAATTTTAAGTTGTTTTTGACCACAAAGGAAAAGCTGATTGATAGAATTTACTTTCTGTGAAAACAAACAATGGTTTTGTCCTGGATGGGAAGCCTGTGATGTGTTATTACACATCTTAACCCAAACACCTTTTCATCATACAGTGAAATATTTTCACAGTTGCTGTACTGAATTTTACAAATTCAGTAGGGATGTATTTTTCTGAAGGAYCTGCATAAAAATACCATAGAATTTGCACAGCAGTGCAGAAATGTGGCTTGTTACAKATAAAGTCACTGGAAGGGGTGAGTATATGCTCATTTGAAATTGGATTCATTGGGCCAAACAGAAATATATGTACAGATGTTCATGCAGACACACACACAYGCACAGATAACACACACATATATAAGTTGCCCAGATAATCTACATTTGCTCAAGTTAGCATAACACAGATCTTTATGTTCCAGACACATCCTGGACTGAAGTAGTCAGGATTAGCAGTCAGGACAGGACAAACAGTAGTGAACAGTGCTGGACTAAGTCCCCTGTAACTTTGATCTTTGATTATGATCATTGGACTTGGTTAATGTGACCTTATTAAGTAACAAATCCACTTATAGGGAACTGACAAAAGGTATATTCCAGASCATGTGACATGCCCTGTATATAAARTGGAGGGAAGGAGGAGGAAGGGGGAAATGTTTAGAGTGATCATTAAGACTTTTGAGASACATAAGGTTTTCTAAAACCTAGTAAAAGCATTTTTCTTGGGAAGGACCCAGATAATAATCACACAGCTTATGAGGTAATAAACATGCAGACAGACTGGCAACACCTGAGGGTTAAGTTTTTCTCTATACCCCAGTTTCATGAGAAAAAGTTTTATTGATTAAGTAATAAGTTCTATACTAACACTAAGCAGAACTGGGAAAGAMACTTTTGCTTGTTTTTGTCTCTAATTTTAAACAGAAATRTTGGAATTTCTGCATTGCAAGGAGRTTTAAGTAGTCTTTRTAGYTTKWGATTGCAGTTCAGTGCAATTTGATGCACAATGGCTGCAGTAGTTAGGGAGGGCAGTAGTCCATAGCATCCCCAAGTTGAGCCCAGCTGAACACGAGTGTTTATCAAATTAAAAAATGGCTCACATTTTATGGGCAGCCTCTCCAYGTGGAAGGTGTCCAACTGAAAGGYRTGGAAGGYCTCTATTTTTTTCTAGTTGCTCTGTGGAGATTGATCCCTTACAGGATTTGCCTACAGAAGAGGTTGTCAAATGCTTCCTTGATGCTGGCATCTCATGTTTTCTCATCTTGTGTCAACTCATCTCCTCTAACCTCATCTTATGCTTTTGAATGAGATACTTGCTTTCCAATCCTTGCAGCTGATATATATATATATATATATAAATGCAATGAAAATATTGAAAATAAAACTACTGTAATGCTACTCACTGGCAAATAGGCATGCCTGAGGAAGAACCATATGCTTCAAATTTTATCTATTACTCTGTGGAGGATTAAAGGCACATCTTGTGGATATGTTGTAATATATGTCCAGAATATCTATTTTCCCAGGATACCACTCCCATGGAAAAAGTGCCTCCAGCCTCATGGCAGTGCCATATCTGTGTGTCTAATGGGAACTACAGACATAATTGCCCTCAGCTGTATAAAAATAGAACCAAAATATTTGTGTTTTAAAGCATAAGGCTTGTCATAAGGCTTTCATTTACATRTATGTAGGACTACTATATTTTAATAAGATATTTCCAAAATTAATAGTTAATCCTTGCTTTGTGTTTATTGATACAACAAAACCAGAGGCAAAATTGATTCCCATAATTCTCAAGAAGAATATTTATTTAAGATATCCTTAAAGAATAGCATTAAGGAATATGTTACAGAATTTCTACAAGKCCTTTATGATGGAATGAGTCAGATTACCAGGATCAGAGGCTTGCTTTAGGTTTCCATCTATCATGTAGGTTGAAATTTGGAAGCTAAATTGACCCTCAATCAACATTTGAAATGAAACATTTGAAAAATACTTTTGTTTGTGAAAGCTGTGAGAGATTCAGAAAGACTTTTTTGCATTTTTTGTTGCTTTTGRTTTCAGCTATAAGCAGAAATGGCTTGGCAAACATATGTAGAGATATAAATGTGTATATATGTATATATACAGATATGAATATGTATATATGTATTATAATTTGAGCTATTTTGTATAGAAGTCCTCCATAAATGAATGTCCCTACTAGTGACTCAGGAATTTGAATGGTGTGAAGTTTTAACAGGAGTTTCAGTTTTGCCCTGAAACATGATTGTTTGAAGATCATCAGAGCCACAACACAGCACTTCTCTTTGTGCAAGCCAGCAAACTTAGTCTGAGGTTCCAAYAGGTTAAGAATTTTGAAGTTCTGAATAATATTGCTGTAGCTGTTGCTAACAGATTCTGCTTTTTCTAGTGCTTTTATTCTGTATCTACTCAGGAGCAAGAAGCATAAACTGCAGCTAATATAAACCACAGTAATCCAATTCTCACTGTGCCCTGCAAAGTCAGTTAGGTTCTGTACTTGGGGTATATGTCGCTATTTCATATTTTCTTAGTAAAATTATTTCAGTAACATAAGTTCACTACTGAGTCTTTTAATTTTTTTAAAAATAGGCCTAATATCTCCTGTCAACTCTCTATATCCATAAATTCTTATTTTCTATTATAGAATAGCATTATAAAGCACAACAAAGCTTTTAAAATTACATGTTAATTGTTAGGAAGGTCCTTTGTAATTTTTAGTTGTTTTAAATARTAAAATAAAATTATTTTGTTAACTTTCCATAAAGACATTTTGACATGAAAAATRAATTAGTGGCAAAAATGTGATTTTTGTCAAAATCAAATGTTATCAGAAGTTGCAAGAGGCAATTTCCTGAGTACACCAGAAATATTTTGTTTTTTAAAACTGCAAGCATACTCTTTAACTGAATAATTTTTAACCTTTTTTTACTCCTTTCAAATCTATTGTTCAAAGTGGAGGACAAAGAGAAAATGGTAGAATGTAAGATATGGTTCTTACAAGCTGGACTTCCAGCAAATACTTTGTCAGGCATTTTGAGGGCCCCATAATGCAGATTACACCTCTCTACACTAARTGGTTTTTAATTCTGTGGCATAAAATTGTCTGATGTTGCATATTTTTAATAAATCAAAACCAGATAGTCAGTTATTTGCTCTCTTCTAGGTCCTGGGAAAGTCCAGAAAGAAGAGGAATGTCTAGCCACTAACAAATGATGTTTAARGGAAAATAGATTCCTACTGACATCAGTAAGTCTGCAGAATTGTTTTTATAAGGGTACATACCTATGTCCTACCAATTTTTCCCAAGAAATATTTCTATGCAGAGAACCATGAAGTGTTAGAGCCTTGAAGAAATGACCATATTTTTAAACATGCATTTTCAGCATAGTTGCTTATGCTAAATTAGGAAATCTAAATGTGCATRTGATAATTTACTGGAGCTACTAGTTATCAGCTTCTAAGGGAAAGTTTATCATAAAATCGGTAAAAAAATTTGTATACATTGTGGAAAAGCAGAAAAATTGTGATCTGAAMAGTGTATTTATCTAGTTAATTCAGRWTTKATTTAACTCTTAAAGGAAAATTATYTCACAGTCMTAAGATTTGRTAAAGAGATATTTTGAATAATTGATTTTAAAAGTTACCAGAATGGTCAAAGTATCTGASTTGTTATCAGTCAAAATCTGCCTTCCAACAGCTATTGTTTTATTTGTATTTCTAAAAAAATTCTGCTCTCAARCAAATTCAAGAATGTGAATATATATACAAATATTGCAGGTGTTCATGAAAATATATTTTAAAATGGAATATATATGAAGTGAATTTAGCTATTCATGGAAGAAAAGTAGCAGGAAATGAAGGAATGTCATTCTGGGCCTAGAATTAAATTTCACKTATTCTCCAGTCCAAATGTATGTGTATCCATTCCTCATTTTCCCCTTCCATGATTTAGCTTTCATTTCTTTTTYGTGAAATTAAGTCAGATCCACTCTGATATCAACTTATACTGTGTAAACTGTGAGCTCAGTATAAAAACAGGAAGGAACTTTTAAAGGAGCCACAAGCATTTAAAAATTTGTATATTACAAAGCTGCATATTTGTTTAGTTTTTTGAACWCTGCAGGATTTTTAATTTTTTTGAATGATGAATGCAAATAATGAATGTAAAACTCTCCTCAACATATACTTGGGAACCCAGCAGCTAAATTTCATGGTTGATGAAGACAATGTTTGTTGAGACACAGAACAAAAGTGGGATGGGTGCAGTCTTTAATATTCTTGTAATAAGGCAGTCACAGATCTACTCTTGTTACTGATTACATTTTGAAGAGGTTTAGTTTCAAGAACACTAGAAACAGGAACTGGTTGGAAACTTCTCGACACATTTCCTTAATCAGAATAGCTATGAGTTGTGAAAAATGAGAGCCTTCCCTTTGGATGCCTTCACAGGTGAAGGGGAGCATTCATTTTGACAGGAAACAMAAGTTACAGGGCAGCCAAATGGCCCAGGCACACTCTTGGCATGTTCAATCCCTATTTCACCTCTGCTTGCAACACATTTCATTGGAGAACAGTAACCATATCTCTGTGGGCTACTCTAATTCTCCCTCAAAAACATCAACTGCTGTTTTTTGTACAARATAGCCTAAAAAATCACACCTGTTCAAGCAGGTGGTTTACATTGGAAATGGGTACATGAGATAATTCCAGATTTTAAATAAATATCCCAGCCACTGGGCCACTAATTTTATCCAGGAGTATCTCTCTTTCTTGTATGTCTCTGGGATTGCCCATGGAAAACTAAGAAAAAATTAAAAATGCAAAATCAAATACTGGATTCCTCACCAGCCCTAATAGGATCKTATATTTCCATAAGAGTTTTGAAGCCCTTAAACACAAGGGGAACTAACAAGATCATCAGGAAACACTCAACTCYTTGAAATGTGTTCATTTTGCAGCAACACAGATTTCCAGCTGGAATGTCCCTGATAATAATTAATTTCCCTCTACAGCACTGTTTTCATTCCCTTGCTGGGAAGAGCTCTACAAAGCCTGGATCTGCTGTAGCATCTGGGAACAAAAACACGACTCTACTGCTTCTTACTGTCTCTTTCTCAAAACTAAACTCAGGTGYAAATTTCACTCCCTGTGTATTGCTTTGATTAATGAGATGATATCAGGTCCAGGGCTAAATACACTGTAGTGTTCATAATGTGTTYGATTTACTGGAACTCTTTTTCTCCTGATGATTAATATGAGTGCAATGGACTGCCATTCCCAATTGTTTTGTCACATTTTTGCTACAGAACCCAAGCCTGTGTTGGAACTGAGACTCACTTTAATTATTGAATTAAWACAATTTCATGGTTGATATGCTTCTTTCTCACCTCTGAGTTTTATATTTATTGGTCTGCTGTGACCTTTTTCCCTATTGGTTCAAGGAGAAATTAATGTATTTGCTTGTTGCTCATGCATTACTATCCATAACATTCCTAAACTAAATTTCACCCAAATAAACAGTCTTGCATCAAAACTTTTCCCTACAATTCCTTATACATTTAAAAGTAAGCAAGACATCTTTCTTTTCACTGTTACAGGTATGCATTTCTACTGCAGAATAATCACATCAAAACTTTCATTATCTATTTGAGTTTTATATTAATTTCTTGAAAACTGATGGTCCAGACTACTGAGGGATAGGAAATGCCCTGGGCTGTCCCCGAGCATCAATGTGCTATAACCTGTTCAATCAAAATAGCAGCCACAGTTTAGATTATAGAGCATTAAATTATTCAGAATGTTTAGTTATCTAGAATATTTAAGCCTTCATCTAACACATTTTCTTTTTCATTAGGCCTGTATTCAGATATGTCTGTTCAGCATTAAAGAAAGAACATTTTCACCTGTGGTGGCAGTTTCCCACCAGCTGCAGTAAAAGAAATTTGAGCACAGGAATGGTTGTTCTTGYCTTTTGAAACCATGCCCACTCTTTTCAAAGGCCTCACAGTGGGACAGGCTGAGACTTAGCAGAAAGAAACTTATGYTGGATATGTGACAGCTTATCACTTCCTTGCACCCTGTCATCTTTAACTCATCTGAAGTAATCTCCTATCACGGTGATAAGCTTGGCTAAGGAGGCAATACATTGCAGAAAAGATAAAKTCATACTTATGGAAAACTGAAAATGTGTGATTATAAAATCATGCAAATTAGCCATAAAAATAAAACATTAATCAGAACCTTCCTTTACTAGTATTTCTTCCTTTGTTCTCATCTAATTTCTTGTTCCGTATTGCAATGTAATTTTTATTTCATTCTAATGATTTTTTTTTTCTTTTCAAATTTAAGAGACATGACTTCATCAGCTGACCTGGAAGAAAATGCAAATAACATAGCAGTTACCCTATGGAGAAATGAAGATTTATTCAATACCATAATRGTATGGAGGGAAGTGGGATATGCTCCTTTCCATAACTGGTTATCTTAATAKGTAAGCATTTTTTAGAAAGACCGTCATCATCAACAAGCTCTTTAGCTATTTTTCACATGTAGGCCATTTAGGGTGGCAGTTGTGGTGAAGGGATGAGGTTTTTTTCCCCACCCAAAACTGTTTAGTATGGTATGACCCCATTCTGTTAGTAATTTCAGTGAAAYTACAAGTACCTTTTTCAGCAAGAAAACTGTTAAGCATGTGAATAACTTCATGGCCATCTGTCACCTGGAAAAAAAAACAAAGGGCAAGAGAGATTTATTGTGGTAGTTTCTTACTTAAAAAATTGATTCCCTCACAATCCTTTACTCCCTGAAATTCCAAATTCAGACATATTAGGTTGTGACTATGAAAGCTTTATGCTCATTTATGTACTACTAGAATTGTTTTGCAGATGGAAATGTTCGGGGCTAGATGGCCTCCTCCACAGCACTTACTCAGGGGAATATTTAATTTTTCACAGGAGTTATCCATTGGAGTTATRTGTCTTTGAACTTCTTCCAGGAAGAGGGATTTCACATTGGAGTAACAGTTGCCAGGTTTGCTTCTGTGTTTGTCTTGAACTTGTTGAGCTTAATACGAGGGAGACACACCACACTGTGTCAGTACAACTGAACTTCAGGTAGCCTTGTTGACTCAGGAAATCCACATTTTGTATATTCTTTCATTCATAATACATACTGAAAGTACATTTTTATAAATGGATCTTATACAATAGGATATGTTTTCAGAGCCAACAAAGACCTTGGGAAAGTTAATGTTTTGCCATTATTAACTAATCAAGAAACTGTACTCCCTGCTCATTTTTCTACACAATGAACCATAATTATTTTGTTGTTGGGTAATGTTTAATTTYTATGGTACATTACCTGATCATGAATTAAGAGGAATTTCAATGGAATCCACAGGCATAATATTTTAAGATTTTTAAATTGAAAGAATGCATTAAGTTATCCAGGTTGGGCTTTATATATATACACATATGCATACATACATACATATATTTATAAAATACATTCATACATACATACATTATATATATAAAATAGCAAACCAATAATATTATAAACATTTAAATTAGTTTTAATTACAAGAATAGTATCGAARTTATATGAGGGTGATATTGCACATTTGCTTGTATATCCATGTGATAACTGTTGCATTTCCAACACATGGATTTTTATGGAAAATATAAAAAGAAACTCAGTACATATATGAAATTAACCCAAGAAAATTCAGATGCAGCTGGAAATGCTTGCAGGAAGGATGATGAAGAAGAAAAGTGTCTGGGGACAAAACTATCACACCAATTGCTTGTATTTCAGCTAAGAAAGCAAGGGTCTCTCTCCTGTCCCAGTTTAAAATTTTTAGTTGAGCAATTTTATAAAATTGCATGAAATAGACCAAGGATTTTTTTTATTGTCTTTTATTGCATTTTGTYTTGTGTTAGCCTGATAAAACATCTGCTCAAATCATCACTTTAAAGTCCTATRTATTTAATAGGAAGATGTAAAGTCTACCTACATAGTGGCTGYGTTCAGAAGAAGAGTGAAGRRCTAATTAACCTCCACTTAGCATCTCTGCAATTTTCTGTYTAATTCTAGGACAGAACAAATATCACCAATCTGGATAGAGTCTGGTGAAGGGACAGTTTATGGACAGTTTGGATGCCAAAACATGTAAGAGAGACTGAAGGAACAAGACTTACCCTGGAGTACAGAAGCAAAAGGAGATACTAGATTGAGTATTCCACTCAGTAACAGAGGCCCACAGAGAAGAAGCCAAGCTCTTTTCAGAGGCCTACAGAGAAGAGGCAAGAGGCAAGAGTCTCAAACTGCAGAAAGTGAAATTCTGATTAGGCATAACTTCTGCCCAGAGGCCAACCTCTGGAGATGAATCTCCAAAGAAAGGAATGCATCTCAAYTATGCCTTTGCAACTGTTTTTTGTGCAACAGGAGAAGAACTATTTGCCTCACACTGCAAAACTGGGCACTCATTTAAGGGGAGTTAGATGGCTTTTTTCCTGTTAATATAAAAAAAAATCTTAAATTTTTTGTCTTAAAATGACTAGAAACATTKTATTAGATATTGCTCACCTGCAAACATCTTCCCTCAAACACAGAGTTCACTTTACTTTTATCTTTTCATGGTAACTCCAGATGACATAATGAAACTTTAGAGGTTAGACATGGGATAGAGAGCTTTGACCAAACACATCTACTTTCACYCCCTCCACATACAGTGGCACATGCACGTCCTTTGTGAGATTCTGCTGGSACATTTTCAGATCTCAGAACTGTGTGACGGGAATCAGGAGGTAGGGGAAGTGAAAGAAAGCTGACATGAATGACCTTATCAATGTTTGGACCCTCATGAACACAAGCCAGCTCTTTCACAATAATTTGTGGAGGTAGCTTGCCTTATTTCAGCAGAAACACTTGTTGGTATGGCATGTTTTCATAAGCTATTTAGATGTTAATGCAGAATTTCAGATATCTAAAATTAAACCCATTAAACTTGATTGAAGAATAATAATTATAATCCTCAATAGGTTGGCAGATTGTCAGATCTATATAATTATACAAGGCATATTCTTATTTTTATCAACATTTTATCATTCATCAAAATGTTTTTTGTGGGTTTTTTGTTTCTTTTTTTAGATTTTAATATAGCTTTCTTCTGTGTGTGTGTGTGTTTCTGGGCCAGGGTCTTGAGTTACTGCCCAGTGAGTAGGTAAGCTTATTTTTTTCTCTCTGAATTGTTTCCAATATTTCTCTACTTGATTTTACAAGATTGTGTTTGTAYAGCTATTGTGCAGACCAAAAACTGGAAAGAAAATATGTTAAAGAGGACACAGGAACTGATTCAGTTTGGTTATTTATTAAGTGCCAAGACATCTGAATCCAAATGAATGAACCTATAATTCAGTTCTCCTGCTCTCCAGTCACACTAGATAAGTATCTATGGACCTTAAATCTTCCAGACACATGCAATCTTGTATTCAAGCACACAGACAAAACTTTAGTTCAAATATCCTGTTGACTTAGCTTAGTCAAGATCCGGAAACTGTTTCTCTCCCTAAATCCCCTGATTCATTTGTCATGCTCTGAGCATGACCACAGGAGCAGGTTATTCACAGGATAAATTTCATGCCCCTTTCAACTTTTCCATAGCAGCACGGAGGACTGACCCAACTGGTAGGTGACGCAGCTTCAGCTCTTTTTCAGTCTCAAAGAATTTTGGCCCAGCATTCCCTCTATCATCAAAATCTTGCTAACTCCTGGAAAAAAACCTCAAAACAAGTCTCTACCTTTGAACTGATGCTGTGTCTATCTATAGAAATTGTATGAAGTCTAATTCCAGCCTATTTCTAAGGACCCTTCAATAGAAAATTGAGAAATTAATTGCATATTCTCCTCTGTGGGCTGTTTCTCAATTTCATCTTTTTGTACTTTTGTTTCAGATGCTCATGTGAACCAGTCACTTTGGATCTTTTTCAGAAGGCATAAGGAAGCCTGCATATCTGGCACAAAATTCAAGCATACCATCTATTGACCTTGGAACCTTAGAATACATTCCATACCATGCTTTTTAAGGAGCTCAGCTCTGTGACTGGTTCTAGCTTCTACCCTTGAGYCAGGAGGCCAGGTGACAGATGGTAATGCAGGCTGAGGTTTCCCTGAACTCTTTTTTCCTTTGTCTTTGCCACATTTGAAATWACATTCCCATGTTCTTCATGCACATGTTCCCTGTATTTTGGGGTGTAACTTCATGCTGATGGCAGTAGGAARAGATCAGCATCTTTTTGAAGGTTTTCCTATTTTCTCTTACTATACATATCAATTAGGTTTCTCTGAAAAGAGAATACCTGCACAAAAAAGCAATTTTCTCTCCTTGTAGTATTCTACATTGCACTAGATATTGCTGAAGTTATTGGTGTCTGAATAGCATTGTTCTCCCTCATTACCCCACATCTCAGCTTGGTGGTGTGATGAATTCACAATCCTGTATTTATGGCTTCACATTCCTAATCACAGAAACAATCAGTGGTAGCACAAACTCAGTGCTCTGGCTTTACTTAAGATCTAACAGGTAAAGCAGACAAGGAATGAAGAGAAAAGTTGTTATTACAGTAGAAATTATTTGAAAAAGAGAAATGAATATGTGAAATGATAATAAAGAGCCTTTCTAAACACTGGGTGATTATGCGTCTTTCTTTTTCTTTCACCAACAATCGCATATTTCAATTATTTTAGGTAGCACTTAGAAAAAATATTTTAACAGCAGTTCTAGACATTGATTTTGATGCCTTTYCATTTAATTAGGAAGAAGAAGGACAAAAGTAGGTGTGTTGTGAGGTGGAGGGAAAGCAAATTCTTGTATGAGGCTCCRTCACTGGCCAAATCCTCAGCTCTATGGACATTCATTAGATTTAGMGAATATAGTGATACCCCCACGACTGGTTCATCTGCCCTGCAAGGATTGAAAAATCCAGCGACAAAGATAAGGGACAAAAGGGAGATCCACTAACTAATCAGAGGTATAATTTTGTATTTTGCAGCTATTGGCAGAAAAAACATGGAATGTCCATCAGAAAGACTGGATGAAGTTGTCTCCTGTTTCCCACTGCTGACTGTAAAAGAGAGGCTGAGTTTCCCTGGACCTGTAAGTATAACTTTCCATCTGGAAAAAAGCCCTCTGATGGGAACAGGAGTATTTACATTGCTCTGAACGGAGCTTGAACTAAGACTTGCTGACTGTAGGAGTCACTACATGCTGTGCTTGTGAATTCGCCAACACTCTCATTACAACTTGTTTGATCTCTGCTCAAATTTCCTTATGCACTGTCTGAAGAAGTTACCCTCAAATTTGGTCCAAAGTTAGCAGCTGCAGTGGCTGGCTCCCAGTGCTGCGATCCAGTGGGCTGCAGTTGTCTGTACATGACTGCTGCCAGACTGCAGTAACCCATAAAGGCAGTAGCCACAGCAGGAAGTTATTTCTCTGCTTTGTCCTGCCAAAAGAGTTGGATGTGGCAACAAGCTGGGATGGGAATGTTTTATACAGCTCCTTCTACTGTCCCCTTTCCTCACCCCTCCAGCTGTATCCTGTGGAAAAGATGTCCCTTCTCTCYCAGGAGCTTCCATAGACATTGAGACAAGCAGTCATGGCAGCAGGATGATGTTGTCAAGCCATGAACAGGCAGGGAGTGTCTCCCTCCTCCCCCTTCACATGTCCTCTGGGCCAAGGGTACACTTTGTCTTTGAGGTGATCTTGTGAAGGAGACAATTGCTGAGGAGGAAGCAACTTGGGACAGATGGAAGAATCTTAGAATAATAATTTTCATACACGGTGCCATGTTAGTTTAGATGTTTTCAGAAAGAATTTTTAATGTATGAAGTATGTTTGCCTCATATTCCTTCAATCATACTCAAAATTATGAACTTCAAAGACTTCCATGATTTAGACACCTATGGAAAGAGATAATACTTGATCAAGGTTTGTTTTAAAGRTAATAATGACTTTTAAATCTTTGTGCAGACACGATATTGTGGGGAAGACAATTAGAAAGCTGCAGTTTTGTATACTGTATATCTCTGAACACTGAGAGCTGTCAGAATGCTTCAAAATGAAATAGAATGGTATTCACAAAACATTGAACAACCCCTGTTTGAATCACTGTTAGGAGGTTACACAACCCCTCATAACTCTGTTGATACCACCTTGATGACATCCTTGATTACYGTCATGCTGCAAAACCTGCCTGTATCCTACATGCTTTTGATTGTAGTGATATTATGAGCACCACATGAATTTGCACTAAGCAGGGAGTAAGAGATTATTGCTGCCAGAAACTGATCTCAGGCACTGAAGGAAAACAAAGCATTATTTTCCCCTTGAAGCAGTACTTCTCCCTTTTGCCTTCATGCCACAATACTTTGTGTACTGTTTTTATTCACTGTGTAAATACAAGTGTAAGAAGTGCTACATAAAGTATATTACACTTGTTAAACCTTAAACCATGCTAAAACATCCTTGAGGCACGACATCATGGCTGAAAGATACTCCTCCAACAACTCTCATTATTCATGGATCATTGATATGATAGACCCTAATAGCTTCCTCAAAGCCATTACAATGTGCTCTATAAATGCAAGCCCTTAATCCATGGATCATTGGCATGATAAAATGCAACACTAGTCTAAAACCCTTGCAGTCTGTCAAGTGAATGCATACTATTAGAGATCTTTAATTTGTGGATTATTGCCACAATTGATCATTAGACTTCCTCTGGGGCTGCTATGGTCTATTTTTAACATATTAACTCAATGCTAATTGGTAGATTATTGATAAAAGTAGTTTCATCTGTTTTTGTCAAATGCAYTCGCAGGGTTGAAGGATCACTCACTTATAGGCTCTCCTAGACTCTTTCTTCTTTAGTTCAAAGACATTTTCATTTCTTTCTTTTTGCTGTTTGCTTATGCAAACAAACACATTCATRTGTTCAAAAGGCATTTTATGCACATCTGAAGAAAATGGGACTTTAGCTTTCACTTCTATTATTTGTGAGGTCTGGTACAAAATGACACAGGCAAAAATTTGTTCTCTGGCTTGAAAGTGTGGTCCTGAGACTCCTGTACTCTATGAACACCAATACTACTATATTTTGTGTGGCAGAGATGGTAAAAACATTCCTGAAAAAACATATCACACTTCTATGCATACCAGTACTGAATGCTTTTAAACAGACTGTCTCATACAATTCCTCTATTAAAATTCCTAAAGTTATCAACCCAGACCCTATGGATTTGTRGTCTTGAGATTAACCTTTTAATGTTTAACTATTAGAAAAGTTCTTATTGTTGTCCAGTGCCATTCAGCTATTTCTGGCCTGCAAGCAATAAAATGGCTAAATCTCACCTCATAAAGCCCCATAGCTTACATTCTTGCCTATTCCTGGTAGTATTGCAATGATAGGCAGCTGAGGTGGGAAACTGATGGACTAAAGAATAGCTCAGAGTACCACACCTCCCAGGCTGCTAGGTAGCAAAAGGATTGAATCCAAGCATCTTATGTTGCTTGAATTCCCAGCTGGGACATAGCTGTGGTGACCTGGTTCCTTACCTTCTCTGAAAACTTGCCTTTCAGTTTCAGCAAAACAACATTTAGCAACAAGAGAAAAAAGAAGTCTGCTTAGCTGGAAAATTTCTAATTACCTGTTTTGCCTCTCACTCAGTTCCCTTTTACCATGGTTTGGATAGACCCCTGGATGAGTCCAAGTCATATCAATGAGGCATATGTCTAGTACTGCAGTGACTGCAGAATCTCAGGTCTCATTAAAAGATTTTTTTTTTTTATCTTTGGTGGTTGCTAAGAAAAACTTGGAATGTGAATTGAATGTAGCAGCTTCACTTACAGCTGCTTGGAGACACAAAAGAGGAGCAGCAGATGGTGAAGCAGCAGTGGTTGCTAGAGCAAAAAGCCAGCAAGAAAACCACTTGCTCCCACATCTGCAGAAACAGGCATAGTTCTCATTTTCTGGGGACTGGTGGGGGTGTGAAAAACTGGTTCAGAGGAAAAATCTGCCCAAGGAATGGACATGGAAAGTGAGCAGAGATTGTTGTGGCAATAACAACAGTGAATAAAATCAGGAAGAAAGTTTATTCACCCTTCTCTGCCTCAYCACCTGTCTCAGAGACTCAGATATTTTCTGCTATCAGCCAGGGTATGTTGTTTCCTATCTGAAAAGTTCTTATCTAGTCTAAAACCGCTGATCTTGTTTTTTTAAGAGATAACTTCCATTGTAGCTAAGATTTCTGATTTTGTAAAGCCTGCATCCTTTCACAATGAAGGATTGCCACATAAACTCTGTAGCAGAGTAGTGTAAGATATGTGAATCCCTTTAGCCCTTTTTTAAGCCTTCTATGAACAAAAGATAGCAAAATCAATTTAAAGCAGATAGATACAATAAATAAAAGGGGGKAGAAACATCTCAGCTGAAGCACATGTGGTTTTTCAGCTAAGAGCATGTATTTTTAGAAATCGTTACAGCTTCTCAGTGGGACAGCAGTAGGTAGTTTAGGCTCCARACCTGACTTATGTTAAAATGATCACAATCTGATGGAGATAACCTCAGCAAGTTATTTTATTTACCTTCCCTCTGTGCTATTAGAAGAGCAAATCTTAAAATTCCATTGATTTTAGGGAATGTAAACAAATTATTTTAACTAATGTGCTACTATTTGCCTTACAGCAGTGCTCAGTGTAACTCCACAAAATTAGTTTCCAGGGTGCAGTTCTTCATTAGAATTACTCTGAAGGCAAATCAGTAGTGAGAGGTTCTCACCACAGACTTTTGCCTCACTGCAGGTTGCTGCCCTCTTGGACTGATTTGTTCAARAGTTTGTGTGTCTGTGTTCTAAAGCAGAGTMGTTAAATGACCTTCAGTGTACACAGCAGTTGTTTTTTGAACCCTGCTGTTTTCACTGGTTGCATTTAAAAGACAGACCATGTGGTGCTGGATAGGGAGTAGTGGAAGGTGAGTCTGCCCGTGCAAGGATGGGACAAAGGTCTCTGAAATGGTTTTCAYAGAACCATAGAATTGTAGAATAATTTTTGTTGGAAGGGACCGTAAAGATCCTTTAGTTCTAGACCCTCTGCCATGAGGAGGTGCATCTTCCAATGGCTTCAACCAACCTGGACTTGAAAGCTTCCCTGGATGGGATTTTCACAATTTCTCTGGGAAAATTTTTCAAGTCTTTCACCACACTCATAGTGCAGAATTTCTTCTTTATAGCTAATCCAAATCCACTGTCTTTCACCTTGAAGTTATTTCTCCTTGTCTTATCACTACAATTTGCTGAGGGTGCACTCGAGCTCACAGTCCATGGTGCTGACAAAGATGTTAAGCAGTGCCAGTCCCAGTACTGACCCTTGATGAATGTCACTCATCACCGTTCTCCACTGGTTTTGTAGAGATACAGGTCATAATGCTGGATATTATATGGAGATGGAGCTCATATTAGTGGTACTACAATAAAGCATTTAAGCTATATTGCTCTGCATATTCAGGCAGATGTATTTTGTGTTGTGTGTATGTCTGAGCAACTGGAATTATTAAAAATGCTCTACTGTTTCTTTTCAGAAATTAAAAAAAAATGGAAATAATGAAAAAATTCTGTCATGGTTTTCCTTTTTTGAGTGACCTTTAGGATCATTCTGTGAATGAAAAATTCAGTAAAAATAAATATTTAAAAACAGCCTGGATTTTTCCCTTTAAATTGTAGCAATGCTACTGGCTGTTGCGACATTAACTGCTCACATGAATTTGCTTTACGATATCTTGTTGGTGATGGAAGATAATGAGATGATAAGGGCAAAATTCATTGACCTTTCAAAGCTTTTGATTCACTAAATGACACTGTTAGATAAGCTAATTAAATTTTCCTTTTTCTACTGGAATGATGATTTGGTTCTGATCTTATTTGATTAAGAGGAAAAATCAGTGGCTGTTTCAGGCTATCATTCWGATTTATAACTATTACTATTGAAAGGTGCCCTAGGGCTCAAGAACTGATTTACTTCTTTTTATTTAGTCTTAAATTATCTCCAAGATATTTGTGATAATACCTAAATTCACTTATATGGTGTTTGACAATACTATTTTGTAYCTCTGCCTTAATATGCTTGCTTCCAAAATCACTGTAATAAGAGCATTTGGAAAGACAAACTTGGGATAATGATAAAAGACTAACTTCATCTTAGTTTCCCAGGAGAGCTGTCAAGGCGGAAGATATATTCTGCTAACAGTAAGACCGTAATAAATTATCAGAGAATAACATGATTAGTCAGAATACTTTACCCATGGCATGCATATACAAATGCTCCAAGATAAAAGCATTCAGGCCTGCAGTTCTGCAGAGCCCTTTATCATTCATTTACTTCTTGGCATCTGAGCAATTTAAGTTTTGTGTTCTTTAGCCTATCGGTGGGAATCCAATTGGGTTTGATGAGAATTTTCATGCTCTAACTCAGCACGTATTTCTCAATTAGACTCATACTTCACAAGAAGGAAATTAAATGGTGGACCTTACTAACACTGCTGAAGAAAACGGGGAAACCATGAAATCTGCTACCAGGTGCATGTGCAATATAAAACTTTCCTRATATGATGACAGTTCACTACCTTATGACAAATTTTAGTTAATATGTAATAGTTTACATATCACTATTCTTAGGCAGGCTATTTTATGAAGCACAATAGCTCAGACCATATAAAAAATTTTACAAAACTAAATATATTACACCCATTCATCTAGCTTAATCTCTCACACTTTTAATGACACTAAAAGCTGATACCTGGTGTCATGGTTTACCTTTCTTATAATTTTATTGACAGTTATTATTAATGAATCTTGTCTTAATTTGTGTCAGTTACGTTTAAATAGATTTTTCTTCCCCACTGCTTGAACTGGGATGCTGCCAGTGACTGAGCTCTAGCTGGTCAGGCAGTTCCAAAGGGATTGGTGCTACATTAGGATTCTTCTACTACTTAGGAATTTCCTGAGCTTATTATTAAAAATGACGCCCCATAAACCAGCAGGTTTCTGGAAGCCCTCACGAAACCCAGTTTAGGTGAGAAGTTCCAGCTCTTCAAGACTTTCTGCTGCGAAATTAGTGCTCAGAGCCTGCAAGTTTTGCAAAACCTCCCGACAGGCCACAGGCACCACGATACCACTTGYCTGTCTCTGAGTCAGACCCTGCAGGAGTCTACCTCATTCCCGCCATCCAGAGCCAGGAATGATTCAATAGCAGCGAAGTTGTTGGGCAGTCTATGAGGAAAAGCACAGGACCCTGTGTGTATTCTTCAGATCAGATCTCTAGAAAATAAGTTTGTCTGCAAAGTTGCAAAAGAACAGAAAGCYAGCAAAACCCACAGAAGCCATAAAAATCTGTGAGAGGGATACAAATAGAGAGAGGCTCATGGTTAAACAAAAGACGCAGTAGCATTTCACAGTAGATCAGCGCACTTTAGCGGCAAAGGTAACAGAGAATGATTCATAGGCAAGATCAGAGATGACAAGCTCATGCAGAAAGTGTGTGTGATGGAGGAAAGCAAAGTGGAGGCACTTGATTATTCCCAGAACTCAGGACTCTCCAGCCCCACAGTGCTTCAACTGAGCTTCAGGAACAGCACTTCTCATTCAGTTTTGTCTGGCACAAATGCAGTTTCAGTTAATATTTTCCCACAGTGCCAACTGAGGCAAGAGATGTGAGAATGGCTGGGAAATTTTCTTTACAAACATGGTTCATATCAAAAGAACAACATACCCAAACATCTAGAATCCTTAAAATGGGGAATGATCAAGTGTTTTTCAGTTCAGGGGCCTGAAATATGTGATGAATTTTGCAGTCRGTCCTCTTGGCCAGTGATGGTTAGGAAGAGAAGAAACTCAGGCAGATTGCCTAAGAAATATTATCTAAAATAAARCCTTCTATTTTGTCATTTCCCTTGTGAAAGAGTGTCAGTGATTTTAGATTATTTGGATTCTGTTCTAAAATCTGCAATRAAGTGTAGAGATTGCTACAGATGGCACCTTTCATATCAAGCACGGGATATTTAAGAACTTAATGGTTTAAAGAATTTTTGCTACACTTTTGAAAGCACTACATGTAAATACAGTCCTTCTAAACATTCTTTTGGAACYTATATGGGAAAATATTGTATTACATTCAGATTTTAAATAAATAGTGAGACTGTGATTTCTTGACAGCTATGATAGTRTGCAGAACATTGTTACATAATTACTTTGTTGAGTAAAAAAGATTTTTTTTTTTCAAAGTCAGGTAGGGCAAAATTTCATGATTATTCCAGTGAATTTAACTGATATATCCTTTCTACTTYCTTGTTTCAGTTACGTGTCTATTACTGAGCTAAGGCCAGTTGACATCTACAGGATCTGAAATTTTGGTGTCTGTACAGTTAAGTGTTTTGAATGAGTCTTGGTCTTCTGGAGGCTCATGCCAATCAGCAGTCTCCTGACAAATCTCCAGCAAAGGTTTGGACTTATAATAAGACAGAGGCCAAATGTGCAATTAGGCACATTCCCAGTGTAGACATCCTGTTTTGGATAGCAAGTTATCTAATAGCATGGATGCAGCTGTTCTGCTCCACTTGGCCTCATCATGAGACTGGAGCCCTGAGTATACTCAATTATGTAGTTTAGGCATAGCCATATGGGCAGAGATTTGGAGAATGTTGCATCTTAAATCTAATGTACTTTTTACATAACATACAGGACCTTGAAGCAGATTCTGTGTTACCACTCTTTTAGGATGCCGTGGTGTTTATTATAGTCTAGCATTATGAAGTATGGTCTCCAAACCAGATTTGGGGACACCTACAGCTGTTTGTTCCTCTTTCACATCTCCAAGAATGTGAACCCTGCACCACAGAGTGCTAAATGGCATGGCTGTTGAAATACAATACTGAGCTGCTCAGACCAAAAAAATGTTACTAGCCTACAGGGTAAGAGGAAATATAGATTTACAGTTCAACCAGTTACAAACTGGATCACTTCAACATAGAACACTAGTTTTGAAGAATGCTTCAAACTATCTATGCCCAGAATTCCTACTGACTTCCCACAGAGACCAGTATGTGGTAGATTTATAGAAATAGTTAATAGACAATATGATTGTTCAATAAGCAAAACTGTGTRAGGCACATTTTTTTATATAAAGTCATGTCTGTTTTATTCTCCAAACTTCTTTTTTCCTGTTTTTAATTTCATTTCCCAGTCATGTAGAACAATGTGTTGTAACCCAAAAAGGAGACTGAGTGAAATGAGAAAGGGCAGCATACACTGTGGCATGCAAAATGCAGCCTGACAGTGATGCTGAATGCTAATGAGTAATTATTTGGTCTCACCCCAATCAGTCTTGATCAGATAATTAATTCAAGGGCTGACCATATGACCTGAATTTCTGAAAGCAATTGCTGCACAATATATTTTTTAAAATGTATGAACAGGTGGTTCACAAAATGCATTCATTTTAAACAAAATAAATTTCCTTCATATCAGTTCTTGAAAAGCTTAACAAAATAATGTACTTACAAAAGTCTTTAAATGTAGGTTAATAATATTTTGGGCCCAGAAAGCCTTTTTTCAAGATCACTGCCCATGTATAGGTCTCCTGTGCTAGTTATTAAGCACAGTAAAATTACCAAATTGTTGCTTAGCACCTCCAGGTTATCTCAAATTCCCACCACTAAGTATCTATTTATTAACTAAAATGCTATTCAAGCAGAAATTTAGATCTGTAAATTCACCTTGGGTGGCTCTCAAAACAYAGGTTCTTCCTACATGTGGAAAAGTAAATGAATAATCGACTGTGTATTATTTTAAGTATTAAATTTTRTGTTCTTTTTTATTTTTACTTTAAAATTTTGCTTAAATTCCAGTGAGACTGTGATAGATAAGGGATACTGGGGGACAAAAGATGGATTTTGTTTCCTTTGCGTATGTACCTACACATTTTCCTTTCATGAATCTAGGCAAATGTTGAATAAAGGCAAATCTAGTCTCTGAGGAAAGCATGTTCCTTCTCTGATAGAATCACACAGATGTATGCATGAAGATCTGAGTTACTGAGTATCTTGAAGAAACAAAGATGGTATGTGGTGTTACTTGCACAATTTGATATTTAAAGTCTAACATCCTGGRTTCTAGTTTAAGCTATCAAGAATGTCAAGATGCCATTTTCTCCTGCTTCTCACATTGTTACAGATTCAGGACGTAAATAAAAAATGATATTTCACTGAGCATCCTTGATATGAACAAATCAATATTTATATGGAATTGAAGTTATGAATCTTGTTTGTGTGGTGYCTTGAATTTAAGGAAGGGGGAGTGAAGGGTGTCTATTCTGAGTCAGGATATAAATTTGAGAAGTGAGGGAAGMAGCAAGATTTGACACAATATCTTTKGTGCAATCACAGAAAATAGCATCAGCAGATCCATAGAAGTTTTAGCTGGACCAATGATGGCCCCATTTTGAGTGAAATAGACCTTATCTTTAGAGGGGGGACTGACTATTAATCAATAAGACAGGTTTGGAAGTGTGTTAGTTAGGAGAAGGACAGGGGAAATTAGGATGTTCCAAGTCTGAGTATCACCACCTCTGGTGGATTCCTGAACATGGCTTCTCAGGGACCTACTACATTAAAAATCAAAGGAAAATTAGAAGGGAAAGGMAAAGAAAGAAACACTGGAAGCATTATTAATATTGGTGAACAGTCGTCAGCATGAGAGGCTTTCCAGCTGGCGAGCAGCATCCCATGTGCAGGACAACTTGAAAAAATGGAAGRCATTTCTGGATTCTGGGGTAATAACAATGGAAGGTGTCTGGCAAGACATTGAATCAGATGGGACACATACGAACTTCCTTCCTATCCTTATGTAGGTTTCTATAGATAGTGTTTTATTTTCTGGCAGGCAAGAATTAAGACGCAGAGGAATCAGGAGACAATACAGAATCCTTTTGTGTGTTCAACAGATCTTTTATTTTGGTTTATGTCATCTGGTATTTATTATACGGCTTTGGAAACTGGTTTATATGTAACGTATATAAATTTCTCTAAAGCATCAATTCAAAAGTCCTTTCAAGCCAACATCCTGTCTCAAATATTTTCCACTTTCTTGTACTGAAGGAAAAAATGTAAGAACAGGTGTAAAGTGATTCTTTTCCACTAAAAACCTCCCAGTTTCCTGGAACTTGCTGAGGCAGATTGTATTTCATTCTTTGTGTTTAATAGCTACTGATGGGCTAAATGTCCATAAATTTTTTTAATTCTCTCTTTAAATCTACTCTCAGTTTTTTGGCTGCTGCTAACAAAGATTGTGTTTTTTTCTGAGGCAGCAGGTTATTGATACATGAAGCAGAAATGCATACCTCTATAAATTTTGGAACCTGAAAAAGAAGGTATATCTGCTCAGGTTTTATGTCTTAGTTATGTAGGCAAGGAKATAGCCAGAATATTCTCTAGTAGGTCAGGGTGAAGGTAAGCACCAGAAATGGGATTGTGCTTTATAATGTTACAAGATATGTAAGATAACGTGTTAAAGAGATCCTTTTATTGCAATTTATATTGCACACCTAAAGGAGCAAGTTGTTCTCTTTTTACTGAAAGTTTGTCAATAGTGGATTTGGTTATTTTTTTTTTTTAGTGAGGATTTTAATTGTTTAGCTCTTGTGACAAAAGACCTACATCTACCTTACCTTTATATGCTGAAATTTATGTAGGAAAAGAGAGGCGATGTTATGAGACATTGAAATCTCAGAATGAGGTTCTTCCACAATTTTTGGGTGAATYAGACATTTGATGATGTACTGTTATGTTCTGTTAACCTATGGAGTTTGTCAGCACTCATTAGAATGATGGAAACTTGTGTTAGAAGATGRGATTTGGGGCCAGCATAGTTTGAAAATAGTTTTTTTCTTTCTCTAAGACTGTTAAAAAAGTTAAAGACATTTTTAGAATATGAAAGAGTTCATGAGTGTTGCAAAACCACACAGACAAAATGAGACTTGACAAAGTAAAACCTGCTGGTTTTTTCTGTGTTCTTTTGCAGGACACAAATAAATATTTGTTTGCTATCACATCCTGAGATTCTGGTTGTTACAGAGACCTACATCTGTTAAATTGTGGAACTCATGGACACACTCATCCTAAGGAAAGTSGTTGTAGGAGAAAGCTGGAGTCAGCTGGATTTGTGAAGGACTACAAAAGGTAGAATAGTCTCCTTCAATGCATTTAGGAGTTGAAAATACCAGAGGTTACACACAGGTGGGAATATGAGGGGCTCAGCACACTGGGAGAATAGAGAAAGAAACTGCTGATGTGCTGAATATGGTTTAAGAGTATCATAATAAACTCCTTCAAGGATAAACTATTGGTTTTTTACTGTAGAGACATTTTTCAATAACTATTTCATTTTTTTTTCATTTTAATGGTTAAAAGAGGAATTGATGAACCCTACATTTAGCAGAAGGGACAGTGTTAATTAAAACATTTGTTACCACTTGGTTTTCTGTGTCACAAAGAAAATTGTTGCTTACACTGACAACTATTTTTCAGACGCTCAGAGGCAGTGAATGTAATTCATAAARCATCCACTGACACCATAAAGTAAAGATTTAAGTATGTTCCACAGCCTTCTTCAGTTTACCTGACTGAGAGTATAGAGTAACAGTATTTTTATTTTCTGGAATCAGTAGGAAATATCAAGGACTTCCCAATTGCTTCTGGTGGAGGGATTGAGGAAGTTTTTCAGGATACATTTTTGTTGGCCACTACTGTGACTCCTGTAATTACTATTTTAAAGTTTTTATTTTAAAAACAAAAACTCCTAAGCTGAAGCGTAAACTGCTTGGCTCAGAAAACTGTAGCTAATTTAGATTTGAGGCATAAATGTGTCTATAWGTCTTGGGGCATCCTTTCACAGCTTCTCTGGGCAACCTGTTCCAATSACTTACCACCCTCACAGTAACAAATTCCTTCTTAATATTTAATCTAAACCTGCCCTCTTTCATTTGGAAACCATTCCACCTTGTACATCACTGCATGCCCTTGTAAATGGTCCTGCTCCCAGCTCTCATGCAGACTCCATCAGGTACTGAAAGGCTGCAAAAAGTCACTCCAGAGCCTTTTTTTCTCTTCGAGACACACCCTTGAGAAGCTGCTTAAGGTTTTTATCCTGTTAATATTATTTTCTTTATTTTATTTTGGAATTTTTTTCTTTCAAGCTTCTTGGCAGCACATCTTGGAAGAAGTACCACCTACTTCAGTGTATATTAGACGAGGCCAAAAATCAACAAAATGAAGAATATTTTCTAGAAGGTAACCTCTTTTTTATGTAAATGGCTATAATATTGTCACTTGTGAAAAACCAACGTACAGAAACAATTTCTGTGTTTATTGCAAACTTTTAAATAAAGAAAAGTTACAGGCTTATCTTACTAAAACATTTAAAAGTATATTCTTAGGTAAATTTTCTGAACACAAGCTGTGAGATTAAAACTATTTAATATTTTAACCATTAAACAATAGATTCCTAAAGAAAACAAACAATGACTAAACACATTTGACATTTTTGCTTGGAGTGCTTATGTTTTTACATTCTGAACTGCTTTTAGCATGGCACAAATGTGGTCAAAACGACCCTTCAAATTCTTTGTTTTAATCTTTAATTATATCCCATCTTTACTAGCTGTTCTGAAAAATTATGTTGTGGTGATATAATTTGATACATAAAGAGTCATCAATGAGTACAAATAATTTTGGACCTTAAAAATATACCAATAAAAAGAAGGCTGATAATAAACCAGGACTTCCTTCTGCCTTGTTTATGGGTGACATAAAATCGAAAATCTAAGTAAACATTTCCTGAATTCTCAGACTCTTTTTGACTCAATGGAAGAAACAGTGCAATGCCTCTAAACGAGGATTGGAAGAGCACTGCTGGAAAGCCAGGGTCCCACTGACATTAGCGCCCAGGGATCTATGAAATTACATTTCTAACCATCTATTTGATAGCAAGCTGTCTCTGCATTATGAAATAGACTTTCTATGARAGCTTCTACATCTCCAGACCAGAGGACCTGCTAAATGTGTTGTTCCCATCTCTCAGGGGTGTGAAGGTAAAGAGGAAATGATCCTTTATCCCAGAGGTGTGGCATAGCTACAGTKTCACATACAATGAATMAATTCAGAAATCACATCTGCTTCAYCTATACCTTTGCTACCAYAGTATCTGCTTTACATGTCATTGTTTCTCCAAAGCARTCTTCAAGCTTACATGAGATTGCAGATGTCCACAGCAGCACCTCTCCTCTATCTCTGTCATCATGCCTTCCTGTGTGTTCAGTTAAAAGGAGGCATTGCCAGCCATCCTGTCACTTCTGGGAATTCAAAACTGTAGATGAACCCTCTCAGAGAGATGACAAAGACACTTATCTTTCCAACAGTTATTCAGTCTGTTTTGGTTTACACATAGGTATAGAGAAATGAGAATTTCTCTGAGAAAGAAAGAGTAAAAAGCCATGATTTTTTGGAGGAATTTAATTTGCTGATTAGTTCTCCATGGCCTCCACAAGCCCAGCTGTGGTGCATCTGTTTATGGTGTATGTCAGCAMATATATAATTTGAGAGAAAACCTTACTAAAAATCCCTCCACATAAACAAACAAACAAATAAATAAATACATTAATTGCTCAAAAGGCATGATATTTATTTGCTTTTATTTTATTAATTCACACAAAACTAGTATTGAACAGTACAAGTTGCTTGTTTAATTTTCTTCTGGTCCCTCTATATTTAAAAAGTGTACATAAAGACTAGCACATTTGGAAGGTTTCATCAAAATGCGTATGAGAATGAATCTGAGAAATTTTATTTTAAATCTTTAAATATATTATTCAAACTGCAGAAAAGACCATAGATTTATAGTGCASTAGAGGCTTTAAGGAATGCATCTAGAAATAGAAAAAGCATGASATCCTCAGAAATATAGGGAAAAAACCTTACCAAAACCCCAGGCTTTTACATTAATGTAAACCATATCTTGCTGTCTAATTACTAAATTGGTTAGCAGTTCTCAAGAAATTACTGAGTCAGGTAGGTGCATGTGAATTCTAAATTTTGAGCCCCTAGGGAAAAGAGGGTAGTTAGGTTGCCTTGCTTTGAATATCACTATAGAATAGAGGTATGAAAAGATGACCTGAACAGAAAGAGAGATCTTAAAAGTTGACATATCTTTAGACATTGATGAAAACCATTATGCAATGTGTTTAGAATCAGCTCTCAATTTATTGAGGTAACAGAAAAGCTGGGAGAGCATCAGAATTGGAAACACCTTGATAGTAAGATTTCTAGGGAAAATGAAGGTATTGTGAGCAAGGACTTCTTTTTATATATTAGAGTCTGCTGAGTTCTGCATAGCCCTTCTATGAATTCTGGAACTTGATCTGATGGTAAAGGTGAGGAATAAAACTCATGACTCAATCCAGTTCATCTCAGGTATTTTGCTGTGGGACTTGGCCAGGCTGAAACAACTATAAACACAAGGCCATGGGAAACCMCTTTCTTATTGTGGCRAGTAGTAAAGGTTCATGGGAGTTTGCATGTTAATGAAGTTATTCCAAATAAGGTTATGCTTTTATGATTGGTCACTTCTGTTTTACAAATATGGTTATGTTCCCAGTTTGCTTTTCTGATTAGAACCTTACCTTCAGACCTACTCTATACATTRTCATGTTTTCCTCAGCTACTTTGGCCACCCGTTTCTCTTTTTGACCATCTATACAGTCAAATGTGTTGTCYTGTGCTCAGATTGAATTTCATGTGCTTTAATTTGAATCGTTTGTCTCTTTTTCTGTCACAAGATAAAGAGTCTGGCTCCATCACCTTAATTCCCTCTTATCAGGTAAGTGTGCTATTACTAATTCTCCCAGTTCCTTGGTTGCTCAAGCTTGCTTTGCARAGAACAGCTATACTGCATTAAGAGGCAAACAGCCCTGGAAGAAGCATAACTCGGTCTGAGTGCTGCTGTACTAATAACTCATGTAAAACCTGAACCAATTTGCACTGCCTACATCCATTGTTCTGCTGATACAATACACAGATGATCCATCCTTAGATTACTCAGACATGTTCATATTTAAYCATTAGCAAGCAGTGTAGCTATTGGCTGAGAGTTTTGGTTTAATTGTCATTTRTCTTTAGTGTGTTGTACATCACAATAAATGTAAGCCCAGAAGCTAGTGTTGAATCATTTTGATTCATTGCATTAGGTAGCTTAAAAATGTGACATGCTGAAATGACAAAATACCAGATCTCTGTTGAAGATGTGAAGTGCTTAGAATTACTTTTCATTCAGAAAGAACATATCATTTTAGAAGAGGACTTGTGGAACAGAAATAAGATGATGGAGGATGAGACAAGCATCTTTCAAGGTCATAAGACTGTCAAAGTCAACAAATTCAAACACAATCTTTAGAAGCAGGAGTTTTTGAAATATAAATACTACAGCTTGTTCTCAGAATCTCAAAATCTGTGTTATGTAACTCAAATCTTAGGAAAATAATTTTTTCAGTCCAAATGCACCATTTCAGTCTTTTCAATCCTGTTACACTACATCGTATTTCACGATATTTAAATAAAGCAAACTTCAGAGGTTAAACTCATTTTAATACATGGACTATCTGAGAAGGAAACTCATTTTTTACCCCATAAATCTATCATCCTAGAGAGGCAGAAAAAAGTTTTTTTTCTATTCCATGTTTTTCAAACTCCTTTTTTCCAAGTTTGCCCAAAATTTGATCTTTAATGGCATTTCAAGTAGGGTTGCAAATATGGTTTTCATTTCACTTTGCCTTTTGTTATATAGATACATAATAATAAAGACATCTATTTTATCTGAAATGGAATATACTGATATTGCAATTAGTATAAAAAGTTCTCAATACCTTCCATAAATAAAAGAGACATAAATTTCAATGCAATTATTTTCTTACTAACAGTGAACTAAGTGTACTTTCTTCATACAGAGTATCTCTACAAGCATTCCCGTTTAAAATAATGGAAGTTATTACAAATAAACCACATCTTCCAACACACCAGTTTCCACCTGTTTTAATAAAAATACCATGTCCACATACCTTGCCCTMCAAARCATTGAAAGCAGAGGAAATTATATRCATATAACTGAGAAGGTAATATTGTGAATAAGGTGAAGRCCAAACAAAAGAATGAATTTACGTAACCACAGAATGGTKAGGTTTGGAAGGGACYGCTGTTGGGGCCATTTACTTCAACCTCCTTGCTCAAGCAGGGTTTTCCTAAAGTGCTTTGCACAGGTCTGTGATCAGATGGTTCTTGCATACCTTCAGTGAGGGAGACTCCACAACCTCTCTGGGCAAAATTTTGCCTTATGTTCCCATGGAACTTCAGTTTCTTCCTGTTGTCTCTTTGCTTGGCACCACTGAGAAGAGCCCGAAATATTTACCTGCTCCAATTAGTTAGCTGATGCAATTTATGCCATTTGTGTAAAATGTAGTGTACTGAAATTTAGGAACAAATTTCTGCCCTTGATTAACAGGCATTTCACACCTTTCAAGGGTTTTCCATTGATTTGAAAACAGTAATAGGTCCTGCTGATGTTTTGTAACTTCAAAATCCTTTCTGAATCAGATTTCATCAAGAACCCRTCAGGGTTATGTTGCAAAGAGCAACCTGGAGAGTAGTTAGAGAGTTCTCGTGAARAAATGCACCAGTTTTATACAGCAAGGTCTCAATTACTGAATAAATTTCAACAGGATTGGATTAGCCCACATTTTTAACATACCTAAATAAAATACAAAATTTACTTATTTTAGAAGACAATCCCACAAAAAAGCAAAATTAACAGAGAAAAAAAAAGAGAAGAGAAGAGAAGAGAAGAGAAGAGAAGAGAAGAGAAGAGAAGAGAAGAGAAGAGAAGAGAAGAGAAGAGAAGAGAAGAGAANAGAGAAGAGAAGAGAAGAGAAGAGAAGAGAAGAGAAGAGAAGAGAAGAGAAGAGAAGAGAAGAGAAGAGAAGAGAAGAGAAGAGAAGAGAAGAGATCTCTGCATATTTTTTACAATGCCAGGTAATAAATACATGCTTGGCATTTAAATGGTATTTTGACAGACAAATCAGAAATTGACAAAAAATAGGCAACTTGCAATATGACTTGAAGAAAGTTAAACGTATTATTCAGACTTTGCTATTCAATGTTTTTTACTTAAAAATGGATCTGGATGTTGTCTTCTAAAGAAATCTAGCATCTATTTTTCCTAGTTAGTTTCCTTTCTACCCTTCAGTGATGTTACCTTTCATTAAAGAATAAAATCTATGCTAGATTCTTATATCAACATCTGAAAAAGTAATGTCTCTGTGTTAGTTTACTTGCCAAAAGGGTAGCAAAGAGAAAAAAAACTCCACAGGCTGCTAATCAAAGTTTTAGAATTCACCTTCAAGGTGACTATGCCAGAGTAATTTTAAGGTCAGTGCAAATGAAACAATTGATGGATGAGAAGTAATAACACAGACAATTTTTAGTTTCAAGTATCAGAATAACTCAAAATGTCCACACTTTAATTACTTTTGTCAAAACATGTATTTTAGGAGAAATCACTTAACAGCACTATTGTGAAATGTCATCAGAAATAGAAAACTYAAACACGTTTTCCTAAATGATATAGCACTATTACATTTTTGAGTGCTGTACTTCCAAGGTGGCCACTGAAAATTTATGTTAACTGTTCCTTAGCACAATTTAACTTTGCTCTGTTTTATTAAACATTTATCTTCAACTGAGGAAAAGGATGATGAAAATGGTGATAAAAATTATATTGACTAAAAAAATYAAGTAAAAAAGAATGTAATGGTAGTTAAAATCTCATTAGTAGTGTAATGCATAGTTCGGTCAAAAATATGCTTTTTCAAATACATGTTTTATAATTTGTGTAATGCTTCTGTTGATTAATATAGCTTAATTAAGTTGAGCTGAATTGCATTGATATCAAGAAGATAGATCTGGTTGTAAAGAATTTGTCAGTTTGAAACAATGAAGGATAACTGGGGGGAAAAAGATATGAGAAAGTAAAAAAGCAATGTATCTTTTGTTTAAAGTGCAGTTTAARTAATTTAATGGAGTGACGATCAACAGTGTTACTTCCTTAAATCTGAGCTATCCATCTAGGCTCTGTCATAAACAGCAGGAGAGAGTAATTTTCAGGTGAAAGATTCCCCCCATCCAATCACAGTGCTGAGATAGTTGGGCTGAATATAGGCTGGGAAGTAATGTCTGCCTCCACAGGCAAAAGAAAAGCTTTGATTCCCAGCTTGGATCAGGTGACTCACATTTGCAGACAGAGCTACAGACAGATATAACTGTCAACCTGAACCATATTTCAACACACCTACCTAGCAGAAATATTTTGTAGCTTGATAAAGGCTCAGAAAAKAAAAGAAAATAAAACAATTAACAAAAAGACTGATTGTCATGATTTTACTTGTTGTTGTTACCCAGAGTGATARAAGAACCCTCAAGCTCTGACTCAGTGACATGATTGCAGACTTTTAGTGAAGTTGGTGCTTGAAATCACTCAAAGAAGTATYAACAGGGCAGAATGGCATCTCTGGTACTCTGACATTTTGTACAACTCACTGTCTATGTGATAGCATTGAAAGGAACACTAGAATGTGATAGTCATAACATATGAGAAAAATATTAAAAGAAAGGTGAAGAATACATTTAGCAATTATCAGAAAAAAAGGAAGTTGAAAAATTCTGACCTGACTTACAGTAAATGACTATACAAAATTAATGGAATCATTTGATGCAAAGGTGTACAAACTTCCCTTGGCCCTTCTGTGGAGACAGTGTATATTATCAGTTTGTGTGCAGAGAGTTTTTCTCTGAAACAGCCTCCATAAAATAAATGGYAATGAATAAACATCTCAGACTAAGAATTAAATATGTAACTTACTGTGTGATAAATAAAGCTTATTTTCACTAAGATTAGCCTTCTTTATTCTGGGAGCTGAAAAGACTTGGAGCAGAGAATAATTACTTAAATGCAGATCATGTAACAACAGACAACTGGAAATTTACTTTTTTTTCTTACTTTGCTTTATATTGCCTACAGAAAATTGAGTACATGCATATYTTTTATTCCATCATTAAATACTTTTTGATGATTGTTACAGAATGCAAATCAACTTTAACTAAAATAAGCTTTATTTTCTTAAACACAGATCTGTTTTCTCAAAACTGTCCCATGATTTGCCCAGTCCTAACTATTCAAGATTTCTAGTGTGTATTTAATTTGTTATTTTTCTAGGGATCTACTATATAAATAAYTATACCTAATCTACTTCTCTGAGMCTCTACTGTAGCCAAAGAAAAAGAAGGGACATTCTTTAGGGCATGATTTTTGTAATGTATTTTAAATATTGACTTTTAAATGAGATGAATAATTCTTTCCATATAGCTTTTTTTTTTTTCCCATAAGTTGCAAAGACAATCTGGATCAATATTACAAAAATATCTATGTTTTRGATATATAAGGTTTAACAAGATGAATCAGATCTTCAGTGACTCAGTTAACTAAAAATCTAACCACTGGGATGATTGAAAATGGAGCATAAACCTTTTCAGGTTCCTGGGKCAACATTTCTGTCATGGCATTATGTTGAGGTTCATGCAGTCACTGTCTACAGTTCACCTATCATAAAGGAGGAAATAGAATATGAAATCCTCAGTGAGGATTCATTCTTCATTTATATTTTGAAGAATATTTACCAAGTCACCTAAATCCAGTCTCACAACAGAGACAAGAATACATAAACAAAGACAAGGGYTTACCATAAAGACCCAAGAAAAGGAGAAAATGAGAATACAGCTCCTTATCGACTCCATGATCTTCCAAAAGTCTATTTATACTTTAGATAGAGCAGAAAGTGAAACTTCCAGTGACATTACACTGGTGCTGAGGTAATGCCTGGTAGATTTTGGGTTTGTTTTATTTTTGCTTTGTTTCTCTTGTCAGTGGGAGAATAATACCAGCCTTTCACCTTTTCAAAAAGTTTCTGCACATTAATTATTCAGACACATTGAAGTAAAATACAGCATTAATAACTGATATAAACTTTCTAAAGATTATGAGTTTCCCCTGAGATTTTTTTGAGAAATCAAGCTCATTTGATGAGRAGTAAAAAACAGTCACAGATCAGAAGACAGTTAAGAAGTGGGAAACAAAGAGTAGAAATTAATTATTATTCTTCAACAGGGTGAAGGTTAACATATCAGGAGCTCTTAAACTGTACTGCAAAAGAATTTTAATAGTCCTCTGAAAGTGAATGGCAGGCAGGTGACAAAATTGCATGGGAGTGCTGAACAATAAATATCTTTCTGGCCTAAGTATAATGATAGAAAATACTCCTACATGTGGGATTGTAACAACCTAGTGCCAGGGAAAACATAGTTACCCCTGGAAAAACAGACAACATTCTACTGACATAAAGATGTTCTTTAAAAATATAAGCTATTTTACYTTTTGAACAGAAATTATTCCCACATCTCAAAACAAAATAAATAAGCCCTTCCCTATTCTGAAAAGTTTTAAAGCAGAATATCTACACCCAAGCACAGGATTATATTACTTCAGACATTTCTATAAGTGTCAAACTCTTAAGGTGCAGGCAAATCTTAAAATAGCTTATAGAGCAGACTGAGAAATTTGAAAAGGTATTTCGTATAGTCTTACTGTCTAGATAACATTCATAAAGTTTCATAAGCAATGTTGGCAAAGATAACAGCATTTGAGTTTGTTATAATAATTTTCTAGGTTAGTGCATTGTCTCGTCTTTGGAGCATGCTTGTATAGCTAGTCCACAAAGAAGCTATCTAAATAGAAGATGCACAAGAAGTAGGTTGTGCTGCACTTTTGTCTTCTTCAGACTGGAATTTCAACACTGAAAGAAAATTTTTGTATTCTTTTAGAAATATGCATATTTTTATACTATAATGCAGAATGTTTTATATTATAATGCAGAATGTTTTAAAAAGCTGTTTCTACTTTGACAAAGTTTTAATAAGCAATATTCAGGACCCACCTCATTGCTATATGATATAATTTAATTAAAACCTTTTAATATTCAAAAATGACAATATGATCCTTCATTTGGATATGAATTACAGCAGACAATTCTGCTGTAGTTCATATCCAAATAAGGCTTGAGACATAAACTAACTAATGGTCACTTAAAAAAAGCATTGTCCCTTCAAACAAATAGTATTGTACGCTTTCTGCAGATTTCTGATGATCAGAGAGAAGATACTCTTTCTTCTCTAGTAGATAGGCCACCACAATCTGCATGCTTCCTTCCTGGYAACTAAGGTATGTAATTTTCTTTTGGACCCACAAGATATATTTGATCATTTCACAGTTATTGATTAACACCTCAAAGCCATCTTCGTGCATATCAGTGGTAGATAAGAAGTGAAAGAAAAGGAGCAAAACAGGATAATAGCCAAATTGACCCAYAGCCAGGGACAGCAGAGAAGTTGCTGCAGTCTCTGAGAAAACCTGATGTTCATGCATAGTTGCACACATGTGCATAGGTGCACAAATGCCTACAATTATCCGTAAAAGAAAGAATTGTCAAATGTTGAAATTAAATTTTAATATATTTCAGACTTTTTATTTTCTTCATGGGGAATAAAATAGTGGTATCACTGAGATTTAACTGACATTGAAGTAACCTCAACCAAAAAACCACATGGTCAAAATGAACTCCTGAAGTTAAATAATCAGTTAATAGTAATACTGTTTAATTAATACACTTCATATAGGATAACAATATGATGCTTATAGGATAGAATATAACTGCTATATTCTTGTTTGACTAGTATTTTTCCCAATAACCTTTTTCAAACTTTGAAAAAAGTGCTTTATGCTTACAACAGAACTTTCAAATAGATTCATRATGCCATTCTTTTGTTTTATAGATGCCAAAGCTGCTTTCTTTCAAAAGTATTTCAACTATATTGCTTTAAGGCTAACAATCTCCAAGTCTTTAGCTTTGCACTTAAATATGTTATCACTTCTAGTTAGTTTCACTTTAAAGTGAAGATTCAAAGAAGTGTAAGAATTAAATAGGAGTCTGAAATAATGATGAATCAATAATTTCCGCATATGTGCACATATGAATTTATGCTTGTTTGTATAAAAGTGTAAATAAACACTTTTTACTTTTTAACTCTTGTAAAATTTAGTCTGGGAACTAAAAAGCAAACTGCGTTAATTTGTATTGCTTTGTTTGCACTTCAGGACAGCAAAAGAAATCTGTTCACTTAACAGCTGCCATTTTAATAGAAACACTTTTCCAGTGTAGAATTTCCCTCTAAAGGTTATCTCAAAACACTTATCAACATCCAATAGACAGTTGCACAAGTGCAATGCTGTAATTGGAAATAATTTTCTCACACTCCCGTGTTGTTGAAATATTCAGTTAATTGATACTATTTGTAAAAGCATCTGTGATGAAGAGTACTGTATTTCCATGMAATAAACCGGATTCATTAGTGTGTTGCTGAACACTGTGGTTTTGAAGAATGGATAAGAAGCTGCAGGAACAAAGTACTTTCCCAGTTCTTGCTTCATTAAACAGTTTGAAGGGCTTCTCCAAAGGGCACAGCCTTGAATGCTTAGGTTATCTCAACTAAACCTCTGCACTGAAGAACCTACTTCATTGGGAGAGACCCCTCTGTGCCTGTATGTGAATGATAAAAAAGAACAAAAGATTCAGCTCTTTCAAACCAGAGACATTCATTGAATCCAGGTTCTGTATGGAGGCAGACTTTACGATGCTTGAAGCACAACAAAACAGTAAGGAAATMATTTACTCTAGTGTTACCAACTTGGAGACTGAGAGCTCTCCTGTTTGAGGGAGGATTGTTTTGAAAGCAGATGAATCAAGTTAATTAGTAGTGTATATATCACAGATCATGAAATAAGCCTTCAGGATTTTAGAGTACCAACCCAATACTATGAACATACAGAATGCATTCTACATTTGCTTCTATTATAATATTTTTTTAAGAAATGAAATTGAAATGAAATAAAATAAATGGAATGGAATGGAATGAAATGAAATGATGAAACGAAATAGGGATGTGATTGAATGACAACATAATAACCTCTAAGAGCAAATCCCTACACAGAAGCCTTTTACTTTAACAAGGTATTATTACTAAGGCTTTCAAAATGATGCTAAGCTTTCTGCAAGTAGCAAAGCCAAGAAAAGCAAAAATACACAGTCAGTCTTTGCCAATAATAAGCTTGTCAGAGGTAATCCAGCTAATAATGCTCTTTGATCTCATCAACACTGGGGGAGAGTTAATGACAAACATGAGTTTCAACAGCAGATACAGGTATTACAGATGTGAACTTCAAGTCTGCTTCTTTTCATACTCTGAAGTATGTGAAAAGGAAAAAACAGTAGAGATTCATGTGCAACTCAAAAAAAAAAAGTATTTTTAAATGGTCAGAAAATATAATCAATGCTTAAGGATTTGTCTTCCRCTCTTAACATATGTTAGGGTCACAGGATTTTGCAGTGGATCTGATTTACAGATTCACACATTAAAAAGATTGCTTGCCGAATTTGTTATGGAGAAGAGGTTAAAGCCCATGTTTAAGTGTTTGTGTGAGAACTCCTTTCTCYTTGGCCCAAAAGCTTTTAAAACCAATTATTTTCAGTCCACTTTAACAAAGGGATAAAGGTCTCAAGCAGGCTCATTATTTTGAGTTTTCTGCAATTTCACAAACTATTATAAAAAAATGAAGGTCTCAGATGAGCACACATATTAGACCCTGGAAAAACTATATCACATCAGGAAATGGAAGAAAATCCTTAAAAATGCCCCACAAATARGATAGGGTTAGCATCTTTTTGGGCATCAACAAGCTACTGACAGAGAAATCCTGCATTGGTCATACTAGTGCAATATTTTCTTTTGTTATTTTTATGGCAATAATCACTTAACACAATTTCTAAGTGAAAAAAAGCTCAGAAATATTAGGCATAGGCACATAAAACTGCACTTATATACACAGGAAGATGTAAAAAATTTAATGTGAAWATTTGATTAGCACCAAGATGTTTTGGCCAAGAATAGAGCTGACAGTTACAAGACTGGGTACAAAAGGTTGTCTGAAAAGTTTACCTGTGGAGTAAAGTTTGGTGTTTCACAAAATTTCCTTTCTGATAAATGATGTTTAGATTCACCACTGAACATTTCATCCAGCCCACAAACATGATTTATACTATGCTGTTCATCTCCATTTGTTAGAATAATGCTTGCCATATCTYTAAGGTCTTTCACCTTCTGAATGATCTTTCACAGGTGAATGAAATKACTAATATAACTTACTGTGTCTAAAAAATAATGCTGTAATAAATTACAGACCTTACAGYGTGTTCTGTAAAAAAAAAAGTTTCTAGATAGGCAAGTGTTGGAATATTCACCAACAGATTAAGAAATATAGTGAAATAAAAACATGTTACTTCCCACTGTTTTGAAATGGAYCTGGTCTAGGAATAACTCCATTTGGACGTGAAGGCTGATGGACATTTTCTTTTARATAAGTTGATTGAACTGAAAACTCATGCACATGAGTACGTGTATATGTGTATATGTATGTAAAGATATGCTCATCTATATGTATGGAATCAGCTGTAATCAGCACATATGTTTGCATTTCTTCTAGGTTTTGCTCCTGAGTATAAAAGCCCATTTCTACGAAGAGCAATGAGTTCAGTTACTAGTTAGCCAATATAKTGTCCCTCTGTAAGAAGGGTGAGCTGGAGGATCTGTGAACTGCAGGCTTTTCAGCTTGATCTCAGTGCTGGGGAAGGTYATGGGGCACAAAATTCGAGTGCCAGCATGTGGCATATACAGAACAACCAGCTGATCAGGCCCAGGGAGCATGGCTTTGTGAAAGGCAAGGTCCTGCTTACCAACATAATCTCCAATGACAAGCTGACCCACTGAGTTAATGAGGGAAAGGCTGTGGATGTGGTCTGTCTCAACAACTGGTTATGGGCAGAGAGGCTATAAAGTTGTCCAGCAGAAAAGGATCTCAGGGAGTTGACTGCCACTGAACAAGAGCCAGCAGCATGCCCAGGTGGCATGTATAAGCAATAGTGTGGCCAGCAAGACCAGGGCAGTGATAGTCCCTCAGCACTTGTGAGGTTTCACCTCAAATCCTCTGTCTGGTTCTGGGTCCCTCACTGCAAGGACACTGAGGTTCTGGAGAGAGTCCAGAGAAGGGAAATGGAACTAGTGAAGGGTYTGGAGCTCAAGTCTGATGAGAAGTAGCTGAGAAAGCTGGGATTGTTAAGTTTGGAGAAAAGCAGGTTTGAGGGGGACCTTTATAGTTCTCCATGGCTACCTGACAGCAGGCTGTATCAAGGTGGAGTTGATGGAGATGATGAGRGGAAATGGTCTCACGCTGCAGTAGGGAATATCTAGATATTAGGAAAAAAATCTTCACTGAAAGGGTTGTCATGCATTGGAACAGACTGTCCWGGGAAGTGGTTGAGTGACCACCCCTGGAGGTATTCAGAAGGTGTGCAGTGTGGTGCTTAGGAACATGGTTTAGTGGTGGACTCAGCAGTGCTRRGTTAATGGTGGAACYAGGTGATATCAGAGGTCGTTTCCAACCTAAGTAATTCTATGATTCTGCACTAAAATAGGGCTTCTATTTCTGATTATGTGGTAAATGATGTTTTAATATTAAAATATGGCATACTACTCATTCACAATAATAAATAGTTGTATATATTAAGATAACAATTTTCTTAAATACATACTAAGTTAATAATAGTTCTTTCACTGAAYTGAGGGATGTTTAGGACAAAGTCTACCTTGCTGTCACTTTTTTTATGCATTCTTTGAAGGCAAATTGTCTGTTATTCCTCAAAAATTATTATAGTAATAGTAACAAAGAGCTTTACTGAATGTAACAAAGAAGAAAGAGCTCAGTAATACCATTTTGCTTTAAACTCTAGTTTGCCATTTTAACTATCTAAATGGTATACTCTACACACAGGATCCAGTACTAGAGGACCAATGCAGGAGTTATTCTCAAAGTAGCTAGCACTAATAATTATTATTGCTGTACATCTATGGAATGATTATGCAATGTCCACCTTCCTGTGACAATCAAGGGGTGTTCTTCCTCTACTTCATCATTCATGATCTTTTCCTTGTGTGTGCTCCAGTATTTGTGTTGTCAGCCAAATTAGTCAACTGATCCAGCTAAATTTATCCCTATCTGTCTGCTTTTTTGTGTGTGTGTGTGTGTGTGTGTGAAATTTGCCACTGAATCAGATCCCCACTCAGCAGTCTCACAAGTGTTATAGTGCTAACAAAACTATACAAAAAGAGGTGGGAAGATAAAACCAAGGACAAGAAGGTGAGACTACTTCTCTTAAGCTGACTTAAATCAACTGTAAAATTGCATCCTCCTTACAGACTTTCACTAACTGAATGAAGTTCAGTGTGAGAGATGAAATTAGATTTCATGAATGCACCTAGAACTCAGGTGTTACTTCCAAATGTGGAATATTTATACCTTTATGCTCATTCATTTTAAGGATATTTTTGAGAAGAGCTTTTTTCWTCTTCCCCCACCTCAAATTTGCTTTGTTGTGTGAGTTGTGCTACACTGTTTGGCAATTTCACTATCAAGAAGATGAATATAGAGCAGTTACTTGCAAAAGCAACTTATTTCAAAGTGACACCAGAGCTGAAGTCAGTCCTTGCAATCCAGTCTTACAATCCACACTGGGCAATTCAGAATGACAGTGAAAAGGAACTGATCTATGCCAAAATTATGTACTCAGAATGCCCACAGATATTATGCAGACAGGGAATTTCTTGCGCTTTTAAAAAGTGTGTGATAGTTTATTCTAGAAAACATGTTTCAGATCCCCAGAAATCTTTCTTCTGCTTAAAAAAGCAGTAAGGGTAATCACTGCATTTTTGATAGTTGAAGCTGTAGTCAAGATCCCTGGAAAATCATGGGCAGTATAAAATAATGGATTCTGAGCATTTCACATCATTTCTCAATTTTCTGCCACCTGGCAATAATACGTCCATTTAGCAGCCTCTGTGGAAGGCAGCAGTTTGTAAAAATGCTTGAGTCAGACGAAAACTGAAAGCACTAGAGAAAGAAGTGTACAAGATGATCTGTACAAAGAGTAAAGAAAGGAAGGTAGTAAAATAGGAAGGAGATTGCTTTAAGAAAGTCAAAAGAAAAAGAAAGACGTATAAAAAGTGGAAGTGATACTTTTTATACGTATAAAAAGTGTTTAAAACTGGAAGATTGGAATTTTCCTCATTAAATATCATATTGTGTCTGAACTCCCAAATTCACACGGTGCATGCAAATCCCTTYGTGCAATGTATTTTGCCTTTTGGGACTAAATATTTTGTGAACGTTCTTCTCTCCAACAATATCCATGTGACCTGTCTGTGACAAAGAATTATTTTGGTAGGAAAGGAGCTTTAGTACAGAAGTAGGGCCTCCAGGTGTACCACAACACATATCACACMAAGCATAACCCTTGTTTCTTCATTAACTGAGTGGAAAAGTCCACATTTAAAAAAGCCTTCACATTGGCAAATCTCTCCATATTCAGAAATTACATTTGATARCTATGCAAAATGGTCATGAGAAAAGCTTCAGGCTTGACACTCCTGTAAAACAGAAATGCAAATATCAAAAGAACTGAATTCTAGATAGATTGCGAAAATGTCTTTTGTTCTAGTTAGGCTGGAAATTCAACGTAAATTTTCATTGTGCCTATATCTGTGGATGTAAACTTTTGCTTGTCACTAGATGTTCAMAGACTAGAACGAAGTCAGCCTGCACAAAGTCCTCAAAACCAAAAACTTTTGAGATGGTGACTTTTTCTGTTCTTATAAGTACTATACATTTAAAAAAATATAGCAAAAAATATACATTTTATTGACTCAAATCAAATCTGAAGACCTTCATTTTCTAGTCCAATCCTCTGSATTTCAGTCTTCCAGGATCAAGGACTCCAACCTGAGACATATTGGCTTTCTCTCTAGCTAGTGGAGTGAAATTCCAGAAAAACAATTAAGACAGCTTAATTTAGGATCTAATTAATTGCTTTCCTGCTTTTTAATTAATTCCTGCTTTCACTGCTGACTGTGGAAACTAAAAGTGTCAACAATTTAGCCAGCAAATCCTAGTTGCAGYGAATTCAAACTTCTACTCAGTCAAAGAACTAATACACTAAAATCCAGACTGAAGATTCTGYAAAGCCTGTCTCAGCCCTTGACTACTAAGGAGGTACCTTACTTTTTACACTAAAATACTTAAAGAAGCTATGTAATGCTATCTGTGTGTCTGCATTTGTAACGCCTGCCTAACACAGGAATTAAGAAACAAGATACCGTTCTGCCTGAGCGCCTTGTGAGGCTTTTCTGGGAATGACTTCTGTACAGCTTGTGAGAATGGGTTCTGTGCTGAATCTGTTTGTAGTCACCACAGTTTTTTTTTAAACATCACCAGAAAAGGTTGATTTATCCTCAGTTTAAGTACCAAGAGGTTACAGTAGTCCCGTGGGAATGGGGAAAGAGACGGTCACTTTCATGCTTCAAGAAACTGCCTCAGCAGTTGCAGGTTAGTGCAGGCAGAGGGAAGAGGAAACATCCACACACCCCAAAAAAGGTGTGTTTTTACACAGCAAGAAAGTAAGATGGTGTTTGTTTTTACATTCCTCCTCCCTAACCTTTCCTGATTCCCCATTAGCTGTACAAAGAGTTCATTCATTAACTACAGCTAGAACAAATTGTACATAGTGACAAAGTGATGATATGACAAACATACCTAGAATGTCTTTTACCTCATAGGAATACTTCCAAAATAGGATATGAGACAATTGGAGTACAATTTCTTGTTGAATAGACAACTATAAACTGCAGAGCAAATATCTGCAACCAGGATCTCTTGATCCCTAACAAACAAATCTCTCTGGTCTCTTATTATATAGCAATGATAAGGTATTACTTAGTCTTTTTTTTCCGCTTGCCAAAATGTTGACTGATTGAGTCAATTAATTCTTATTCAAACAAAGTTTCCTGTAGAAAAGCTCTTTTACAAGCTTCCTCTTTCTGTACAGCAGTCAACACACTGTTTTACTTTGTTTACTGTTATACTTTGTGACAAAAACTGAGAAACCAGAGACAAAGAAAAGATGCAAAACACAACAGCACCCCTGCTTTTAGTCTACTAAAAATTAAAACTAAAATCAAACTCATCAAATATRTGTGCAAAAGTTCCTAGCAATGGGAGAAAACTGAGTCCATTTCAATTTAGCAATTGAAAGACTACCAGTCCTGCTGCCTTCAAGGTATTAGAAACCCAAACTTGCAAAAATACTMCTCTTTCAAACCGTTAGCAGTGAAGATAATTGTAGGGACATGAGTCTGAATTCCTTGTGGCATTGAACGGCAGCCTTAGAACTGCTGGTCTGTTTACTTTTTTGGCCACGGGGTTAATGATATAGACAGCTGAACAATTGGAAGGGAATTGAACTGTATATTGCAGGGTATTTCTCAAGTGCCAGAAGGATAGATGACCCTGCTGTGCTTTCATTTTCAACCCACCCAAAATTATTTTTCTGGAAAATCTCCTACCGATCTTATGTGTGCAATAGCTTAAAATTGTGCACTTTCTTTTCCTTGTGGGGGTGTTTCTGAGGTACCATTTCCCATCCAATTTATGATACAGTACTAAGTTTCAATTTTGAAGACTTKTGTTCCAACGTCTTTCAAAATATTACAACAATTTATAACACAGAAAGACATTTGAAATTTAAGAGAAGACAAAATTAGTTTAAATTTATTGTTGTGAGGAAATTTTTTCTTCTCTTTTAATGACAGAACAGACAAAATATAGGAAGTCTGGCCTGAAAAGCAGAAAAACYTGAGAACACACTTAAGGGTTYACAGAAATTCTCCAACTGAAGARTCTTCCTAATTCTCTGTTACATTGCATGGATCAAAGGACATGATATGCCAGAAAAGAGAGCAAAAATGCACTTTACACAGCTATTCCAAGGCAGAAATTTTGTGCATATGGATCCCTTCAGGGGAAAAAATATGTACAGCATGATTTTTCCTTTATTTCATATTTACCTGCTACTAGATCAAAAGYTCCACTTTCTCAGACTGTTTCAAAAATCTTTGATATTTTTCCAAAAGGATACGAAAGACCTCAGAAATAAATTTAAAAGCTTTTATCAAGTTACTGTAAGAGTCAGGGATTAAATATCTTTCTGTGACCCTGAATCTATAAAAGTCTGTCRTACTGCTACATGAAAGAACGGCACRAYACAGCAATCATGAGGGGAAAGAAAAGAAAGAGAGTTTATTCAAAATTAGGGATATTTTATACAAGAGGAGGAAAAGGTTCTAATTGGGTGAGAAAATTCCCACCTCTACACACACACTGGCTAATACACATGCTTGTCAAGGAAATCCATCCCACTAAGAAGAATGTRAACATCTAAACTAGCTAGAAAACARCATCTGTTATTWACATRAAAAACCATGGGGAAAACTGACTCCAAGCTACAACTTATCAGAAGGCTTAAAAATTCAGAGTAACAAAAGTCTATCAGGTAGACTATACAAGTTGCATGGAAACTTAACCCAAAAAACGATCAAGGCTAAATAAGAGCAGATAATAAATGTCTGGGAGAAGAGGCTTATGTCTTACTATATTGTAGGAAAAAAAAAAGAAGAAAAAACCAAGAAGGAATACCACTACCTCTCTTCCTGGAAGCCAAGATCTCACATGATTACAACTAGAACTAATTTAAATTGAAAAATGCATATTATCTAATTTCAATTTATGTTGGAGTGCAACACATTGCTTTGCAACMCTTTGGTTGTGCTTTCAAAATAGACCTTTAGAAAAGTAAGTTGTCACTTTAYTGTTAAACTATCCAACTTTCAGATATTGTCATCAAAACTAGAATTGTGCTCTGCAATACACAAACAATTTTAAAATTTTCACTATCTTTTTTGTTTCACTTTCTGCCATCAAAGAAACATAGCCATAACAACTTAGAGGCTACAGTAAAGAAATCTTCTTGAACATGTAATTCCAACATTTCAGAGTAAATATGTGTTTTTCGAGAAAGCACATTCTCTCCCAGTAGAGAATTAAATTTTTGATCCATACCTTATGAGAATTCATTTTTTAGGAGTGAGTTTCCAACCAGAATGAGGCAGACATTTCATTTGGATGAGGAGATTAAGAGGATAATTGTAAAGTAATTCACCAGTTCTTAACTGTTTGCCTTARCTATTGTTAGACATCACTTTCTAAATATTTATTTTTAGGGAGATAGAAAGGTTTATACTCACTGGGACCTGAGCCTAGGAAACTCAGAATTTTGTCTCCAGTGATGGCCAGTATTAAATATTTGGGAAAAAAAATGTGTAAGAAATGAGCAGATGTTTTTACTTTGTATATTTTTATACTTTCCAGGTAAAACTAGAAACTAAGAAAAAAAACCAATTTTGACCATTGTTTTGGCTCCCCTTACAATATACTCAATCCTGTTCAGTAAGGTCTTGAACTACAGCTTCCACAATCTTCTTAACTATCTTCTCTGTGAAATGTTGTTTCTCTTCTATGGTATCTGCATAGTGATATCAGTAGGTGCTCTTAAGTTTTGTGTGGTGAGGAACAATAAATAGYCATTTCTTAGTAGTTTTTCCTTTTCATTCTTGATTTAACTGGTATCTACCTTAAGACTGTATTGTTATTTCCTAATCAGAAGACACGTCTTCTTCCTAACCTCTGTCAATGTGTTGTCTTTGTTATTTGTATGTTTTCTAATTTCTCTCTAAATCTCTGAGAGACAGCAACAAGAATTTYGTACAGTATTCATAGATGGGGACTTAAAATAGATTTATACAATAGCATAATCACAGTCATACTTCTACTTTGTTTCCAATTCCTTCCTTCATAATTCTTTATGTTCTATCATTTTGTCTTTTCTCTTGACTACCAGGTTGATATTTTTGGGAATGATRTACTGTGACACTGTTATGCTTTTCTGAGTAAGTAATATCAAATTTAGAGCTTGCCATTACACAGATGTCTTTGTAGCCATATTTTTCCACATGAAGCACTTTCTGCTCACTGATGCTGAGTTTTAGGTGTTACTTTGCCACCTACTTCACCATAAATTATGAAATCTTCTTGGACTTCTCACTTTAAATTTTATAACCAAGTTTTGAAATTATTCTTTGTCATCTGCMACTTTTACACCCTTTTCCCCCCAGGTTATTTAGGATTGTAGGAATGCCAGGCCAGGTTTGGAGTAAAGCTGCTTATACATTCCATTGTTCTGGATATTGAATGTGCATTCCTGTCCTTTGTATCCTACTTATAGTTGGTGGTTTGCTAGTCTGTAGGAATACTACTTATCCTAGAAAAAAACAAACCCTAAGATTTTCCCTTTTTAAGAGCCTTGGTTGAAGATTCTTCTAGAAACTTAACAGAAGTATTAGATCATTTTGTGATGCTTTCATGTTGAGTGGGATTTTTTTTTCTTTTTTTTAACCTTATTACTCGCATGTAATCTTTTATTGTTGTGACCATTCTCACTTCCTCTGTGCTTCCAAAGTTATTTGAGAAGCTTAYATTTAACTCATTAGAATTCCAAACCTGTGTTTTCTGACAGTTTTCAATTAGAAGGCCAAGATTTAAAAAAAAAAAAAAAGTGATTTTGGAGGTTTAATTAAGCCATTGCAAACACCGGACAGTTTAGGAAGGTAACAGTTCAGCACATTGCTGTAACTCATCCCACCCTAAGATGCAAGTCTTGAGCAAATCAGATGGGTCAATCATTAAAAACCCCCTGGTTATTTCCCCCCTCTAATTCAAAAAAGAGCTTACATGGTGACCTTGGATGTAGARGTTTATAGATATAGGGGTATACAGATATATCCCACCATGCTTATCTAGGCACAGTTTGCATGAGGAGATAACATTTTTAGGGCACATCTRTTGTCAAAGCTATCAGCTTTCTTTTTGCTGGTTAGAATGAATAAACAGATAGGAAAATTACAKACGTATGAAATTTGTATGGAGTCAGCTGAAGTAATCTGGAAGTTTAGAGACTTTAGTTTGTGGAAGGGAGAAAACAGCGTGAGAACAAAAATTAAGGCACGTTTGACAGTGGTCTGCTTGTAAATCTGCCAGGAATCCATGTCTGATGCTACCATTTCTTCATAAACCTCTTTTTACTCTAAAAGGGGCAGGGGGGTGCTGTTTTTATTTTATTTGGATTTTTTTGTTGTTTGTGGGGTGTGTGTGTACTTTAACTAAAAATAAATATATATATATTTTGAARTTTCTTAAGGCTATCATGAATATGGAAGAGCAGATACATCATCTCACATGGACTGCTTAATGCAGGCAATATTGTAAACAGCTCTCTAGGGAAAGGTTTCAGAATTGCATTTAATTGCATTTTCCACTTCTTGTAACAGTGAAGGATTAAACTGAGACAAAATGTAATGGAACCAGCTCTTTCTTATCAGCTTAAAGAAAGACAGAAAGTTAACTGAAAACTGTGTTTATTAACTTGCTAGGGGAAAAAAAAAGCTTTTCCAAAATTAATGAATTTATAAGCCTATTAGTTCTCATGACTAATGGAGAATTCTTCATCTGGAATCTAAATGAATTTTATAAGAGGTTAAGAAATGAGCATGGGAATCTGCTGCATTTATTTTCAAGTGTTTAATTTCTCATAATCTGATGAATYTAACTAAGGACATTTCAGCATCCATATGAAATGAGAAACAATGCTCAATTAGATACTGTACATTGCTCAGGGATGTAACAGGTAGCATGTGTTAGTCAGTATTTTTATCTGTTCATAAGAAATACCCATCTTATGTATTGCTTTATTGCTTTCCCATTATCCTTATACTTTTCAGAATGCTATTTCTGGATGTTCTTTCTGGAGATTTTCTTCTACAAAGTTTAGCATTATAGAATTTGTATTTATGCTCCTTCTTTCTTTTTCTGGAAATTCCTTCCTCTATATACATCAGAGAAATAAAATATGCCTCTTCAGGTAGGCAGTGACCGTGACTGAATGCTCATCCTCYTTGTGGATCAGCGATATTTAGATCTTTCAAGATAGCAGAACTTAACTGGTATGCCGGTAACATTCCACCACTATAAAGAGATTGATACGAAACAAACAAACAAGCAAACAGCAAAGAACAATTGTTTAAAGTTCAAAAAAATGCTTGTTGTAAATACCCATTCTTGATATTATGGAATCACAGAATCATAGACTGGTATGGGCCAGAAGGGACTTTATAAATCCTCTGCCAATGGCGAGGGGCATCTTTCATTAGAGCAGGTCATTCCAAGCCCCATCCACTCTGGTCTTGAATACCTGCARGGATGAAGAGCCCACAGCTTCTCTGGACACCTTGTTCCTGTGCCTCACCAACCTCACAGTAAAAAATTTCTTTCTTACACCTAATCTAAATCCGCCCTCCTTCAATTTAAGACCATTCTTCCATTRTCTTGTCACTACATGCCATTGTAAAAGGTTCCTCTCCAGCCTTCTTGTAAGATCCTTTTAAAAGATGCTTTAGGGTTCCATGGAACCCTCTTCTTCTCCAGGATGAACAAGCCCCACTCCTCAGCCTGTCTTCTTAGGACATGAGAGCTGTTCTAGTCCTTAGTAGGATTCCTCTGGACTCGTTCCAACAGGTCCGTGTCCTTTTTCTTTGGGGGGCCCCAGAGCTGGATGAAGTACTCCGGGTGGGGTTTCACAAGGACAGAGTAGAGTGGCAGAATCACCTCCACCAGCCAGGTCACTTTTGATATAACCAGGCTGCAGGTGCACATTGATCAGTCACACTGAGTTTTTCATCTGCAAACACTCCCTAGTCTTTATTCCTAGGGTTCATCTTGATCAATCTCCTCCCATCCTCTGTTGATGCTTGGGATTGCCCCAGCTCAGGTGTAGGACCCTGTACTCAGCCTTGCTGAACTTCATGAGTTTCACACAGACGCTTCTCAATCCTGTCAAGGTCCCTCTAAAAGCCATCCCTTCCCTCCACTGTGTCAACCTCATGAAATCGCCTGGTGTCAGAGCAAACTTGCTGAGAGTGCACTCAATCACACTGTCTGTATCATCAACAAAGTTGTTAAAAAGTGCTGGTTCCAATTTTGACCCTGCTCATCATTGCTTTCTACTTGGATATTAAGCTCTTGGCTGCAGCTTTGAGCTTGACCATCCAGGCAACTTTTTGTCCACCAACTGGTCCAGCCATCAAGTCCATGTGTCTCCAGTAGAGAGAAGAGTATGTGGCATGGGACAGTATTAAATTCTTGGTACAAGTCCAGGTAGATAACCCTTGTCCACCACTCATGTAAACCCATTTTAGAAGGCCAGAAATTTTGTCAGGCATGATTTGCTCTTAATCAAGCCATTTTGGTTGTCACCAATCACCTCATTATTTTTCATGTGCTTTATCATAATTTCCAGGAGGATTTGCTCCAGGGTTCTGCCAGGAACTAAGGTGAGACTGACTGGCCTTTATTTCCCTGGGTCTTCCTTATTTCTCTGTCTTAATATGGGACTTAAATTTCCAATTTTCAAGAAAGTATGAATCTCAGTAGACTGCCATGACCTCAACTACGAGGGATAGTGGCTTAGTTATTCTGTCAGCCATTTCCCTCAGGACTCCAGGGTATATCTTGTCAGATCCCATGGATTTGTGCACCTTTGGGTTGCACATCCTTAGATGTCCTTGAATGCCATTTCCTACAGTGGGCAGTTCTTCAATCTCCCAGTTCCTTCTTTCACCTTCTGCAACTTGGGCAGTGTGACTGGAGCATTTGCTGGTGAAGACTGAAACAAATGAGCAATTACGTACTTCTTCCAGAGAAGATCTTCATTTTTCTTATTCTGTCTTTTGTTGCTGATGCATACAGATACATAAAGAAACATTTTTTGTTATCCTTGATGTCATTGGCCAGATTTACTTCTGTAAGTGATTTAGCTTTCCAAACTAAATCTCCAACTGTTTGGACATTTCTCCCAGGAACTGTCTTTCCAGTTTTCAAGGAATAATGTTTTTAAATTCCATATTCCCATACATATTATCTCTAGAGCTGGAACATTTGACTGCCTGACTCAACCAGAGCAATTAAAAAGCACAATATTAATGCAGCAGTACAGATGTCTCCAAAGTTATTAAGAATATTCCTAGGCTTAAAGTGTCATATTATCTTGAGGCTTGAGCTATCATATAAATATAAAAGGATGAACATCTTGAATCAGACCAAAATTTCAGGAAAGTCGGAATTCAATCTCTGATTGTTGCCAATAGCAGAAAACAACAAAGTAATTATGTAGCGACACTCCCTTTGTATGTCTTGTYCATTTCTGGCAATTTGTTGCTAAAGGAATTTTCAAGACAGATGGAGAATTGGGCCTGACATTCCTTCCAGRAATCAATGTTACTGCCTCGTTTTTTGAGCTTATTTTGCAAGATGGGACAAAGTAATTTCCAGCTGCTTGATCTCAGAAGAGTAGACACAGGGTTAGGGAAGGTAGGAAGTAAATGAAAACTTTCCTTGTATAAGAGCAGTGAAAAAGTTTGGTGTGTGATAATCAAGCAAAGGAAAAACATCCTTTCCTTTCCTACACATTTGTGATGTCAGTCTTTTGTCACATCATTTCCTCCTTGCCATCCTATTCCATCTAAGAAGCTCTGTCCTGTAGGGTTTAGCTTAAGCAGCCTTTGCTATAACACTGGTTAACATGCACCCTTGCTTGCTTCATACCTCTACTGCATGACCAAGTACATTTCTATTAGGCACTACACTTTCATAAGGAGTTCATTTGCTTTACTTTATTGCCAGGGTCTTTATAGCTGCAGAGGCTTCAACCCTTCTTCCTGAGAGCCTCCTGGCTCAGCTTGGCAGGATGGGTTGGCTGAGTTCACAGTTTAAGAAGGAGGCTAAGATTGGTGGTCAGTCTTCATTACTCCTCACCCTCTGACATCAGCTGCTTTCATTTAGTTGGTCACAAAGATCTGTCCCTGTCTTGGGCACCACATCYAACTAACATACAGGGGCTSTTGCCTGTACACTGGTCTGCTGTCKCTGCCTATAATTTGGTGCTGCAATGAGCATGGCCTTACCCTTATTTTACTAGATGGTCCACTTTGATTGTCTGATGGTTTCAAAAATGATATTTTGAGAATTGTATTTGACCTTTGACTTTAGACCTTTCAATTTTATTTTCATTATTGTAGAGTCCATAAAGACCTGTAGGTCAAATCCTGAAATCAGTTACAACTAGCATTACAAAAGATTTTGTAGAATCATTCACTTTTTAATGTCTTGAAAGAGTTTTATTAAACAGTATCTTGCAAAGTGCAATGCATTTGTGAGGTGCTTTTTTATTTTTTTAGCTTATCTTATAAGGGAAGAAGTCTTTTTTTATTCCATGTTCACTTTTTTGTCCATTCTGAATTCTCTTTTTGATTACCCTGTCTTCTTCACATATCTACAACCTTACTTCTCTCACCCTGCCATCTTGTCAGTTTTATTTTATCTTGACAGATACAACYGAGAGCTACTTAATGTCTGAAGTGGAAGAATGAAAAAAATAAATGCAGCTTTTAAAGTTCTACATTCTGCCTACCCTACACACTCTCTCCCAGAGCTCTTCAGTGASTTAGTTTCATTTTGCATTGAAAAATACAATCAAGTAAATAAAGCAGCACCCAACTGAACTTTTTTTTCATTACCACTAAATTAAATTACCCAGATGATCAGATGAAGGGAGGAAAGCTCTGGAGATCCAAGGGAGTGATTAAAAAGAAAAGATAAAAAGATATAAAACTATGTCTATTTAAAATGTGGAAGCTCTAAGGCAAGCTTTTCTCCTAACTCCATCCCMAATTACTCTGGTAGGCTGGTTATATTGTTTACTACAATATGCCTCATTAGATTGTTTAATAAAAACACACTAGGCAGTAGAAAAAAGGGTTTCTTGAGAGGTCTTGTATCAGCAGAGGTAATCTAGACTAGAGAGGCTGATCAACAGTAGCAGCCATGGGCAAATTAGAAACTGAGACRAATGGGAGACTCCCAAGTTAAAAGATAAAGTTTGAAACAAGGAGAGAYAGCAGCTTTGTTAAAAGTGTTAGGCATATTTATTCTCACCCTTGTTTACAGTTATGACAGCATCTACTTGCAGAGGACTTTTAAGCCRTGGTGTATTTAAACACAGATACACATATGAACTCTTGAGTTGCCTAATCACAACCAATCTCCAAGGATATTTGAAATCTTTCATGAGCAAATTTGTTTGGCTTTCTTGTCTGTAAGACTTGTTTTGTTCATTAAATATGTAAGAAAAGATCCACTCAGAAAACTTAGTAGTTGCATTATCCTAAGCTAGAGACCTGCCTTTTTTTACTAGCCTGACAGGTAAAAGTGCCTGACTAGTAAAAACACTTGMCTTAGCAGAGTTTTGTCATTCATATAAAGGTAGGTTACACTGACCTGACTAAAGGATATAATGAAAAAAAGGTACCATTTGTAGGAGAAAGGAGGGCATTTCAGTGTGTTTTTATTGATTCATCCCTGTAACACTGGGATCATTAGGCTGGATGAGAACTAAAGTAGGACCAAGGCATGCTGGTCCACCTCTAGTAGATCCTTACATGCATCATAACAGGATTCACAWATGGCTTCCTGAGTAGGACCCAGTATTAGCTTCCCAATTGTGAATTCTGGTGTATCTTAAAACTATGCCCCCTTTGAGTTTATGCTCTTATTTTGACAGAGTGAAATATCTCTCTGCAATAGACTTGCAGTAGCCTTACAGGGGAGTAACTATGGMYRAAAATAAAATGACAAAATATTGAGAAAACTTTGAATAAAGAAAATAATATACATTTTTTCTGTTTTATTATTCTGCCTTTCAAACATGTATTGCTAAATGAAAAAAAAATCATTAAAACCTATATTTTCCCATATAAAAATGATGGATGACTTGCATGAAACAAAAGAGTGTGGTAAGGAAATTCATAAATGCAAAATATCTAATAATCAGTCCAAATTCATCTCTTCAGTTTCAAGATGCCTAATGGCTTTGCATCTGCTTACCACACATCTTTATATGGAATCCTTCTTTTTCTGTTGGATTATGTTAGAAAAATAATTTGATTTGAATACAGAGTTATTTGAAACAAATTCYTATCAATTTTTTGTTTGTTTTGTTTGCAGTGTGCTTATATATGGCTTCCTKTATTTTGAGGACAGGAAGCACCGTGGTGAATGTATATTCACTACCAMCTTGGAGTGGTGAATGTACATTATTTTGCATTTTTCCATTGTTATTTTCTTTTAAAAACATTATCATATTGTATGCCTGTTCTCTCTCTCTCCCTGTTTCTTCAATTCTCTGTTTATCTAACCTCAAGAACAACACRGTTGGAAAAGCTCACAAGATTTTAACAGACATTTCATTTATTGTAGTCTCTCTGGTTCCTATACACCAGAAGAGAGATAAGGGTCATTTTAAAATAATTTTTTGTGCTTTAACTCTGAAGGTCTATTTTTCAGTCTGTGATGTTACTGAGAATGATAAAAACCTGAGACTTATGTGTACTGAAAAAAATTACATCTAGCTATATCTACTTGCCTTGACTTTCAAATACAGATTTATGATGTATGCATCACAGAGAGTCAGACAAAATGCTAGCAAAGTTACCCTAAAGTCCTGTGGGATTGTCTGGGAGCTCCAACAACCTTCTTAACTGGCCACCAGGTTAATGCACGTGTGTGAYATCTCTCCTATGGAGAATTCAATGTGAATTTATTTTTTACTTCCAATTGTCTCCCTACTGACAGATTTTCATGTTCAACTGAAAAATGCTTGCCCTAAATRAGTGCATAGGTTTTAGGTGACTCTTTCCTGGAAAGCTTTAAATAAGAGAAAAAATACTCTTTGAATTGAAACTTGACTTTAAATGAGAAGTGTGGAATGGCCTAGTATTATAATATGCTCTTGGAACATAATATGCACAGCTTTTGATAAAGAGGTTACCTTGAGATCAAAGAGATCAATACCAACATTATATTTGATAGGTTCACATACAGCCAGCATGGCCTTAGTAAGTTGAAAGAAATATTTTTGTGTGAGAGAGGGACCTTGATTGTCTATATGGAGATTACAGACTAAGGTACAATTCAACTAACTTTAAGTCTCCCAAACTTTTATGTCCAGATTTGACATATTTGCTCAGGATTTGCTTATATTCAGCATAGAGTAAGAAGCATTCGTAGGCTTAGTTTGCTTTATCTCTCTTAGATGTTCCTACCATGAGAGCTTCAGGGCGATGTCTCGCTCAAAAAGTTTTTCGTTCTCTCCCTAAGAAACTTTTGATGACTATGTCAGGCCACAATACCAACCTCAAAGATGCTGGACTAAGATTTTCCATAATGATTAATCATGAATATGTCAGTGCCATTTCTATTTTATAATTTGTTTTCTTGAGAGTTACACGTATGAAGATCTATATGTAAATCTCCCTGAGACATAGCAGGGACATGGAAGCTGACTCAGAATATCTGGCAATGTCAACATTGAGCTAATAATTGCTTATGAGTAATCGTTTATGTGGAGAATAGATATAGAATAGACACTCTGCCTGGGTGTTGCAGATGAATGAAGATATATTCATCACATATTCAGGAAGAATCTCTAGCACTTCTTCCAGAAGATGATTTCTGTCTGAAGACTGGCAAAATATCAACAGAATTATCTCTGTTCAGATAAAGTGAATACACTCAAAGGATTTTATTGCARATTAATTTCTGAGGCATTAAGGCAAAGAGAAGAGAATGGTTATGGTGTCTTCAGTTGTTTGTTTATCTCTTTTGTACTGAAATTATGACAGCTGTCTGGGAACCTTCCATTGGGAAATGCATATTTAACAACATTTCAAATGTTCCACCAAAACACGTCAAATTCTTCTAATTTCCCAACTGGATCCTGGAAGGTTTCTTAGGAAAAGTCTGTTTCATTAACAGCCAACTTCCTGATTCTTTCCTCCATGGGCAGYCCCCATGGCAAGCTCCTGTAATGCTGGTAACCTGGGGAGTCCWAGCAGCACTGCCTTCAGTGATCCTCTTCTGTACACACTGTCCCCAGCAGCCATGAGTAGCTCAGCTTACCTTGCAGCTCCTGGAGCTCCCAGGATACTGACTACATGGCAGAACTCTTGGTAGAAGAACAGCTTTGGTTTGAGGAAGATTGGAAAGCAGTACTAGGAAAGAAAAAAAAAAAGATAATAATGTGTTTTGCCTAAAAGAAAGATACCTAAGCATTGCCTTTCAAGGAGAAATATCTCTGTGGTGCTTAAATGGCCTACTGCAATGGGTATAAGCAGCCAACTATTTAGCAGTAAGATTTAGGATAGTAAAAGGCCATTTGAACAACCTTCTGTTGGTTACAGTGAGGAAAAGCTGAGTCCTGGCACCTGTATTTTGCACTTTTGTGAGATAGCTCTTTTCCTGTTTATGATCCTGGTCTGATTAGGGAAAAGTTGCATGCCTAATGGTTTAATCAGTTCAAAATGATGAGCAATTCATTGCAGATTTGGCTCATTTTGAATGGAACTTTTTAGAACTGTGGAAGCTGACTTTCAGAGGGAGAAAACACTGGTAGAGATATTTGCTAAGACCTGAGTAAGGATCTACTGCAGGCTTTAACAGCTTACTCAGCCCTGCTATAGCTGGAAGAGATGTACATTTACAGCCAGCAGAAGGTCTTCTACAGCAGTACAGTTGCATCACCACTGCAGAGGGTGGCATTGCAGTAAGTCAGTTGAAYTGGCGCAGTTAAAGTAGTACAAATGAATGTGTTTGTGGCTGCTCAAAGGGATACTTTCCTAATACTAATTTCAGCCAAGTTCTAGGAAGACTCAGCAGAAGTTCGAAGAAAGCAACACACCTGCAGAGTYAGTGCAGCAGTCAGGATTCAGCATAGCTGAAAAATGTCACGGAGGTGCACCAGAYAGAATGTGGAAGATTGGCTAAATAAAACGCTAAGAGAAAGATGACAGGTCTTTTCTGGAAAGGTCGGGAAGCTAAGAATAAACTAGGGTTTTTGTGAAAAGGAAAACAGAGTTAGGAAAACTGGTGTGAAGAAAAAAAAGGATGAAGAGCTAAGAAAGCCCATGTTATTCYCCAGTTTCTTCACAGACAAGATTTTGTACTGTACACATATTATAGCTCTACTTGAAATAGTTCCCTGGAGGTTGKGTTGAAAATGAGGATATATGTTTCAAGGCAAAATAAATATGAAATATTATTGCTTTTTCAATGAAAGCAAACATCTTAATTAGATTGCAAACAACCTAAAAAAAAGATTAATTAAACATTTACTTCTTTTTTAGTGACATATGTGTAAAATATGGGCACAGAATAATCCAATTACAAGCACTTTCAAATTATTGGGCTGAGCTGTTAATGAAATAGGATGCATAATTTTCATACTATAAAGGAGTGTTGTCACTGTGGTCTCCATCCTTTTGCTTTAATATCTCCTGTGTAATGATAAACAAAGATCCAACGATGACAGCGGCACTGCTGAAACGTACAATATGGGTGTCTAATATAATTATAATTAACAGTTTCCATTCATTTGCAAGATATACCCTGATGGCATTGCTCAAGAGAGGGGGAGCATTAGTGGTAATTATGCTTTGACTTTGTAATGTTGGACTGAMGTGATGGTTTCTGACAAAAGCAGAAATGACTGGTTGCTTTGACTAGTGGAACAACACTGCCATCTAACTGCTCCTACAGAGAACCACAAGTTATCAACAGGGAAATATACCTCAGGATCACCAACACAGAGAGTCCTTGTTTTTTTTTTATGGTGACTACATGGATACAGTCTCTCTCTCTTTAAAATAAGAAATTACTTGATCTTTCTTTTCAAGTAGCAATATTTAACCTTTGTTCTTCTGGATTTGACTAAGAATTGAAATTTAGCTTATTTTTGAATGACATAGGGAAATTTAAAACTATAATGGAAATGTATTTGACTTTGGAAATTTGGGTTTGTTTAGGGATGAGAAAAACACACAAAACAACGTGTGAGTTGGAGGGCAGTAAAAAGCCCAAGACAGCAAAAGTCTGCATCATCACAGGAATTTCTACATCACACACCTCGACTGCCAGTTTCTACCTTGTATCTAACAAATGTTCCAGGAAAATGTTGAAGAACACTTAAAATAGAAAATGGTAAATAAATAAGGCAAACACAGGATCAGTCTGTAAGGTTCTGTCTTATCTTCATGCTACCTCGAGTTGATCGAGATCTAATTATTACTGTTTTCTCATGTCCTCTTAATGCTGCTGTTTCTGAAAGTAACTTTCACCAGCAAACAGGTACAAAAGTCTTTACATCCCTGCTCCTAATCTGAGGTCTTTCAAACCTATTGGATGCTGGGTTATTTTCCTACAACTAGTGTCAGGGCTTCCAACAGTTCTTAAACTGCTCTYGCTTTTTTGTTTTTCTTTCTTTTTTTTTTTCTGTGACTATTATTTTTAGCTATTTAACTTTTATTTTCCATATATTCTTACTCTGTCTTGAGTTCTTTTCATAATTTTGCTTTTCTTTGTTTTTTTTTTGCTTTATGCCATCTTTTTAAAGACAAAACCAAGTGTAGCTAATCAAAATACATTATTCCTATCACATTAGGTAAAATCAGTGTATTCTTTATGTCTTTGTTTTGTTGTTTAGTTAGCTGTAATGCAACTAAACAGAAGACAATTTCAAGTGAATCCAAAGATATGGGAGCTAAGACTGGAAGACCTACAGGTATAGATCTAGGAGCAAGAAAGAAACTTGGAAGAAAAGCAAAATTAAAATCACGAGTCAGTGGGTTTAGGATCTTAAAACACTTTAAAAAAATAATCTGCTGATGTCTAGCTATAGCCCTCTCAACAAGAATGTAAAAAAAAAAACCAAAAAACAACAAACCATACATGCAGACCGGAGCTTTCCATCTTCAGTTTTCAGAGTATGACAATSATGTTGAAAATCAAGATTCTGTTAAAGAACTCTTTGTCCTTTAAAGGCCTAATCATATAAAAAGGGAGAGTGCAGATTCTCTTTCTCTGTCTGCTACAGCTTTGCAATATCTCACTCAGAGCCCTGAGAAGAGAGAGAGAAAAACAAGTACTTAAGCTGAATTATTATTAGATTTTACTTGTGTAGAAAAGGCACCTTAAAAATACAGATAGACTTTCTYCAGGAATGTTCATTATGGTCACTGTCCAGAAGGCTGAAAATGCCACATGGATAATACTATCAAAAGGCTCTTTGAGAGACGAAGTACATCTTTCAGCAGAATCCATTTGTTTTTTCAAGGTTATCTGCTCAGGACTTAATGAGAAGTAATACGTTATTTAGAAGCACAAACATGGTTTCATCAAGTTGCATCCACGACAAACAACATAGTATCATAGTCACCATGGAGATACCTTTTTTCTGCTTTCTGTTTGCAGCATGTTCTCTGTCTGCAGTAGCTGCTTCAGAAGAGTTGATGGAGCAGACTGTTTATGGAAGTTTATGATTGCCACCTGGTGGCTAGTAAAGAAAATCAATTAGTTTTTGGAAGCTCTGAGGATGTCAGAAATAGTACTGAAGCTGCTTGAAATAGTACTGAAGCTGCTTGATTCAGGTAATTTCCTGAGGAAAAGTCAGAAATCAGACAGATAAATACATGCAGAATTGTCATTCATTCTTTTCCTCACATTTTATTGTTTTAAAGAATATTTAGATAGGAGAAAAAACCCCTGTGCATTGAACACAGGACCTGAGCTTYGAGCAGTCAGTTCATGAGGGGGTCCCTTAATTACCTTCTGTCATCATACAGGGGTGGATTTTTCTTAATAACTGGTGTTTGTTTGGATTGAAACTTATTTATATAAAGAAACACTGCTTATAAACAATCAAAACCAACAACAGACACCTGCAAAGTCCTTTTCCTGCCTTTGTTGTTTGTCTTGCATWTATGATTTGATTCTACAGCAATTTCTGCGATGGAAATAACAATCAGAGCAAGCAAAGAGAATATGTTGTCAAGTTTTGAAATACTGGATTACAAATCTCCCTTCTGGCTTYTGATGAACTCAGTATCATTGACTATTCAGGCTTAATACTATGAAAATTCATCAGCAAATACCCAATTATTTCAAGAAACAGGCTAATGGTAGTAACAGAAAAGTAAATTCATGGTCCTGGGATCACTACACCATTCAAAAATAGATAGAACTGGCAACAATTTTTTTCTCCAATGATTAAAAATATTCAAATTTAAAGAAAGCTTGTGAGTGCAAAGTAAAATGTTGGGATTTGGAAATCCTGTGCCTCATGACGGATGGAACATCTGACTCTGCCTTCCTCTTTTCTGGGCCAGGTGTCCTGAGCAGCCACATCCCTGGAGGATTGCCTTTTGGAAAAAGGAGGTAATGAGTCATGAAGTCCCTGGATGTGATGGATGAGGTGAAATGTATTACAGCAGAGACTTGGAGATGAAAAAGGCTATGAAGGAAGCAAATTTATCTGCCCTCTTAACTATTTCATTCTTGTTCCCAGGCTCTCTTTTTCTGTGCCCATTAAGCTGAAACTGGAAATATGTCATATGTGGTGGCAAAAGAAGACAAAGAGCAATGGGACTCTACCCACCAGCCTGAAAGGGCACTTGCAGGAAGGAAGCAACAGAAAGAAATACCATCACATATGTGCTGCATACATTTAATCAGTTTTATTGAAAAAAAGTATGAGAGCGTGCAGTAATACAAGGAGTGTGAGAGAAAAGAAGATGAGAAAGAGAAAAGGCTTAACTCATTACCACTGACACCCCCAATATCAGAAATATTGCTAAATCTCCTCTTCATTTCAGTTCTATCCTTGGGCATTTGGAGAAGGGATAGCTCACATAAAGAGAGAAATTACATTCAATATTCTTGCATATATTTTCCCTTCAGTGTTGAATATGGTATCTAAATCCTGGGGAGTAAAYTATTGCAAAATTATAGAATTTTTATAAATATGGAGAATGGGGGAGGTTTGCATTTCCTCTTACTTAAATAGTTTATATTAAATTAAGAACTTTCTTTTTCCTCATATTCTATAGATCATGTTTATCTGGCCCAGAGATGATAGTAGGTGTCAGCTAGGCAGTGCAAGCCTCAATTTGTATTATATATTGTTGTTTATTTAATTCATTGTACTTATAACAGCTAATATAGACTGATGCATTTTACTTAGAGCAGAAATTTATTTATTCTGTTTTAAAATGTGATACTTCAGGGACATCTCCTAAGAAGTGAAATGAGGTCTGAATTATAAAGAAGATAGGGCATCCACACCTAAATGGGAACTTTGATTTCCAGAAAATTAGAGTGAAGGTTGTTTAGCTCTAGGTCTTTGATTCAATTGCACATAATATAGGACCTGACAGAGAAATTAAATTTCAAGTTTCTAAATGCTAAGCATTAGAAAGAAAGAGTCTTTTCAGACCTTATGGAACATTTGTTTCATATCYATCTTTGCTTTAATAAAGGCAGGATAGATTGGTGTTATTGCTGAACTTAGTGCTCTGGCTGAAGATGAAAAATTCATAACTGCTTTCCTATGGGTACTTTTTACCCCAAATTCTGTTCTACTGGAATGTACAGTATCAACATCCATGACACCTCATGTAATAATGGTACAGAAAAAACCCACCCCAAACCCCATGGAGCTAATACAATCTAGAAAGCTTCCACAGAGCAACTCTGGAAGTACTTCTTGACTGTAGCAGGATTCCTCCTGCTGCATAAACCAGCCCCTTGGGTAACCAAAGAATTGCGTACATCTGTGAAATTCACAATATTAATGAAGCCAAGAACCACATGTAGGGTGACGACTAAAACTTAGAGAATTACTTATTGCAGGCAGTAATAAGTCACAGTCCATTTGATCCTATAGTGTTCCATCAAATGGAGTGGGAATAACTGTGCGACTGGATTTTGGACCTATAGCGCTTGTGCTGTATGAATGACTCAGTACCAAACCAGCCATGGTCCCAGCTTCCTTCCGTTCCCCTAAGCCTCCAGGTTTTGTAAGTCACATGAGTCTAAATTGATTTTGACGTGGTTTCCATGTATCCTTTGATATTTCAAAACATTTGGGGTTTGGATTCAGTTCTTAATACACATTTTATTCTTTTTGCAAGGCTGATTTTTACAGTTCTGTGTGGAAGACCTGGATTTTTACAATGTTATCTCAATCATGAGACACTTTGATGTAATTGTGTAACTATATATTAGTTTGACAAAGAAGGAATACATCATATTCCTAACATATATCGAGTGATAGAAATAAAAGATKTATTTTATTTGGAGCTGACACTGGATATAACGGTAGGCATAGTAAAGTTAATATTGACAAGAAAAGTGTATTTCTTATACCATATAATTTGGATCATTTAAAGTAAGTTTGTTGAGATTCTTCACTATTGGATAAMCACAGCTCTTATAATAACATTACAATAGATTTGTTGTATTCTATAACAGGTTGTTCATTTTCTTTTTTTCCAAATATGAAATTTTTGCTTCCTCAGAAAAAAAGAGCTAGTACACTCATTTAGGAATTAGGTTTTTAAAGTTAATAAGCAGTTTTTGTTTGGGTTTTTTGTTTATTTGTTTTGGGTTTGTTTGTTTTATTTTTTTTTTCTGGAAAAATAAAGATTTTTAAGTGTAGATGTCTCAATTAACTGAAACTCAAGGCAAGGATGAGGGGAACAAAGTCCCACTCATTGTAAGCTAAGATCAGGTTCAAAAGCACCTGAGAAACCTGAAACAAACAGATGCCTCCTAGGGTCCTGAGGGAATCAACTGGTGTAGTTGCCACTCTTCATGAAATTTGAAAAGTCATGGCCATCAGGCAAAGTCCCAGTGCCTGGAAAAAGGGAAAGAGCATACCCATTTTAAAACAGGGTAAAAAAAAGGAGGACCCTGTGAACCACTAACCAATCATTCTCATTTTTGCACCTGGTAAAATGATGGAACTGATCCCCTTGGAAGTTATTTCATGTGGAAGACAGGGAGATGATTTGTAGCCAACATGGCTTAACCAATAAAATCATGCCTGATTAATCTGGTGACCTTTTGTGACAGAGTGACTGCATCAATGGGCAAAACAAGACCTACAAATGCCATCTACCTGAACTTCTGTAAGGCCTTTGAAATGGCCCTATACAATATCCTTATGTTGCATTGGAGAGATATGCATTTGATGGATGAACCGTTGAATATATAAGGAATTAGCTGGATGGCCATGTCTAAAGTCTTATGATCAGTAACCAAATGTCCAAGAGGAAAGCAGTGGCATGTGGTGTCCYTCTGGGGCCTGTAACCATTTAAATGCAGAGGGATTGAGTGCACCCTCAGCAAGTTTATGGTTGATACCATGAGTGGTGAAATATTGCTTGAGGGAAGAGATTTCAAGAAGAACCCAATGGCCTTGAGTGGTGTCCCTCATTCAGTTAAGCAAGGTCAGGGGAAGATCCTACACCTGGGCTGGGACAATCCTCTGTCAATACAGATTAGTGGATGCACAACCTGAGAGCAGCCAAACAGAAAAATTCTTAGAGACATTAGTGGATGAAAAATTGTACATGAGCCAGCAGTGGGCTCTTGCAACTTAGAAAGCCAATCCTTTCCTGAGCTACATCAAAAGAAGCATGATGGGCAAGATGAAGGCCTAGTCTGTCCTTGTGAGATGTTACATGGAGTACTGCATCCAGCTCTGGGGTCCACAGAGTGTACCAAACAGAGGTACCAAAAGAGGACTACAAAAATGGTCAGAGGGCTGAACATCTCTCCTACAAAGTCAGGGTAAGAGAGGATAAGATGTTGTTCAGACTGGAAAAGACTGTGGATCCTTTCAAATTATAAAGAGGGGGTAACAAGACAGAGACACTGAAGCAACACCACAAGGGGAATAGTTTTAAACTGAAAGACGGTAGATGTAGATTGGACACAAGAAAGATTTTTTTTTTATGATGAGAATGGTGAGACATGGGAACAGGTTGCCTGAAGAAGTTACAGGTATCCCATCTGTGGAAGTATTCAAGTCCAGGCTGGATGGAGCTCTGAGCACTTTGGTCTAGTGAAAGCTATCCCTGCCCATTCATTTTATAACTGATGATGTTGCATAAATAAAACAAAACCTCAATACTTTTGCAGCAGAGGAGACCTTGATCATAGGTTTGAAACAAAATGCAGTCCTCACACCTCCATCTAGGAAGCCTAATGAAAAACTGGCATTGCTGGACCTCAGATTTTAATCTACTGAATCAGAGAAATTTGTCTCCTTTGCAACATCACAAAGAAAATCTGGTTTCAACACAAACATTATGACAGTCAAAAGGAGTTTTGTATGTTGCACAAACTTGTTTGTACTCTTTATGTTGAAATAAAACAGTTGGAGGGGACTTCATTCACCCACTGTAGGTACCTACCTTTGTGATAAGGTAAGTAGGGCAAAAAGTAGGCGGTGAAGATGTGAGTAGCAATCTCAGGTTACACATCTATGAGGAAACTGTGAGACTTCTGSTTTATTTCCTTACCATATTTGCAGCTCAGATTGTTACAAATAATTTTCTTTTTCATCTTTGGTTTGCTGCAGTACCTTAAACTGGCTTCATTGAAGTTTGATTCAAGTTATCAGGAGGGTCAGTGTTGATTTCCACAGACAAGTGGCTATAATTTACTGATACCCAAAAGTAGTACCTAAAACATTTGAAATGTAACTTGCAAACATCTTTGTACTCACCTCTTTGAACTGTGGTTGCCAATACTTTTTGAGAAGAACTGATATTTGTGCAACCAGATGGGCAAGTATCTACTACCAATTATGAGTTCACACCCTCATTGAATAGCCCATAAGTAGTAAATGAACACGTATTTTTGTAGAGCTTGTACCATTGAAATTTGACATATATTAAATGCTTTTCTTTTGTGRATATTTTTTTAACTTCTTCTAATTTTATTCCCTTCATAAGAGATCTGAGCTGAACAGTTTTAAAGTACTGTTACTGTGTTATAAACCAAAGCCTGGAAAACCAGTTGAATATGAGGAAATTACCTCAATCTTTATATTTTCATCAATGACAATTTACAAAATAGATAACTGCAGTCCAGGCCAGGACATAAGTGTTTTTACATCTTCTCTTTTTCTTTTGAAATTTGTTTAAATTTAAGCATTATTTAAAGTTATTATTCCCCCCAACACTGTGTATTTAATTTCAATCACAAAACCCTGACCCAAAAAGTCAGACTCACTGTTTGCATCTTTAAATTTATTCTTAGTAGAGCATTATCTTAAGTATTTTTTTCACAATCTTCAACAGTTTCTCCTGTCATTTTGAAAACAAGTTTTTTCTGTGAGTCATTGTAATAAATTATTTCATCAAAGTTCTCTGTAAAAAATTAAAGATAGTATTAGTTGCTTAACTAAAGTTGCTATAATAATACAATATTTAATATATTATTACAATTTACAATTTTTTTTTKTTTTTTTTTTTTTCTGACAGGACCACATAGCCCTCTTTTCAATGCTAAGAATCATAGGACATTCCATATTGTTAAAAAACACTGATGCCAGCTTAGCCCATTTCAAATAAAACCCAGTCCTTAACTCTGAAGAAAGAAAATAAAAACAAATAACAAAGAAAAGAAAAAAGAAACAAGATTAAACACAGTTGTTTAACTCTACTTTTAACATGAGCTTTCTGTCATACAATTTGGAAGGAACAGAAAAGTAGAATAATTTTAATTGCAAATCCTTTAACAGTAACATATAATTTGCAGCTGCATAGTTCAATCTGAATCTTTAAAAGGCCAAAAATCTGGTTTTGAACAAAACAAAGGAAAACAAACAAGTGAAACCAAGCAGCTTCTGAAGAACTACATAAATCAATTGACATTAAGGGTTAATTAAAAAACCAAAATTATCAGAAATTTTAAATTTTATTTTCACTTGTGGGAGTGAAAATATTTTTTTCAGTCTTTCTTCTTGTATTTATAATCCTGTGTAAGTTTTTGCATATTCAAACCCTGAATGAAACTTGTTAGAGTTCAGTAAAAGAAAGGTCTATCAAATCAAAGCTCAAAGCTTTGGCTCAACATGACTTTTGCATAGAGCTGCAGCTAATTTGACCAAACCCTTGGACAAACCTTAGGAACATTTCAGTCTTTCAGGTGATCACATGTTTATTTATCTTATCCATGTGACTTTATCTGTGCTCAAAGGGACCTTAGGCTTTTCAAATCCTCCCTGAAGTCAGTGGAAGGACTTGCTCTGAAACTGGCAGATTTTGATCCATGGCATTAAAAAGGATCCTACTTCCATCTAAATGAAAAGCATGAGTCTCATTGAATTCAGTGGACCTATGGACTAATGATGAATAGGAAATGATGTGAGAACATCTCTCAGTAGATGAAAAAATAAATACTTTTGTTTCATTGTTTTGTGTTTTTATTATTATTTTATTCTGTATAGGAAGTATGAAATAGGAGAATTTTTCCTCTTATCAAATGTAATTAATTTTTCAGAGGGCTACCAAGGCAAAACTATGTCCTAGTTCAGACTGGTGACACTGTCAGAGAAAGGGAAAGGTGGAGGGAGGGAAGAAGAAAGACAATTGATTTTTCTTTTGCCCTTGTTTTTTTTACTGGCTTTCTACAAAATTATCAAGAGCTASTGACTGTTTTTCCTATTTTTCATAGGTCTGATATCTTCTTACTTATGTAGCTGCTCTTCTTTTTTTCAGTTTTCCTATAAAACTGAATAGTAGCTCACAATAGTTAAGTGCCACTGCCACRTAGGAACTTGGTCTTGTAAAGTGCTAGGTGCCCTTCATCATCAAATGAAACTTCTAGAACTGAGCACACTTTAATTTCCTGTGGAACTTATAGCAAAGGCTGTCAAAATTACATAATACTACCAGATTACTGACTGCTTAATATATAATATATCAACATTCGTCAGAGGAGGAAAATGTATGTGTGTAGTAACCAGAACTTGTACATTTGTATTAGACCAATTATTAGTTCATTTATTTGTGTCCTCTGGAGAAACACTAGAAAAGAAACAAAAGTAGTTTTTCTTTCTCATTCAATWAAAGTAATCTGCTTATTAGAGAAGGACTGATCTGCATTCACAGAAAACTCACTGTGTTCTAGATGGTATCATGTTGCCACTTCATCCTAGATCTGCATTTCATACAAAAAAGCTGGTGGAGGAGCCTGTCTAGTAAAAAAYCTTAAGGAATGTGAGTCCCAGCTAGACACAGGAGCTTTCTGGATGCTCTGAGAATGACTCCAAGAGAGCAGGAGTAAAACAGGACTGTCGTATTGTATGTAGAACACTGGCTTTCGTAGTACCTTTCTCAGTAGATTCTTGGTTTGTATCACCAGCTCCTACTGTGCATTATGCTTCATCCACCTTAATTCAGAGGTGTATATTCACCACTTACAACACACATAAAATTTTGGTGCTGCAACGCTCAGTGTTATCCTGACAAAAAATACATTCAAATACCTGTAGTGATCTATGAAAATATATCCCTCTGCTTCCTGAGGGACCCTTTGACAGAAAGTACCTTTCTTCTATCTTCAATTTCCCCCACTGCTAAAGACTCCATGGAAAGGTTTGTATGTCTGTGTTACAGTTGTGTTGCAGTTGTTCTAATCTTCATCCAGGTATCCTTCATTTTCCACTGGAGTGGGACATCATATCTTCTTTTATCTTGTCCTACCAGGGACAATAAATCCTGGCAAAATTATACAAGGGGGGGCAGCTGGGAGGAGTAATGTCCTAACTTTTGGAGAGACATTTGACAACAACTGGTTGATAAATCCTGTCTGCTGAGATAGTTCTCAGTGTGAAAATTGCAAAAYGGTCTAGAGATGTATGCAGCTGGCTTACCCAGAGGTCTGGTTCTAAAGCATGCTTATTATGTTTATCCTATTTCAGCTGTTGGGGGTGTTCAGTGCACATAYTACATTTAAAGCACAGTAGTGTTTCCTCTGATCTAGTATAAGGACCCTGCAACTGAGGCTGAAGGTGTAAGCAGGCCATGCACATGCCCCTCTGAAGAGGAAACTGAGTCACTTCATGTGTGTCCAGGAGATGAACAGTGTTAGGACAGAGGACAGCCTAGAAATGCTGAAGCAGAGTCAGCACTTTGATGCAGACTATCCCTTAGGACCTGTGACTGAGACCTATTGTGCCACTGACAGCCACTGGAACTGCTGGGATGAAGTCTGTGCTGGGATCTTCCTGCACAATTTCAAGAAGTTCAGAAAAATAACTAAACTCATAGGAGACAGTATGGTGGAAAGAATAACCAAACATGTCCCTTTTGCTCAAATTATTTACCTTTTTATTATAAAATCTATTTCTACAGCTGAAATTCTACCTGGAAATTCACAATCCATAGTAAAGAATATAAATACRGCAATTTTGCTCTATTTTTTTAATAGGTCTTATCCTTTGGCATTTTTGCTCTACAGTATGCTGTATTTGTAATAATTGTAAAGAACATAGMTATTTGTCTCTCTTTTTTGAAATAGGTCTGTTCCTATATAGATCTACACCTACAATTTTTTAAAAATTTTGGTTGTATTTTGAGGAATTATAGCTGTTTCTCAGATGGATTTTCCAAGCTGGCCAATCCTTTTTTATTTTTTGTTTTCTCCAGAATGACAGCAGTTCTCTCTCACTTTTTTCCCCTCCAGGGAGACCTCAAGCTTGCTAACATCTGAAAAAATGTTGGTTGAATACTGTATTCAACACCTAGAGGTGTTCAGTAATGTAATTTCTCACAGTTGCTGTAGGAGATATTGGCAAATTATATCCCTCAGTTGAGATGGTTTGTGCTCCAGTTCTATTTCTCATCAAAACATTTAGCTTTAATGAGAATTCTCCTTCTCAGAGCTGGACATATTATTTTCCCAAGTTTTTCKAAAAGACTGCTGACAGCCACTGAAAGATGAYAAAGTCCCTTTTTACCCCACAGAGACTATTTAATTTCTTTTCCACAATGATAAAGTTTCTGGTWGTTTGTCCTCCGTGCTTGTAGTTAAGTTTTGAAACCACTCCTTCACCAAACTGAGTAGACAGTAATAATAAAATAGAACCATTCACAATTAATATGCTTTTGCCAATCTCTTGTCAAGACTTGGCTAGGGCTGAACCCATTGATCTTTTGTTTATGCACTATGCCCATGAGCAATTCCTGAGTAAAGATTATGGGATAGCAAATTGAGACATACATGCTACCATGAATTTTTTGTGGCTGCATGCCTTTACCTGCATCAAGGCTTACTGAAGCCAACATGACTGAGCCCAGCTTGAAGCCTGCCTGAGTAGGGTTTATCATGGGGCTGTGGCACTGATGGGACATMCTGTGAAAGTTGCTGTAAGGACCAGGCACCTTCACTGACCCCTTGCTTAGGTGACTCTTCACATGTRTCTTGAAATTTCCTAAAAACTAGTTCTACTCTGCAAATGAGTTTTGCTTGTGCTTTGAATAGTCACTCAAGACAGGTTTTGCTGTGTAAATTTGTGTGCATGTACTGTCTTCAGCTCTCATGATAGGCAGGTATCTTCTGTGCAGAGAGGCAATGCTTACAAAAAGGACATTCATTATCATAGTAAATACAGAGAGAGCAGAAGACAATGCTTTGTCTCTCACTCTTTAATAGAAGAGCATAACTATATAAGCTGAGAATCACAATGTGTACCAGATGACACCTACTATCTCTGTTGTTTGAAATTCAGCTCTCATTCTTTTATTYTTTCTTCTTTAATCATGCAGGACAAAATTATTTTTAACCCTCAAGAAGAAATATCTTTGTTTGGTTTGTAACTATTGTTCCACAGATTCTTTGGCAGCTGATGGCTTGGTTTCATAATTTATAGAACTAAAACTTCATTCTAACATTCTGCTGTTTTTTTTTTTGTCTTTAAATTGTGGTGTGCAGAAGGACAGCTTCACCTGCTATATTAAAAAAAAAAAAAGAAAAAAGATACTGTCTCTTTAATGAAAGAAAAGCATCAATATACTGTATTACTGAATGCAAATGCAATAAGGAATAACATATAGCTGTGGTTATGTTATATGACATTTGGCTTAGCAGTATTACATATTGCACAAAATCTGCATTTTCCCTATTGCAGAAAATAAGACGATAAAAGACACGGGAAATTAATTTCTTCCATATGATCACAAAATAAATATTCTTTCCTTTTCTTTTTCTTCTCATCAGTCATTTGCAGAAAGTTTTTAGTATTACTTCTTTGTTAAGCCAGCTCTTTATCATGTATGTATTAGGCATACAGTACAAGGAGAAATGGAACAAGATGGCAGTTACAGCAGTGGCAAGATGCAAATTTATTCTGAAAAAAATAATATGAGCACAATATCAAGCATGCTTAAGTTTGTGCCAGGAAAACTATTACGAATGAAGAATGGATGGGATGGAATTTTGCATCATACATGATTACATGTTGCTTAACTTCATAGAAGAGTCTTTGTCTACTCCTGATGCCTCAGGTACCACCAAGAGAAACTGCTTACCACACTGCTAGAGTGAAAATGGCAAGAGATACCTCAGCAGTATTCAACTGCAACATGACTCTGTTTCAGAAATTAAAGAAATAGACCTCAAAAAGATGACAGAAAAAATTCACAGACCATTGAACTGCAGGCACTAACTCCAGGTAGGGAGAGGGGGATGAATTTATTACATCTTGTACTTGTAATTGAAAGTCTGTAATTCTTTTCTGCTTCATTTTCCCCAAGTTTAATTAGGCTACATTATGCATGTGATGTTGTTGTCACTGTTTTTCCTCCTGTCTCTCTCATATTGTATGACACATGACTGAGTGTAGCCAAGCAGTGGAGGAGTCATTTTTCACTGACTCCACTTGAAAACATTTTTATAGAAAAATAAGGGATGAAGAATGAAGAAGAGCAGAAAAGAAATAAAATACCTTAAAGATAGATCTCTACATTAATTCACCGTGAAGCAAAAGAGAAATAATAAAAAAAAAAACTCTTCTTCAGGTGCCAATTCAATCGACATGAACCAGACTAGGTACTGTATTAGTACAGTGTAAAAAAAAGATGAYGGTGAGTAATTGTGTGAACAAAAAAACATGAGGAACATCACAGAAATGGATGTTGGATGGCCTTTGCACAGCAGAGGTAGATAAAGGTTATAACAAACTGTTTACTGACCATATACACTTACTAGAATTGAGGTCAGTTGAACAAGAGCTCACCTAGTAAGAGCTTTCTCAGTAGTGTGACTTATCAGCTGTTGTACAGTACCAGAGCACTGCCCAGTTATTGCTCCATCACTTTTCAGTAACATTTCTGTCCTTCAAAAGTCTACATTCTACCATTAGTTAAGGCTTTTTCTTTAGCATTTCTACATTTTCCCCCAATTTTGCATCAATTCACTGTAATTAATACATGTGGCTCTAACAGAAAAGAAAATAAATAAAAAAGCACCATGTTTTATTGAACAAAATATAGCATGTGCAAGGAAGCGAAGGGAGGAATTATAGAAACAAACCAGTGCTGAAGAATTTTGCATTAGCTGGTGCTTTTTGTTGTCGTATTTGCACAGATCATTTTAGGCTCCTCAGTCCAGGTTGTAGCAAAACACTATCAAAACAAATACTCTTGCAAAATATTTGAGCTTCGCAGCTTAACACGTGCATCTTGAACCGCTTAAGCAGCATGGTTATCTTCTTTTTGTTTTTCTCCAGAATTTAACAGACCGTAAATTGTATACAAAAAACGCATTATGCACCAGTGATTAAATGTTCTTACAACATTAATATTTATCAAGGGGTATTTTATAGCTAGAAAGTAGGTAACTATATTTTATTTCCTAAGAGAACATTTTCTATAGTTTTCCTTCATTTCCCAGCTACACAGCAAACATCTCTAAAGTGCACTTCCCAAGTGTAGTTAGAGAATAGGAAGGAATGTAAAGTTTTTAAAAACAGCCCTTATTAACTTTTCCTTCCATTGATTCTACTGTAAACTCTAAAAAGCCTTTTTAAAAAGCAAATTCTCATACACTCAGCAGGTGAAATGTTCCCACAAAAATAAAAGTAAACAAATTCAAAACCACCCCAAACAATGAAAAACCAGCAATCATATTACAATCTTTTCTCTTGACTACTCATATCCTAGTATATATTTACTGTTTTTATTGCACATTTATGAAAACGGTTGTCCTATATATTAAAAAAAAATAGTTTCTTTATCTGTGCTAACACATTCTTGTGCATCCTTAATAAACTAGTTACTTTCAACAACATGTAGATAATAGAAAAACAATGGAATCAAATCAAGGAGATAATTTGTATTGTAGATGTTAAAAGACTTCTAGTGTAATTTTGTTGTGACAAAGAGAGTTGAATTTTGGAAGTTCTTGGCTCCCATTTGTTATGGAAAGCTGCTGGTTATGAGACAGCAGGAGAACTCAAAACGAGATTCACAATGAATGTCAATCCGTCACCTCCAATATGAAGGCTTCCCAACCATTCAACTTGCTGAGCATAACTGGTTTTACTCAACATATCTAGAAAAGGCTGCTCCTGTTCAACTGACCAGTGAGAAAGGACTGGACTTCTTCAAAATGGGTATTGGAGCAACAGTTTGTTATATATTTCTTTATACTTTTTTAACTGTCCGATCCCACCTTGTGAGGAGAGCACTTGTTTGTTCAGCTAAAAGGAACCCCCTCCATGCTCCTTTTGGGTTTGCTCAGTCAACTGTTTTGTGCAACAGTGGCAGAGGCACACTGGAATTGTGTACCCATTCATTGTGATTACACAGACAGAAGCAAATTTATGTTGTCTGTGATGGCAGATGGGAAAGGGAAAGGAGATGAATGGTTCCCATGGATAAGAGGACAGTAAGGTCTGTTTGGGGTTCTTTCTGTGGTTGCTTTTTTTGTTTGTTTGTTTTTCTTATTATTGTCTCTTTTTTTGGTTAAATTTTGTTTTGTTGTTCTTTTTTTGGGGTTTTGTTGGGGTTTTTTTGTGGGCTTTTTTGGGTTGTATT
>CADDXX010000288.1:102963-152172 GCA_902810485.1 Alauda arvensis | reverse complement strand
TTTTTTTTGCTATGTCATGAAATCATAGCAGTCATTCCTCTAATAGAAACTGACAGGACATAAAAGACAGAACTATCAGATGAACACACACAATGACTAGAAATATATTGACAGAGAAAAGACTTAATTTAGCTTTGAGAAACTGTCCCAAAAATAAAATCCTGTATTAACAAGTGCAAAAAACAAACAAAAACAAAAGAAACTCCAAACATTAAAACACAGTGTATAAAATGGTGTGAGAAAGTTAAGTCACCAAACAGCCTTTTAGTCAATAAAAAGCTGTGTTTGTGTGTCCTTGTTGTTTGGGTAGCGGCCCATTCTTTTCATTTTACCCAAAAGGTCATTCAAGAAGAGATCTGAGGGTAAAGCRCTCAGTCCTTGTTATTTTTGACTGTAGTAATTTGGGCCTCTTGTGTTTCTATCATGTAAGATGAATCCTTTCTTTTATTCCTCATTGGTTGAATTATCTTCCAAAGTTGTTATGCTTCCAAAGCCCAGTCCTGTTGAGTTCTGTGCTGCTGAGACTGTAAGTACTGTATGTAAGAGAATTAATACAAGAACACACAGTTTAAGTCTGCTGTTACACAGTCTTGATGCTGATGAAACTGTGAGCGATGTCCTGTGACACATTGTTGAGCCACTTGTTTTTATAGTCCCTTTGGGTTGATGATCTGATAATAGTCCCCATCTGACATCACAGCATTCTGGTTCTGCATTGGTTGGATAGTTTTCATAGAGCCCTGTAGGGTAAACACAAAAGAAAAATAAATACCAGGCACAAGAACTGACAGAAGTAATAGCTTGAAGGAACAGYTGACATTTAGTCTAAGCTGTTGAAKGCAAATCTTTGGGTGAGACTGAGGTCCTCAGAAATCCCGCCATTCTGTATAATTAGAGATGTTGAAGGAATATACATCATCTAACAGGAGGCAACATCAAAAGTTTATTCAACAGAAGTACAATGCTGAGCATGACTGTGTAAAAAAGCAATATTAAAAAGCAGTTATTGGTATTTGAATGTAAGGGTGTTTGAATTCTTCCTGTTTGGGAAGTAACAATCAATGATGAAATAAGAAGTAATCTACTAGGAAGTTTCCACAAAATCTAGACCTTGAAATTCCTCTTTCAGTATGTGAGCACATAAAGACAGGCGTTAAATAATGATATACTGATGATATTGGCTATTTTGATTTTCAAACCTAYGGAAATGAAACTRCATCACAGGAAYGGCTTGCAAACAGAGCCTCTCAGAACCTACTTGTTTATCCTACCTCATCTGAGTTCTTACAGCTGGATATTGCCYTCAACATATCCCAGAGGTTAAAAAAATCTGTCCTTGCCACACAGTGATTGGATCTCGTGATGTTTCTGATTGTCCAGATATGTCATTTTTGCCTTTGACCTTTACCAAGTTCAGATGATCTGATTATGTGTTTTTGAACACTAAGAGGAACTCTATCTTTTTGGAAATTGTCAATGTTGTCTGCATAGGAGATTAACATAACCAGAATGTTCTGTTTGCTTCTCACATACCTCTTCCTCTGATAAATTAAAATAATTTAATTTGGCTATTTAACTAGGGTTCAAATGCAAGAATGTCTAACACAATAGRCAAACTTTTTCTCCATTTGAACTGATCATAGATTAAATTCTGCAGTAAATAATACACTCTATGGTAGAACTAGATTTTTCTAGGACAAAAAAATATATCTACACTGAAATATTAGGATAGTGATTTTGAAAGCAGCTTTATTCCTTGGAACAAGAATTAAATTTTCTCCAAAATAACACAACAATAGCYTTAAAAAAGCAATTTAGGTATAACATTCCAGGCATCAGATTTCTTGCACTTTGTGAATAACCTGTAAAGAAAAGTAGTACAACTTAAAATATGATAAACTTTAATGCTTTGGTTCCTACTTCCATAATACTGCAACTAAAAAAAAACTGTGTTCAGTGTGCTAAGAATGTTAACATGCCTAGACTGACACATTTTTATACAGCTGACACAATTGTCTGCCATGCTATATCTGAGTCCAAATAAAATTGCAATTTTTTTTTTATTTAATCAGATTTTTAAAGATACMGGAATGAAAGCAACTTGTTTCATGTTCTGTATATTCAGAGATTATCCTGTGCTAAACCTGACCAATTTTTTCACTTCTGCARTTAGAAGCTTAATGCAGCATTCCAAAGGTTGAAATTTATTCTCAMCTTAGATCATACCTGAAAGGACCACATTTTTCTTTAAGAAATTCTATAGCATTTTGGAACTTCTGGACGATTGTTCATTGAAGGTATAATAAAACAGTGTTATTATCTGAGACCCACCTTTTGTTGTTTGTGTGCATAAGTCTGTTTACAAACATTGAAACATACAGGCAAGGCCTCCCAAAGCAGGGGATCATGATTCGTTCTGTGAACTGCAGCAGCTCAAATGATTAGTAGTAATTGAAGAGACACAGAAAATGGCTAATGCTATGATTCCACTGAAGCTTGTTTACTTTTCAAACTATATTTTCTGCCTTTCTTGTTCCAGAAAACCCAGACTTCCTTTGAAATCAAAGCAATGTTATAAGTTGGCAATCAATAGGTWTTTAAATAGTTCAAATGCACTTACTGAATTATAAATAAATTGATGACAATCCACATCCAAAGATGAATTGAACTTGTTCCTTAATGTAAAATTACATTTCCTATTTATTTCAATTCAGAAATTGAATTTAGGTTTTGAGTTTGYAGTTACATATTAAATAAACAATTAACTACAGAGCCAGTATTCATATGACAGTGTAGAAAATTTAGATAAATTCAGTAAGACCTCTTGTATTGAACATAACACATGTTCTTCACCCCAAACTTGTTTGTAGCTATAAATATAAGCTTTTGCCCCTTGGATCTAATTAGTCTGTCTATTAAGTCAGAGGTTTACAAATGTGTRACTTAACTTAGAAATCCAGGTAAGCTGGCTACATCTCCTTGGAAAATCAAGAAGGAAGAACTAGTTTGTTCTTTTATCAAAATATCCATAGAATSATAGAATGGCTTGGGTTGGATGGGACCTTAGACATCATCTAGTTTCAACCTCCTTGCTTTGTGCAGGGACATGTTTCACTAGATCAGATTACTCAAAGCCCCATCCAACYTRGCCTTGAACACTTCTAGGGATGCAGAGTCCACAGCTTCTCTGGGCAACMTATTCCAGTTCCTCACCACCCTCATAGTAAATAATTTCTTCCTAAAATTCCTTCTTAATATCTAATCTAAACCTACTCTTTYAGTTTGAAATCATTCTCCCTTGTCCTATCACCACTAACTATTTTTAAAAAGTCTTTTTCCATCTTTCTTGCAAGCTTCCTTCAAGTACTGGAAGGACACAATTAGGGCAGYCAAAGCCTTTTCTTTTCCAGGATGAAAAAATCACAGTTCTCTTAGTCTTTCCTCATAGAAAAAGTGCTCCAATCTTTTGATCATCTTGGTGTCCCACCTCTGGACTTGTTCCAACAGGGTGATGTCYTTTCTGTGTTGAGGACCTCAGAGCTGGATGCAGTGCTCCYGGTGATGTCTCACCAGAGCAAAGTAGAAGGGTCAGTGTCACCTCCTTTGCCCTGCTGGCCACACTGCTTTTGATGCATTCCAGGACACAGTTGGCTCTCTGTGCTGAGAGTACATTGCTGGATCATGTCCAGCCTCTTATSCACCASCATCCACAAGTCCTTCTGGGSAGGGYTGCTCTTGATCCTCAGCCTGTTTTTCTATCAGGGGTTGAYTTGGCCCAAGCACCTTGTACTTGGTCTTGTTAAATGTCATGAGATTCCCACTTCTTGAGCTTGCCTAGGTCCCSCTGGATGGCATCCCATCCTTCAGATGTGTCAATCACTCCACTCATCTTGGTATCCTCTGCAAATTTACTAAGGGTGAACTCAATCTCTTAACTGATAAAGACATTAAAAAACACTTCACTGTAGAAGACCGCTAGGTTGGTTTCRGTAGGACTGGCTCTTGTTGAAGCCATGTTAGTCAACTGTCTCAAACCACTTCCCCATTCTCCATGTGCCTTAGCACAGCTCTAGAATGATCTGTTCAGTGGTCTTTCCAGCCACAGAGGTGAGTCTGACACATTTGTAGTTCCCAGCATCTTCCTTGACCTATCAACTATTACCCTTTTTAAAGATGGRTTCAATGTTGCCCTTTTTCCAGTCACCTGGGACTTGATCTGATTGCCATGACTTTTCAAATATCATGGAGTGTGGCTTGGCAACTACATCAGCCAGTTCCCTTGGGTGTCTGGGGATGTAACTCATTGGGTCTCATAGACTTATGCACATTCATGTTTCTCAGGCAGTCATGAACCTGATCTTCACTTACAGTAGGAGGAACTTGTGCTCCAGTCTACATCCTGCTGTCCATCCAGTTTTAAGATATAGGAAGAGAGCTYGCCATTCAAGACTGAGGCAAAAATGTTTCTGAATATTTCTGCCTCCTCCTCATCCACTATTATCAGGTTTTGAACATTGTTTATGGGGATACACCTTATTTGGCTTTCCTTTCTTTGTTAATATATATATATATATATATATAAAAGCTTTTTTTTTACTCTTTACATGCCTTGACAAATTCAGTTCCAGCTTCCTCTTGACCTTCCTTGCCCCATCCCTACATAACCTGATTTCATCTCTATGCTTTTCCGAGGTTACCTGTCCTTTTTTCCACTGACTGTACATTTGCTTCTCTCCCTTTCATTTSACTTTTGTTTTGTTAAAATATTAAATACACAGGTATAAGAAATAAAAACTATATCTGTACCCAGCAAACCACCAAGTCTTCCCCCTTCCTCATGTGTCTTTGTAGTTCAGTTTGTGGACATCATTATTTTATATTACTTGGATGTTYGGTAATTGCATTTCTGAGGCTAACCAGTCAGCTGTTACTGGCTTGAGATGTACTTTGCTTCTCAATTTTTACTTAAAAATTCTCAGTTCTATGTCTTAATTTCCCAATTTYGCCCATCACTCAGCTATATTTCACCAGCAGAAATCTTAGTCCATATGGAGCTATTTGGACCTTTATTATAATCGAGGATCTAGAATTTGCCAGGAGACTTTTTCATTTCAAACCATTCTCCAGACAGAGAAGCTATCACTCACAAAGGTTATGTAAAAGCTTTCTTTGTAACCAGATAGGGTTATTTTTCCACATGAAAATAACATTTTGATGATTGGCACAGAAGTAAACATCTGTAGGGACYGTGTGATTTAATGCTGATGCAAGTATTAAGGCTACCAGTTCCACTGAGATTCTTAATGGAGACACAAATAGATGAATTCTGTATGTCCTGTTCAGCTGAATCAGGCTGAAAGAAAAAGGACTGACAGCATGAATATCATATTTGCTTTGTGGAATGTGCCTAGGGGAAAAAAGCAGCCAAGCCAAAGCAAGTTCTTACACAAAAATCAAAATCACAAAGGCTGTTGATGCATGCRTGATCTGTAGATCAGCTAGATCACCATCTAACTCAGAGACTGCTGTAGTTTCTGCCAGAGCAGTTGCAAGAAACAGCCTGTAAAAGCAGTGGTTGCATTCCTTTGACTCTCCTCAGCACTGTCAGGATGTGTGACACTTGTGGCTGGATTTGAATCTGCAGCAGGTGGTCTGACTTGGCTTCCTGGTTTATTTGTACAGAAAGTTATGGAGCCATAGTATTCTGCATTATGGGAAACTGGTCTGGTTGATATATGCATTGTCATTGCTGGATAAGTATTTGGGAAGCCACAGAAACAAAACAGATCTTATGATATGTTATGCTTTTTCCTCTTCTGCTTTATGTAGAACTCTAACCTGTSTTCATTTTTCRCATAGATTTCTGATTATTTTTGCGAGGTATATGAAGCTTCTGGTGCTTGAAGAAAAGTCCTTGAAACAAGATAAGCGAATGTAGTATACCAAAAGTTTTGAATACTCCATTTTGTGGTGAAGCCCAAAGTAAATAATGTCTGCCAAGAGTGATCCATCCAGCACTGACATCATTTTATCAGTGAATGCCAGCACTCTGCATGGCATTTCTGTTTCTGAGGAATTATTTCTGAGATTTCAGTATTAATATTTTCCAACTACGGAAGTCAAGAGAACACATTAGATATTATATGACTAGATTTCACTGCTTTCTTACAATTGATCTGGAAGCCAGAACTTTTTGATCTTATCCAGATGGTCTTCTCAATTTCTAAATTGCTGTGTCTGTGACACATCATTATGATTAGACATGTATTTTATACCTTTCACATTATAAAAAAAAGAAACAAAATTATACATAGAAGAATATTAAAGATGAATAAATTATTCTTTATTCAAACATATTATTCTTAAACTGGTGAATAAGATTGTTCAGCTCTTTTGAAAAGGCTAACTTCCATTTTTCAATCCAAATTATTGGAGGAGATCTGGGTTGGAGATCTGTGTTGCTCTGTTTTAAGATTTTTTTATCACTATATGTTGGTTATTTTTTCAGATAGTCAACTCATAAATATTTTCTTATGTATGCAAATATGCTCACATCCATGAAGAATTAATAATGTTTCTTCATTATATATGGATTYGTTCCCTAAATTATGCATAGGACCAATTTCTTGCTGCCGGTGAAAATCAGTGTTATCCCTCTAAAACTGAGCTGCTGTAAGTAAAAAAAAAAAAGAGTAAATAACTGACTCTCAAAACTATACARTGAAGATTTTTTACCTCTACTTTTTTGAGATACGGGAAAATTTGCTTTGAGAAAGCACTTGTTTTTTCCTAGTCCCTCTCCAGTTTTGCTTCTATATGTAGCATCTTTGATCAAAAGGATGCACTGTTGTGATATGATAGGAAAGGGTTATCCATATCTAAGTCCTGCGTCACCACAGAAAGTTTAGGGATATCAATAAGTAAATTGTCTGGGTCATTATTACAGGAGAATATTTACAGCCAATAAACCTGTTATGATATGTGACCTCATTAGAGGGAAAGCCCTAGTACTCAAGACTAGAAGAACACCAGACTCAAAAAGATGAGGTATTTAGTTGACAGATTTTGTTGCAAAAGCCATGTCAAATTTTCCCTGTAAGCAGATCCATGGCTAGTAATGATTTAAACCACGCTTGTCAAGCATAAAAGGGATTTGTCCTGCTGTCTGTGTTAGCTTAATATTTTGATGTTTTAGGACCTATTAAGAAGTGCAGACAGGAGGCAAATGACACTTTATTATGAGATATTTTTAGAAGAAGAATTTGGATCAAATATATGTTGGGTTTTTTTTTTTAATTTACAAAGAACAACATAAAGCATGTTGAATTCAGAGTGATTTTCTCTTCTTGAATCATTCTACAGAAGAGATAGATTGCATTGCTCTCTATATATCATATTTTCTCAAGGAAATTGCTTTTCAAATTGCACTGAAATCGGGGCATCTGTTTTGAAAGAGACACACTATAGCTAAACCTGTTGGTGAAACTCAGTCACACATCTGCCCCTTGAGAGGAAGCTGCAGTTTATAGAATTTCTTCTAATGCTTTTGCTGAGCTTTATTATTCATCAAACATACTCTACAGATTGATGAGAATTCTCTGTAATAATTCTCACTGTGTCTTTAGAAATACTACTGTGTGCTATGAAGCATGACTGACAGTTTTATTTCCAGRGCATTCTTTACTCTAAAGGAGGTGGAGTTTCCATGGAAGTGCTATTTTGCAAGGATCACATAAACTATGTTACAGCTCTTTGCCAAAAATTGATTCACGCTGTGTTCCAAACAACTGAGATGTTAATCAGAACACATAAAATTAGGTAGCTAAATTGATATGAACTGAAATATTTTAGTGATCTAAAGCAGCTGAATCACCTGTCTACTTACCTCTTCTCTCCATGTATTTCTCCTTCTGATTGAAAAGTATCAGAAGTCTGTTCAACACAGGAGAATAGAAAAATTTGATTCTCCTCTTGATGGCAGAAGACTCGTTCAGATGGTACTGCTGTTAGGAAKTACTAAAGGGTGTCATGCTACTTTTGGAAAAAGTTAATACAACGCATCTCTGCCTTGCTGCTGCTCACTACATTCTCTTACTTTCCTTCAAAGAGGAACTCTCATGCTCCATTAAATGCCATGACATCTACTGTACAGATAAAGAGTGTGAGTATGTGGCTGGGATTTCCACCCTGCAAATTGATGCTGGGTGATGGCCCTGTTATGCCACAGGGCACAAAGAGACCATAAGTCATGGTCATTACAAAGAAAGCCCTTAGGAACACAATCAGCCCTAAGCCTGCACTCRAAGCTGGTCCAGACTTTGCATGTGGACAGCAGTTTCTCCAAGCAGTCAGAAGGGGCTATGTCTGTATTAACAAGTAATTTTGGGAATATGGGAAGATCAGTACAATAAAAAAGCTGGTACTGAGTATAATATCAACCCTAAATGCCTCTGAAGGGATGTTTCCTCATTCTAGCTCTAGTCTAATTTTGCAGACCAAATATGCATTAATAGTTGGCATAGTAGTATGTTGCTGTAGCCCATCTCCTTCTTTAGTTAAGAAAGAGATGACTACATTTGCAATAGAAAACAATMCTGCTGGTATGAACACTGTTTTCTTAGAAGTTACAGGTAAAAAGCTTGACTTGGAACTTTGCATGGGGCTAATTCACTGTAATTTGCCATGTGTGTATATGTACACCTGAAAACCATTGTTATCTCCCTCGAATGAGATTCTGGTTTGCATGAGCAGTTCTAGTGAGATGATCTGTAAAAAAAACATTGGATTAAACTGTTGGAAACTTTAGTCACATGGATATGAACTCCAAAGGTCTAAGCTGAAAGTAATCATTCAGTTTTAATTAATCTGAAAACCAGCATGTTACAGCACAACACCTGATGGAAGGATCAACTTTTTTCTTTCTATGTTTCTGGAAGAAAGCAGGCAAGCRGGGAATACTAAATTCTTACTATCTAACTGCATATTTCCATAACCAGAACCATACTGTGATCCTGATTGTTTTGATTAATCTCTCAAGTACTTTTGCACTGCAGTTGTTCCACACCCTCATATGCATTTCTAAAAAAGACGAGTTCTGGTGATACAAAATGAGTGTAACATGCCTTCTTCCTTTCCTATTATATGCTTTCTTTGGAGGTGATCAAGTTAGACATTCTCAGGCTAGAATACTTGTAACTTACTATACGAGGTCTTCAGGAATTTYCAAGAAGTTATTAATCCATATTATAAACTACAATTTATTTACTTTTTCATTTAATGACAAATTTAACAATGACTGTAGTATTTCTTGGGCAAAATAGCCAGTTCTACGCTGTTTTTTCATCATGTGGACCTTCCAAGGAAAGGTAAAGCCCTTGTTATTATTTCCTTTTACAGCCTCCAGCTTTATTTTTCAGACCCCAACAGCACAAAAGTCCTGGCCTGAAAGAAAAAAACTAAAAAATGYGTGGGTTCCCTGTTGTCCACCAGTGCTGCCATGCCCTCATCTCCAGCAGATCTCTGTGCTCTGACTTACTGCTGYGGTAGGACAGAATTGAAAGGGGAGGTGGCAGCTCCTACTGCCAGAGCACCTCCCGGCATAGGGTATGGAGCCACACCAACCTCTACCTGACTGCAACTGGAAAATTACAGGTAATGCTTTTGTGTTCATYCTGAGCTCTGGGCTGTAGTCAATAACAAATAAAATCAGCTACCCCTTGTATACCTTTTCTTGCTACTTGACACCTAAACATTAAATAAATGTTTTGACCTTACTCTTTTGTGTTTTCTAATGAAGAGACAGATCAATAAGTAGAAATCTCAGAAGGTGTATACCAGACAGAAACTCACAAAAAGTGCAGTAGGAGATGTCCCTCAAGACAAGGATGACCTTCTTTCAGCTGTTTTTCTTCAAAAGGATTTCAAGCTTTCTATCACAAGCTATGCTGAGGTAAAGTGTTTTGTCTGCTGTACTTTGCATTAAATCTGTTTTCATTAAGCTGCAGAGAGGTACAATTCTTTACTCGTGCAGCAGGTTATAGTCTAATTTCTCATTGTTTAGTGGCAGGAAGACTCTTACAGTGAGCTGCTGCTTAATAAGGGTGAATGTGGGCTAAATTCCAGACAGAGTTTGAATTGTTGCCTTGTTCCTCTCCTCAACATCTTCCCTTGCACACAACTGGGGTCAGCATTCTGACTCCCATGGGTCTGTGAATACAAGCTCTGCTCTGCTGCTGGGTTTGGACCTCAGAGGACAAAAAAGTTCAAAAAAATATTTGTTAGTGGACTGCTGAAATGAGATTTAGGTCACCCTGATTTTAGGTGTCTGCAATAAGATCCTGGTGACTAACAGCAGCTATGGCAAATAGAATACAACCAGTGATGTGAGCAAGTCCTCTCATCAGGTGCAGCTGCCTGCTGAGGGTGAATTAAATGGCTCTCAGCTCTACTGACTACACCAATGACTCTAGTGAGRGCTTAGTCACAGAGTTGATGTGTAGATACCCACATTATTAATACCTGCAATAAAATGAGCTTGATCCTCCCCTAAAGCAGCTTTTTCATCCCAAACTCAGAGATGTCAATAATCTTTKCAAAATCATCTATTTTGTGTGTTTTAGGAAGGAATTTGGATTATGAGTTATACTAGGAAAATGAAGAGATGGATATGTATTTCCTAACAGATTTTCTGGAATACATGTCAAGATTATTTTATTTGCTGTTGGTTTGGTTCCTTGCCATTGTGTATATGCATGTGTACACAAGCATATACATGAACACATACACATAGATTATGCACCTGTGGTAATTTTCCCAAGTCTCTCACTTCTGCTATACTACCTTAAACTGTAAAATAATGCTCATTTGGTTACTGCATATACATATTGGAATAATATTTATTATTTGAATAACTTTTAAAAAATGCATTGAAGTGTTAAGCACCTTATTGATGATTCAAAATTGTAACTCAGCTCAGTTTTAGTTGTACTTTCTTTTGCATATGGATGGATATTGCTTGATTGTGTGCAATAGGTTTAATCTCCAAGAAAAAAATTCAGTAAATACCTTCCTACCAGAATCACTCCAAATCTAAACACAGAGTGTTTAGGTGAAGTGAGTTGCCATGATCCTTTTGGGTGCATCTGAGATGGTATACAACATTTATGGATTTTTATAATTGATTCTGGATTTAAGTAGCTTACCTTAGACAACTTATTTAGTATTGAGATTTCCAGCAGAACCCTAATTTAGAGGTGAAGACAGTCTAATTTCTGACATTTGGATGAGGGTGTCAAATGATCTAAGTGTTAGAATTCTTTTTCATCAGTTTACTGGGAATAAGTTGYCTGAATATCTTCAAGATTCTCAAATGATAGTCTAGGCACCAGAAATCTGAAGRCAATGYGGATATAAGCTGAAATTTTGTGTGGATGACTCCCATCCATTACTGAAAAAAGTATCTGTGATACCTGAGATATGCATTAGTAACACCTTTTAAAATGAAAAAAAATATTCATAGAATATAACCAGACTCAATAGGAAACAAACAAAGTTCAGTTCTTCACAGGTAAAATACTGATTCTTAAATTTCTTCACCAGTGAAAGATCTTTTCTTAAACACTTTCTGAGAGCTGCTGCACAATTTTGAATGTTGTGCATCAGATTCTGGATTCATTTGGCATAAGAATGCAGGCAAACAAAGGTGAATATGCTAAAACTGGACCCTCCTTTCTCTTTTTATTTTTTCCTGAATATTGCATGACATGCAACCTCTTTACTCTGAGTATTGTACGGCATGAAGTAAAAGAAATCCTCCACCAAATTATTAAGCGTAAAAATAACCAGAACAGGTTTTTCTACCAATTTTGTTTTGTAAAGCTGATGTGTGGCAGGCTGTAGTATAACTGCATTACTAGATCTGAGCTCAAATCCTAGAACCTCTGACAAATGTTTCTGATGTGGAATACCTTCAGGCTCTCAGAGTTAGAGCTAGATCCATGATATTTAGACTTATGAAAAGAAGTGAAATTAGTTTTTCTRTACTATACCTGTACAGATGAAACTTGATAGTCCTCCATAGATGACATCATCATTGTCTGGTAATATAAAGGGACACCTCGTTTGAACCTCCAAACAGTATTGCTTGCAAGGAATTCTGTTGCTGCAGTGAAACTGTGTGACTTCAAAATACTGGGAACAGAGCCAGGCTTTGTAGACAGTCTGGAAAAAAGAGAAGAACCAGAAATATAGATGGATGACAATAGCACTGTCATTATTAGAAGAACATACTGTACTACACACCTACATTAATGCTGCTTTTGGAAGAAAATTTTGAGAGAATATCACCTGGATAAAATATGCTCTTAACTTTTGACTGTCCTCCCACTTCAGAAATGAAAACTCCAGCCAAGTCATTTAAAAGCAAAAGTTGTTCAGGACTAGGCTTATGCTATTATATTATCCCAGTTTGTAAACAGTTATGTCTCTTTGATGTGACTTTTTATTAGACATGTGCATGCATGGAATACAGCCCTGTCTGTGCATCACCAAATACTAAATGAGAGAGATCCTAATCTCATTTGAAGCTGGACAAAGACAATTTCATGAAAGTGCAGGCAAGAAAGAGTTGAAAACTGGGCTCAAGGCAAGTCTGTCTTTATATCATCTAGAGCTAAGCTCTCAGGTTGCAATAGATGGTGCTGCTTCCCTTCAAATAGAACCTTATCCAGTCCACAGCATTAAAACATGCATTAGGGTACCTGAACACCAACAGCTGTAGACTAGGGCATAAATCTGCTGCAGTGAAAACTAGTGCCTACATTTGGGTGCTAAAAAGGAACACTTAAAAGATGCTCTCATCTGATGCCGCATAGCAATGGCTGCAGGACTTGTGATTATTGCAGTTGCTGTCACCATTTAAACAGAAAAGTAAAATACATGTACTGATTTTAATCTTTGCTACCTTTTGGCTTCCAAACAATGATGTTTGCCATTAGTATKAAACTCTTTTGGACATAGAACAGTTTCATTTAAAATCAGGTTGGACACCAGGCTACAAAGGTGATGAAAAACCTGTGTGACTGAGTACTGAGAGATTTCCTTGTTCTGCATTTTATTTTCCACTTAACTCTTTTGGAATACATTACTTACTGTCTAGATACAGCCTAGTTTGCTATCTGGGTCGTTACATAACAAAAAAAAATCCTTTTATGTGTTTTTTGATTATCTGAAAATCCTAGTAAATATCTTTCATTAGACATAGACTGAAATACAAATAGGCAGCTGGTCATTTCCATTCTTTCTAGGAGAGATGTAATAAAAATAAAATTACAGATTAAATTTTTAAGCTGAGGAAGTTAAAAAATGACACCTGAAATGACCAGTCTCAATGAGAGTGTGGTTTGATTTCAGTATGTTTAATCTCACTGGTTATAATTTTATGAATGTCAATAGCAGCCTAAATTGTATAATTTATTTCAATGYAGTAGCACCAGAATCACCAAACTTTTATTTTAGATTTTTTGCAACAGTGGCAGGTATGAATAAGGTTGCTAGGTGATAAAATGAAACCTTTATCACTAATCTATGGTTTGTGATTATATCTTTACAGCAGTTTTTGCCTATTGCATTCTGTATAACATGTTTGTTTTTTTTTTTTATCTTTTTTTTTTTTTTTTTCTGTTTTTTTTAATTGTTGGTTTTTTTTTTTTTATTAAAAATTCAATTTTAATTGCTTACTAAGGTTTCTTATCCACAGTAAATGATTAATGAGAAGGAAGACCAGGAAATGTGTGTACCTTTTGTTCTTAAATAAACTTTTAAACAGAAGGAGGTTTTCCCACTCTTGATTACATCACCCACCACATTTCTGATGCTTCAGTTTCTTTACTGACATTTGCAACAATAAATCACAAAATCATTGTGACGCAGAATATACTGTGTCAGAAAAGACCCACAAGGATTACTGAGTTAGTCTCTTGGCCTTGCTCAGGACCATCCTCATAAGACACACCATGTGAATTGTCCACACACTTCCTGAACTTTRTCAGGCTGGTGCTGTGCTCATTTCCCTGGGAAGCCTGTTCCAGKGCCCAGCCACCCTCAGGGTGAAGAACATTTTCCTACCTAAACCYCCTCTGAYACAGCTTCAGGCSATTCCCATGGCCCCTGTCACYRGTCACCCCAGAGAAGAGATCAGTGCCTGCCCCTCCTCTTCCYCTCACAAGGAAGYTGTAACTGCAATRAGGTCTCTCCTCAGTCTCCTCCAGACTGAACAGACCACTCCYCATGCAGCTTCTCCTCAAGGCCCTTCACCATTTCTGTTGCCCTCCTTTGGATGCTATCTAATAGCTTTATAGCTTTCTTGTTGTTGTACCCAAAACTGCACACAGGATTCAAGGTAAGGTGAAATAAAGCACCTATTTTTAATTAGTAATCATAGCCAATTTGTTAAAAACAGGAATGCAGAGTCTAGTAACAGCTACATATTCACAGAGGTTCTTTCCTGATCTTAGACCTATTTAGTATGAAATCACAGGTTTTCTTCATAAAACTGATTGAATAGAAGTAAGTTGGTTTATGACTCATATTTGAAAGTGTAAATCAGTTTCTAGGAAGTATATTGAACAGTCCACCATACATGGTAAAAAGAAAATGAGCAAAACCATATGTCTACTGAAGCAAGACAGAAAATGTTTATTCAGGAGCAGAAGTAAATAATGCAATTGTGGGCTTCTATGAAGATTTTTGTATAYCCAATCTCTGTTCATACACATCATCTTCCTGCTCTGATTCACAAGTCTTCAGCTTTGTCTCAAAATTACTTTTGAATTCTTGTCCTTATTTCTAAAGAATGCATGATTTACCTGTTCCTGAGATCTGTTTCTCAGATGAATGCCTGCCACTCTGTATCCTTCCTTATTTTCTTTACYCTGCAGCTGATTTCAAACTTGTCTATAGTCTATATTGATGTATTTAATATTCTGGTTCCCTTTTGCTCTGCTTTACCCAGCAAGKCTACATAGACRCCTAGACAAGGCTCATTTATRGTGTCYATCTGTCAGTCCACYGCCTTCACAGCTTTAGCCTGTGTTMATGCCTACATTTCCAGAGAGTGCTCAGCCATAGTCTGGAAAAAAGTGTATGCCAAGAACTGCACCCAGTAAGCAGTTTTGTCTTTTTCTGGAGGAAAAGGAAAATGATGAGGGTGTTTGCAGTTGAGCTGTGCTGTGTTAGCTGGTAGACCAGAATGTGGTCCCTCTCTGTTCTTACCACTACAGACATGACTTAAATGGCTGCTTTCCTAATAAACATCCCAAATAATCTCTCCTACCTTTCCTGGACTTTCTAGGCACCAAAGGTTTTACAAACACATCTTACTTTMATGCTTAAATATGTGTTACCCAGGAGGGAGTCCAGAAGTGGAGAACTGATCTCATATTTGTTCATGCAGCTCTGCTCAACAGCATTTCCATGACTCCCATGGCTGCCCAGTTGAGTAAGAAGATCAAGACCAGTACAAAGTCTACAAAGTCTCTGTTTCAGGGACAATGAGAGATGTTAAATAGCCAGAGGGGGGGAAAATCCTCTAGCTTTTTCATTAAGTAAAGTCTTCTAGAGCAGAATCCTTGCTCTTTCCAATCATGCACTTTCTCAAGATTCAAGTCAATAAAACAAATGCCTTTGATTACATTTCAAGGAAAGGAAAGAGGGGCTGTGACAGCAGTGGATGAAGGTCTCACTGTATTATATCCTCATTTAAAGGAAACAAAGCTAAAAAATACCTCCTAACAAAAACTGAACTAAACTGAATTATGATTGAAAATATAAATATATAATAGAGAAAATGTAAGAATAAACAATTGTCAATAGTCTTTGAAGAAAAAAGGAGAAAATCTAGTGATTAAAAAAAACAATTCAGAGTTTTAGAAGACAAAATCTTTTTTATTAACAGATACTATATTCATTGAAGTCAAACTACCAAAACCAAACAAAACTAACACAAGGATTTGTGATTTTTTAGAATTACAAATTTTTCTATGTGTTATGATCTGTTATACATGTTGCATATATAATAATATATAATAATAATTCAATTAAAAAAAATTGAATAGTCTTGTGTTGTAAGCTGGCTTGGGAGATGATTGAAACCTTTGAAATATCATAGTTCCTAGCAGAAATCTGGAAAATTGAGCTTAAAGAACAGAAATAACATTTATGTTTTTCTATCACTTTTTTTTTCTTACTCTTTTATAGCAAGGAAAAGAACAAAAATAAACTGGATTATTAATACATCATGGCAACCACATACTACCAAATAGCTGAATATATCTAAATATCTCATCTCTTTACCATCAACACTCTATATTTGAAAGAGATACAATCCCGGCCATTAGATAACACACTGTGATGGCAAGATAGAACTATCACACAAGAATAAAGTCACCTTTCATGTGCAGAAGCATAGATATAAAATCTCAGAAGTATTTTAATGGMAATTTTGCTCACCTACATAAATTAAATTTACCTTACTTTGTACCTGTAGGTAAAAAAATTAAGATTGCACTTTTGAAAAAAGTGTATGAATTAATGCTGGTTTTATATACCTATATTCACATGTCTGAGTGCCTATCTGGAATGATCATCATCAAAATTTTCTTGGTAGTTTTAAATTATGAACAATATTGTGATAAAAACTTATTATCARTTGGGCAGAATAATTTATTAATTTGCATTAATTTTATTTCTACTGTKCAAGTTTCAAGCAGAAAAAATATTTTATTACTTCAGTGACCAATAACCCAACAAAAATAACCAGGTTCAGCAATTCGAAGAAYGAAAGCATCACAAACAAACTAGACATTAAACTGCATCTACTTGTCAAATTATTGGAAATAAGGAAATTATTCAGAGCAAAGAATAATTTTGCAGGAAGAAAGCAAGTGTGTGGAGAATTTTGAGAAACTGAAAGGGCACATTGTGTGCTTTTTCTCTCAGGACATTAGGAAGAACACTTATTTTTGTCTGTGTGGAGACTGGCAGTCCTGGTATTGTCATTTTTCCGGATATTCTGTATCTCATATCACACATGTGGTTAGACAGTGTCTGAGTTATTCTTTCTTCTTGAAAGGCAAACAGACTGAGTTCTTGGTTAATAGTGTTACATTAATCTCCTAGAGAGGGACCAGCAGCTGCTGGCCCCCAGYGTGGACAGAATGGCTGGGCACAACAGTGCATTGGCTGACTACAGCCCTGGTCAATACACTAGCAGGCTTCTAACTGGCTCTGCAATTGCAAAAAACTAGCTTTAACAAGATTAWCTTTAAGGTCCTCTCCAACCCAGGCCACTCTATGAGTCTATGATTYTGTCATKCTGTGATTCTCTGATTCTATGATCCTATGATTTTCTTTGCCAAGACTGCAAAACCAGTAGGAAGATAAAATACCATGCATACATGCCCACAGTCTCCCTTCCGCCCYGTCTCATTCTCACTCATCCATACACACATAATACATGGGATKCTGGATAACCTAAGTGATGTCAAAACAAATTGAGTATGTAGCCTTAATCACCTGAGTCACACTGCATRRGAGGTGTCAGTAGAACAGAATGGAAAAACTCAATCTCTTTCATAATCTRTGAAAGTAATTTCTTCCTGGTTTTCAAGAGATCAATTCAGCTCACTTCTAATCCTTCCCTTGTTATTTCTCACTGCCATTTCCAGGAAGTACTTWAACCATTTTCCATAGAAAAGATTTTTTTTCCCTCACTGAGGAAAATTTGATGTTATTGCCTGGACTATCATAATAATTACACAAAAGGGAACTTAAAAAATCATCAAATAGCTTTTACTGTGTAGATGTGGATAATGGTGGGAGGAATGGTGGGAGGGAAAGAAAGTAGGAAGAGAGAAGTCACAACAGAAATTCTCYCTCTCAAAATGGTAATTTTTTCTGAATCAAAATAAATTTTGACTGCTTTTAACTGATGTTTCTCAAACACATCCATTCCTCACCGTGAAAATGAAGTCTTCAAAGAGTGCACAACTGAATTATTGCACATACCAGTTGGAAAGGAAGAAGACCTTTTCGAACATGAGATGTTTTGATCAGTGACACTTTCAATGACATCAGGAAATTGTACCTTATTGGAATAAAGGAATTACCTTCAGAAAGTGTAATATGATTCCAGCTCAACATCTCCCAAAGTTTGTGAGTATTTTGAGATAAATTCTGCAGTTRTTAYGTATACTCAGGACTACCTCAGGTACTAATTAATTAATTTTTCCAAGAATATTGAAGAAATAACTTGTTATGTAAGCTGAGCTTTTTCAKCAGAACTGGATGGAGAAACAGCATTTATTTAAAAATGAATAGATATGTGGCCTTCAAGTTTTAATACATTTTACCTTAKTAGTGTCTGGTACATGTTTACTCATTGACAGTGAGCAAGCTGTGTATGGACAGTGAGATCTGTTCCCTGTCAGCCTCAGCTATAGCATATGATTTTCTGTGACCCTAAAGATTCTAGTACAGAAGGTACCACTTATATGCAAAGGATGATATGCATTTCACATGCCCARTCTTTGCCTGACTCATAGAGTTATGAATGTTTGAACTATTTAAAGGCATTATATGTGCATTTAAAGTTAGGCCATATGTTTAAGTCCCATGATTTTTTTTTGTTGTTGTTGTTACTGTTGAGCCTGGGTGAATTGTTGTCTCTGTGGTATTCTGTGACATTACCACAGCCAATAATGTTGTGTCTTGAAGGTCCTCATTTCAACATTTCCATGAAATATTATTAATATATGTGAGTAACTGCTTCAGCCTAACTTCCTTTGATTTGTTTTAGWTTTTTTTTCTTTTTTTTTTTCTTTTCGTATTCTACAAACTCAAAGTGTAGACGTTAAGAGCAGTAATAATACTTCATGAGCTGAGGTTTTGTCAATAACAGACTTGGAGAAAAGCTACTGGCAAAAGCTGTCAAACTTTTGAAACCCTTACTTCACAAATAAAGATATTCACTTGGAACTGTGCTTGAACATTGACCAGGAAAAAAGATTAATATATTAAACASTATATATAGGAAATAAGGGGATGAGATTGCAATTATGGATTTTATGTAGCAATGAGGAACCTCGGAGGAGCACACCTATTTCTCCCAGTGACAAAAATTCTGCTGTAAAAGTCACTTCAAATATTATGAGTGCTTTACAGTAGCAAAGCAATGCTACATCTGCAAAGTGCAACCTCTTAAAGGCTTTTTATACTTGGATCACCAGGGTATTATGTGTTGGTTTGAGAGACAGTACATCTTCCTTAGCAAATACTTGGGTCAGTCTCAGTGTCTGCTTTGTGCATTAGGACCTGAAATATCATGTTTTACAAGCAGAGATGTCTGTTAGATGGCTTACAAGTGAATTTTATATAGACTGTGTAACCAAAATATAGATGGCTAACTAGTACAAAACCTGATCGAGCTTGACAACCAGAAGTTTTAGAAATGTGGACTCCCCAAGGAACTTTGTCACTTTTGAGCATTAAGGGCAGCCTGACTTCAGGAAGAGAGCATTTTGTATGTGTATTATGGAATAAAAATCAGCTTTCTGCCCATGAGAATTGCAAGACTGCTGTTGGCATTTCTCTTTTGCTGGGCTTTGTTCCCAGTCCCATTCTGAGACTTTGGGCAGCCTCATGATAGRGCTGGCACAGCACAAATAATGCAGCAACAGTGACCACATAGGAGGGAACAATACCCTCCCATCAGGTATCTTTGCCAATGAATATCAGTGGTACCATCAATAACAAAACATTCTGCACTACATGCAGTAAGAAAGGTTTAACAATTGGCTTTCAAATACGTGGGTTGCTGACAATAAGATATTTTATAGGAGCAGTCTCTAAAAAGAGGTTTTTTTTTCATGAGTTATAACTTTCATTTTGTTTCCCCAYTATCAAAAAAATTATGACTGGGGAATTATTTTTCATTAGGTTTCAGATATTTTTTTTCCAAATTAACTATTCTCATTCTGTTTCTACATCCAAACATTCCTCATAAACCTTTCATTTAAATATATATATATATGAGCATACATAACTATGAATCCATATCAAGAAATAAAACAATGTGCTTTTTGGAGAAGTTGTTGTGCATATGCATTCACACCAACCCTCACTCCTACCCCATTTTTTTTTTCTGGGGAATTTAGATTTTGATATTTTTTTAAAATCTGATCCAGAATGAATAAAAAATATCAATCTGAACTTCTGTACAACAGACATTAGATTTTCCAGTCATTCCATTCTATGTGTATTTTTAAAATTCCTTGTTTTATGAGACTGTACCAGGAAATGAGAATATCTGTTTCATATTATGGATATTTATGGCTGAAATTTACAGTAAATTGGGAACAAACACATCTGTTTTGTAGTTATTTTAACCTTTAATTTTGTTTGTATTTTATYATAATGAATATTTTCTGTATCTGCATGGATGGAATAAGATAAATATTTTMATATTTTTTCAGTAGRTCTTGATGCCACAGAATGCAAACTATTGTGTTAAAAGACAAAAACTTTTAGTGTTTCCTAAATTAAGTAKACAAACTTGTTTCTTTCCCTATTTTACCCATTATATGAATATTTTCATGTGAAAGACACACATGCTGTTTTATTTGAAGACAGAGATAAAGCGAATCAAGGTTGAAACTTATTTGCCTCAATATTGTTGATCTCAGCTTCAGTTCATATGCTATCTGGAAAGTTTTCTTTTAATGAAATACAGATGTGGRATAGCAAGCTGCTCTGCTCACATCTTTGTTTTTTATTTTGGAAATGATGAACTGAAAGATGCAAATATGCTGGCTCCTAATAGAAATATGTTTATTTGATTTTATACMTCCTCTCTTTCAGGAGACACTGCAGAGGAGATGGTATCAATGTCTCACTTTGGTAACCTTAAGGAGAAAGTATATRCATACATAGGACAGATCCATAATGTTTATATCTGCCAAAATAAAACAAGCTTCTGCAAGGCAAAAATGTACAAAAACCTGATYCAGCAGCCCTGTCTTTCTGGTGATTAGTYATCCAATCAACCGAGGTCATMATGACGATTAACTTCACTGTTGTTTTATAATGCTTTAAAACCTGAAATATATATCATCCTCTATATCAGAATTCTGTTTTAGCTGTTRCTTAATATAGCAAGAAAGCTTTCTTTTGAAGATCATAAACATCCCTTTGGGTGAGCTTAAAGAAAAGTGAAGATTAAATAACTTATTATGGAAATAAGTAGTCTGTTAAAAAAAAAAGGAAGGCACCAGTCTTTGATTTTGTGAGCTTAATAATACTCCATCTAATCATAAACTATATTAAAATGTTCAAATTATAAAAAGTAAAACAAAATAATAATCTTTCAATGTCTGGTCAGCTTCCCCASAAAAATTAAGATTCACTGATTTCATCAGCTCACAATGGGCAGGAGTCTCTTTTAAGTTTTACAGCCTTTTAAAATTACATCTGAATTCCTGAACCAACCAATCTGTTAGGACTGGAAAGTAYTTTTGTTCAACTCTGCTCTACATCCTTTCTGAAGTGATGGTAGCCTGCTCACGATGACAGTATTGAGAAGATTGATGCCACTGATTAACAGTGTATGCAGGAGATAAGGAGAGCCTTTAAAACCTTTGCTTTCTTAAATTAAGGACCTGATTTTTGCTACCTTCTAGTCTCCATCATTGCTCARAAGAGGGTATCCCTTATGGGTTCTGAGGGCTTCTAATCAACTTGCAACAGTCTCTGCAGACTCCTGGTAGATGAGGGAACTTGCCATAAGCTGATACAAACACAAACAAAGTGTCCTATGCTTCGAATTTCTTTTTCCATTTGGAATTATAACGTGTTCAAATATAAGACTTATTCAACTTCAATATTGAATTTTCATCTTGATCATGCAGGGAGAGAAGGGGCAGGCATTGRTCTCTTCTCTGAGGTGACTAGTGACAGGTCTTGAGGAAACAGCATGAAGTTGTGTCAGGGGACATTTAGGTTGGATATCAGGAAAAGGTTTTTCACCCAGAGGGTAGCTGAATACTGAACAGGCTCCTCAGAGAAGTGACCAGCCTGACAGAGGTCAAGAGCAGTGCTCCATGATGTGATTCTTGGGCTGTCCTGTGAAGGGTCAGGAGTCAGACTCAATAACCTGAAATGGGAGTCATTGACCTCAGCACATACTATGTGCTAATTCTTGATTCTATGAAAATTCAGTAAATAAGATGACAAAATATAAAGAAAAGGAGATAATTAATCCAGAAGAAAGAAGAAAATTTCTTAAGAACCAGATACAAGACAAATTCTCTAGGGCCTGAAATGTATTAAAAAAGAAAAAAAAGATCCCTAGAACTTAAAATTAAGGAAGGATCCACTTATGGTGCAGTTTCTATTAATATCCTTTGTGTCACAGATATCAAGTATATTTTCACTTTATATATTTCATTGTATCAAGTTTATTTTAATCATGCTTAATTGAACCTATTAAGAGAATTTTATTATGTTGTAAACTATCTAGAGGCAAAGCARATTGCCCTTATTTTTTCTCTAGACAAATCTGAATGCAAGAGCACRGCCAGAGACTTCACTGCACTRTTCAACATTGTTACACTCAGTGTCCTAGAGCTGTGCTACTTTTCCTACTTAGATTTAACTTASAGATTGACATAAAGACCTCAGAGTTGCATGCTGTTGTAATGACATTGAAGTGAGACGTCCAGACATCTGAAGAGGGTGAGTGGCTGAGCTGACAAGCAACTCTCAAGGAAAGGAGACTTTTCCTTTCACAGTTCTTTTTCTCACACTGCTCTGGTTTAAGACCACACAGCTGCACCAAAAGCTGAACCCAGGTAGCCAAATTTGGGCAAGATGGGAATATATATGTATGATATTGCAATCAAAGCCATGACAACTTGTGACCATGCAAGTGATAATCCATATTTTCTTGGACAGCAGAATCAGCTCTCCAGAGATGTCAAAATTAAGCTCAACAATAAGTTCATCCAAAAGCAGATGTCTCAAGTGAGGATTTTCCCCAGTGTGGAGTAGCTCTGCAAGGGAACAGACATTTACCTCAGCAGAATGATGCTTGCCATCATAGGGGATAACACAGCAAAAGACAACTCTCACATACTTTTGCTGTTTCACCTGCCAATCTGATAATCATCAGCATAGAGACTACAACAAAAGCTCACTTTTCCCAAAAGATTTGGAAGCATCATGTGTGTATTTAAGGATTTGTGCAAACTGTCTAYAGCTTTGTCCCCAGTGACAACTCCCATCTATAACTTCAGGATTCAGATCTTTTATGCCATATAACACAGTATTTATGAGACTTCAAACTTTTAATCACCTTAGGAAACTCATATTACTTTTTAAATTTTTTTTTCTTTTTCTCCATAACCTAACCATATGCCTTTGAAGTTTCTACTTCACCAACAGGGTCTTAATTCATTGGTTGTCTTTTAACTTTTTCTTTTTTTTTTCTTTTTTTTTAAATTGGATTCAGCTAGGAGATTTACTTTTAAGAGATTTTGAGATGTATATTTGATTTTTTTCTGCTACATTTGCTCATATATAAAGATAAGTAAAATAAATTTAAGATAGTTAAGACCCTATCCATTTATTCAAGCACTGCACTTATATAAAGTAACATGCCTGTAGACAGAGATGGCTTATGCAGTTAAAAAAAAWAATTGAATCTCTGTCAGGTAAATTTTCCACCATTAAGAGCCRTATTAAAATCAGAGATTATTACTGGATATTCTTGCTGGCAATCAKAGATTAAAGTGGAACTCTTCAAATGCTATTGACACTAGTAATGTCTATTATTACTTAAATCTTTCAAGTTTTGTCACTTAAAATCTAATGCATATTTTATATCTCCTAAACTTGTAACAGTTCTCCATCAGTTTAAGCCACTAAATCCTGCTTATTGGTCAATCAGAAAAAAACAAACACAAAACTAATGTATGGAATTACAATTCCACTGAGGACAAGACAGATCTGTGTCTTCTACCTAATTCTGAGTGCCAGACCAGTGGTCRKGTCTTATACATAGTGGAAGAAGAGSTSCATCAGGCTTTCTTTARGACAAAGTGAGATTTRTATCACTTTGAGAAAGGTTTAGATTCCGAGCATGAGATTTTAGACTTGGTAGTAAAAGAAAAAGTCTCAAGAACTTCCTGATTATGGGATTGGTGCATCGTCAACAGGTACTACTAGCCATAGTCTGCAGTCTTTGAGAGCTCATAGACTACACAATTTTTCATTGAATACTCAAGAGTAAGACCACAAGTTAATCATGGGTGCAGAATCCAAAGCTGTTAAACAAGCAGACAATTAAATCCACTTTTAATGTCTCTGATATCACTATCTGATTGATAAAAGCTTCTCTTTTGCTTAGTTGAAGTATATTTGCTGCACTCAATTGTCAAGAAGATATGAATGACACAGTTCTCTTCCTATCTATTTTTTTTTCTTATTTCCTTCCTTTCTTATCCTGCATTTCCAAAATGCAAATGCTTGTTTATTTTTCCCAATCATTTTCTGTGTTAGCAGTAGTCTAACCCGTACTAATGTCAGTGCCTGGAAGTTTTTGGAAGGGAAAAATAGGTCTATTTCCTTCAAACTTTGTTATGCATTCAGAGTTTCCAGAGAAGATCCAGGAATGTCTCAGTGATTCCAGCCTGAGAGAAGAGAGTCAGCTTTTAGCACTACTATGCAGTTCTGCATAAGAAATAGCTGGTTTTAACAGTATATACAATGCATATGGCACTTTTTGTCTTCAAAGTGCCTGATATTGGGATCAGTTCTGCATGCCTCTTCCAGGAAGAAAAAAGTTTTTTTTATACAAGACTGAAAATTGGACATTTCAAGACAGATCATGTTATGTACTGTTTGCAGCTAACAAAACTCCCTCATCTTATGTAATTGCATGAGTGTGATGCTGATCTGTGAATGGCTGCACTAGCAGCTTTCTCCARAAAGAGAAATATCCCTTGTTTTCCCTCTGCCTGATTCCCATCATCTTTAATAGTATTAAATTTAAATATATGAGTTMATCTGAAATATCAAAATCCTTTCACTACTTGGTGAAGTACTTTGGTGGGAAACTGAGTATAACACAGTATCATAATGTGCAGCATTTGCTRTAAAATTCTTTCTATTTCATCCTRTTGGATTATATGATGTTATCTCAATTTTAGACATTATTCTGAAAATTCTATATTCTTGTAATAAATTAGATATCAATATCAATTTATTTACAGCCTTTAGGGACTCTGCTAAATGTGGTGCCAGCTTAGAGAGAATAAGATCTGGGGCTCAATTCATTTGTATTCCTTCACTGATTGGTTTGCAATAACAGAACCCAAAAAGACACTGTGTATTCCACAGAGATATTGTAGAAGAGTTACACACAAATGAAAGAGGATGAGCTTGTAATTAGCACATTACATCACTACCATACTGTTTTTATGGCATTGAATGTATTTGACTTTGCCATTACAGCAGAATTTGTCCCCTCTTTTCTTAGGGGCTCGCCTGAGCTATGCAAAAGTGGTATTTATGCAAACTGCTGTAAAGGGATCTTTTTCTTTCTGAGCAAGTGTTGTTTGCTCTCTGATTTTCAAATATTTACTCCATTGCAGTTTTTCTTAGATGATATCCTGTGGTACATTGGGTCAAGTCTGAATGTAACTATTTGCTGACACATCCAACAATTTGCATAGGTCAGTAGCAACAGGGAAAATATTTTGCCCTTCAAATTTACTTTTATTTCTTGTTGCTACAGCTTGTTCAGCAAATAAAAGACAATGTTGGAAGACTACCAAAGAGCCTGAGAGTAAAACATCAGACGTGCTACCAGAAATTGTACAGTCTGCCATTAAAAATGTTAATAGATTAGAAGGTTTGACRGTAGAAAACATTTATTATTAACATTTACATACTTTGTACCTCAGAATGATTCCCTGTCAYTCAGAAACTCTCTGACAAGTAAGCCACAGACATGTCTGAAAGCCAATAAGTTGCTTAATATTTAAAAGTGGAACAATAAAATTAAATGTAGATGGTGATATGAGAAAGGCTAAACAACCTCACCTCTACAAATGACAATTCTCTCTCTAATGAATTCAAACTCTTCCAAAGCATAAGAATAAAAATGTGATMCTGATGAAAATTTATTTAGTTTTTCAGAAACTCATTAACCAGGTCTCAAAAAAAAGGTAATAAATAAAATTATTACTGTTTGAGGGTAGTACACATTCATGTATATAAAATGGGAAACAAAAGGAAAAAAAAAAATCAGTTTTCATCAGTACAAAAGGTTAAAAGTAAGGTGTCTCAGACTTTCATATATATTCAGTGTTTTGCTTATTAATGTAATAACACAATAGAGAGAAAGCTAAATAAGAAGAAAACAAATGTACTGAAAAAAAGTTAATGAAGTTCAAAAAAAAGAAATTAAGCTTCAGCTGAACTGAAAACTTGCTGCAGATCAGTGTTGAAGAACTGAAAGAAAAAATTTTTGTGAAGAAAATTGTATTTACTTGTATAACATAAGGGATTTTATGTTTAATGTGTTWGTCCTGGAAAATAATCTGGATTTTGCTCTTCAGTGAGCTCTGTGCAGTTGCAGGTGGAAAGGACAAGTGAATTAACAACAYCTGAGAAATGAGATAGCAAAAGTCTCCTGCACAGCAAATGCCACWTGCCTACCTGAAATACTCCACCCAGAAACAGATAACCTCACATCTAAAGGGARGCAGAGAACTAGAGATGACAGCATGTCTGTCATTGGGACCTTTGAAGAAAGACTGAAAGATTAAATTAAGAAATTTCAGAAAAAAAATGGTGACAGAAAAAGATCTATAAAATTAAAAGTGTTGTAGAGAGGAGGGACACTCTTTTAATCTTCTTGTATGTTCCAGAAACAGGGATCAAAGGAGTAATGAAATTGAAAAATATAACTTTTGAAATAATAGATGGAAATATTTTTCCATGCAATATGTGGGATTGGCAGTCAGAGAGTAATATTTTCTTGAGAACAAGAGACTAAGATTCAGAAAACTGTCTTTACAAGGTAAGGCCAGAGTACACTTTCTAGAGGAAAATATTTTTGCAGACCTTCAGAGTACGAAACTTGGTTCACCTTAGATACTTTACAGAGGTGTACTTGGTCTCTTTTTGAAGAACTTCTAGGCTTTTCTCTGCATATATAAAGACACATAACTTACTTCAGGAGAGTTAYAACATTAGATACTTAAAATATATATGCACACAAGGTGACTTGGATGACTTACAGTGCCTTATTCTGAAATTTCTGGCTTCTTCCTCTGCTATGGCTGACTACCGTGGATGGGATGGCTGATGGATAAAGCCCTGTGAGTGACTGTTCTGTGAACTGTTGCCATCTAGAGAATTACTCTGAATTTCAGTGGGAGACAGCTGTGAATAAATAATGTTTTGGTTTTATTGATGTGCGTCCAAAGCATAATTACAGGTTCAGAAGACTTTGTAAGCTTCTACTCCTTGTTGACTGAACACTCATATTTGTTGTCAAAGCCAATGGGAAACCTACAAAAGCAGCTGTTGGAAATGCTTGGTCTGATTTGCCCATTTTGTTTAAAAAATAAGGTAAAAAGATACGTGTCTAATAGGCTAAAAGAACAACTTAAATGCCTAATAAAAGAAAAAAAAAATCCTGAAGGATAAATTACAAAGGAGAACAAATTAGCTTTTTTATAATACAAGTCCTTGCAAGACTAKGTCTTTTTTACTGACTTCATTCTCAGCTGAATTAGACCATGACCCAGCCTGGTGAATTGCAAGCGTGGGAGAAGAGAATAATTGGGAATGAGGAGCAAGGAAGCCTAATGTCTTTTTGTGCAATACTGTTAATTCATAGACTTCAAGTTACTGTGCAGCTTAAACCTGCACGTTTAGATGGCTTCTGGCCAGCTGRAACATCAGAAGCACACCGTGTTTCCTGTGAGACATTCCCTAGAAATGACTGGAAAAAAAAGCAGAAAAATATAGAAAATGTAATCAAAATGGTTTAAAATCAACAAACACTGCTTATGGTTTATGTAARCATTAACATCTTTATTTAAAATTAGGCTAGAAAACTATTTTTGAACTTTGAATTTGTTTGGAATTTAGACACTTTAAAACTTTTGAAAACATACCTATTTTTACGTTTTCCCTGTCACTTTTAAATTTTTTTTCCTTAATCAAAACCCTTAATGTCTGGCTGCTTTCCTTTGACTCCTCCAAAATACCTCTTCCTAAATGCACTCAACACAATAATTGCAGATCTTCCTCTGCTAGCCTGTGACCTAGCTAATTTTCCTTTTGATTAAACTAAAGTTCTCCTCATATTGACAGGGGTTTTTTTGTTCTTTTTTTTGTTTTGTTTTGTTTTGGGTTTTTTTGGGGTGTGTTTTTTGTTTGTTTGGTTGTTWGTTTGTTTTTTTGTTCTTTCCTTTTGAAATTCAGATGCTGTGTTTATGAATATCAAAGACATGTTAGGAATGCAGCACTGACAGCATAGTCTGTCATCCTTGTACACAATGGTATTTTTTGGAATATGTAATGGGATAAAAACACAGAACCAAATAAATTTTTTTCTGTGATCAACTGCATTTCCTTCATGCCAGGAATCTCAYCTTGCTAACAGCAATCTGCACAATGACAAGCCTGTGAATTATCTTAACATTTTAGTAGATCAATAGTCAGCTGGTCCAGCTTTTCTTAGCAACAAAATAGACATCATGGCCCAGAACCCTCTCCAGATGAATCTTAAGTGTCCCCCACTTCCCTGGTGAGATTATACCAATGGCTGATTTTTCTTACTTTGAAAATTTTTCYTTCTGTGTTTAACTGGAATCTCCCCAGAAGTAACTTGTATCCATTACYCCTTGTCTTTTTCAGGTGACTCCTTGTAAAAAGGAAGTGTCCTGTTTTCAGCTAGGGTAGAGCTAGTTTCTTCTCAGTAGCTGTTACAGTGCTATGTTTTGGATTTTGAAMGAGGATAGTGTTGATAGCACACTGATTTGTTCTTTTGCTAARTTGTGTTTATCCTAAGTCATGCTCTGCCAGTGAGAAGTTGCACAAAAGATACTGGGAGGGAGCACAGCCAAGACAGGTGACCCAAAGGGATGYTCCACACCACAGAACATCATGCTTGGAATATAAAATTGGAGAAGTTACCTTGAAGTGGGAGCTGATCTGTGTATGGGAAGGGGGGTCTGGCATCAGTCACCTGGTAGTGAGAAATTGCATTGTGCATCACTTATTTTTTCCTATTTATTATCATTATTGCTAGAATTTACCATTACCAGAGTATTTTACTTTATTTTTAATTATCTAGCAATTCTTATCTCRGCCTAGAAGTTTGATTTTGGTTCTCCTCCCCATTCCACTAGTATGAGGGGCAGAGAGGGGGGTTGAGAGAACAGCTTCACGGTACCTAACTTCCAGCCTAAACAGGAATTCTCCATCCTCTTTAATAAGTGTAACACACTTTAAATACTGGAACACAGTAATGAGGTCTCCATTAAATCTTTTCATCTCAAGGCTGATTTTCAGCCTGTGGCAGGTTCCCCATTGATCCTTTTTGTGCCCTTCTGTGGACCTTCYCTAGCCTGTCCAAACCTTCTTTGTATAACAGGAATCAAAATCAAAACCAGTATTTCAGACATGGCCTGACAGCTGCTGAGTAGAGTGGCAAAACTGTCCTCTTCAGCAGAATGWGAAAGTAATACATTAAGCTCCTATGCTCCTTTGCCATTAAAGTTCTAAAAATTCTAAAGTTCCAAATTCCTTCAAAGTTGGTTAATCTCAGAAACCAGCCTCAGACATCTCTTTTTTTGGGTGATTACATTTTCACTGATTGACATACAGAATCCTTCATCTAGGCTATGAACTATCTGTGTGTCATGATAATTACTAAAGATCCACTCTCATGAATACTAACAAGCTGCTTGGAAACTTAGCAAATCTCCCGTCTGCTTTTTTCCTTCTTAGTGACTTATCTATACTAAATTAGTTCCCAACCATGCTGTGCTAGCTGATTTTTTTTTTTTTTTTAAATTCATGTTTGCTTTCCGTTCTTTTCCTTGTTCTCTAGCACTAAATGCACTCATATTTAATTACTATTTCTTCACAGACTTGTGTAGGACCCACAATTCTTGGTCAGAATCAGAGCCCAGTTACTACTTATATTTAACTGCAATAGAAAAAATTCAACAATGAAGCAGACTACTGACAAGTTTAGAGCTAAATTCTTTTTTTTAAGGTTCATTTTGATTTTTTAAATTTTAATGTAAATTTTGCAATTTTTAAGTTTTAAAAATAAAATCTCTTTACAGCCATCTAGTTTTATGGGTGTTAAAACACYAAAAATCCCATTGAGTGTAACAGAATTGGTGACTCCTGCAGTCCAAATATAGTTAAAATGGTATCAGAAAACTGGTCACAAAGTCAGAAATCCAGGACATGCTGAATTCCCAGAAGTTTGTCAAATTGGATGAAATCTGTTTGGTTTCTACTGTTGTAGCCTCAACATTGTAATTAAAAAAATTCTTTTTATACTTGTTTCCAGATCTGTCAGTCTCAAATAAACTGGTGGCAATTTGGGGTGTTACACTGGGTTGTAAGTGAAGTTGATTTTGAACAGAGTTGTGAGACAGCCTCATTTTGGAGAATAGGGAYAATCTAATTTACTGAGATTTCTCAGTAAACCATTTTTCTGGAGGCTACCAGAACAGAAACTTCACTCTTCATGACCACTCCTGTTTTATGAAGATGAAAGTAATTTAGGCACTATTTTCTTATAGAGCTAATTGGTCCCATGTTGTATCTTTATCCTCTGTGGGCCAGCAATAACATGAAAAATATTTAAGGAAATAGTGTCTGCATTGGTCAATCTTCATGAAAATCCTGTTTGTGGGAAATTTTGGTTTGGAATATCAAAGGATGGCAAGAGGCTAGAAGATCCATCTGAGTTTTAGGGAGAGGAAAAWCTCAGAACATGAGTAGAATGGAGGGAAAGAGTCATGGTTCAAACCAGCATGAAGAACAGAATAATTAAGAATAGAAAAGACCTCCAAGGTCATCAAGTCCTATCATCAACCTAAGAGTGTCAAGCCTACCACTAAACCATGTCTCTAACCACCACGTCTACAAGTTTTTTGAAGACTTCGAGTTTCCAGACAGAGGGTCTGTTCCAGTGCATGAGTACCCTTTCAAGGAAGACATTTTTTGAATATCTAAACCTCCCGTGGCACATRTGTTTGTGGGAGGCTCCAAGTCTCCAAGAGAGAGGTGGGCCATAGGACCTGGCCAGAGGGTCAGACAAAGCCAAAGACTTTTTATGTCTTTCCATATGACCTTCTGTCTGGTGTGAATACTGAAACACTCCACCTTTACCACTCGGTGCAGTAGAAAATACAAGAAGGAAAATTCTGAAGTGTGTCATCAGTTCATCAGATCAGCCATCTAAGTGTATGTACAGAATCCCCAGATACACTTGASAAGGAGTACTTGCTAACCCTGCTGTTCTGGACCCTGCTTTCAACATCAGCAAAACAAACTCTAGTGCCCGGAGTTCATGCATGAAGTGTAAAGTAGGATTTGCCAGTCCTGTTTGGGAAGAGTCATTGAAGAACTTAATTCAAAATGTAATTGTCAAGACAGGAGTTAATTTTTGATATCTTTTTAAAAGGCATGTTCTGTTAATGCAAWTAGACAGAGGGTACAAGAGAAAAGGAGAAAAAAAGGGCTAAGGAGACTTAGGAAATACAGCACCATATRTAATGGCCTCTCTCTCGTTAAATTCATTCAATTCCTTGCAGGTATAACTTCAGAATGTAGAGATGTATATCACTATCTCCATTCTGTCCTGATGTCTGATGTCACCTCATTTCTATTGTCTACAATAGTTTCAACCAGAAATAAGGAATTACAAAACAGACTTTGTTCTTTTGGGTACCATAATTTAAAATGTAGTTATTTACGTCTCTACTTACTCTCTGATTTTGGATCTGTTTTGTTAAATATRGGTTTGTGTTTATTTTTGTGAATCTCTCTTGATACACTTTGTGAAACTGCAGCTGACTCAAACACCTCTCATCACCAAATGTCTTGGGCTGTGGTTTAACTGGAAAGGGAAAGGGTTGGAAAGGGAATTGCAGGTGGAATTCATGCCTCCCGTCTCTAAAAGGAAGTTTTATTCTTAGCTCAAACAAGGCTGTACTTGTATTGCAGAGGTGGAGATTATATCAGTTAAATTGTTAATGAATCATTACCAACTGGGCATTTCAGGTGCCAGAGTCATCTTTGTCTTTAGTTTCTGCATAATCGATRGAGACACATTGGCTCCCACTATGACTCACCTGTTGAAAGAGTCTAGCTACCCTAGGGATGCAGAGATTTAAAGTGRTTATCCTCCCCTACTATAAACTCCTATATTATGGCATGTATTTATTCACATTCTATTGATAAACTGCTGCTAATTCTAAGGATGTGAAATAGATCCAAGTTGTAAAGGAAGTTTATTAAAATCTATTTTACTGGGTAGTCTTGCCTTATATCCACAGATCATGGCACAAGCGAATCACAGAATGCAATGACATATTTTTGTCTGGGACATGTGACATTTTCCCTACAAAAGAGCCCCATTATAGAGAAATTTACCCATTGGAAATTTGGCTCTGTTTTTGATTTTTAAAATACAATTGTTCTGTTAAAGGACATGCATCCATGTAAATAAGTAGACTTTATGTTCTGTGGATTTAGGTACTCTTTGTAAATTTAACCTYTTCTAAGTAGGTCAAAAATATGTTATAATTTGGCCACTAACAATATTATTGGTAAGCTCTCATTCCAAAAAATGCTGTAGCTACAAAATTAGGAACAACTCTTTTGGCATACAATTCTGCTTTTGAGTTGAACATGGCCAGTTAAAAGACATGCCAAGGACTTTGCGACAAACTGTACAAAGTAATTTCATGTCAAAATTTGCTATATAATTTCTCCCATCAGGAAGTTCTCCTTGTGAGATGAAAAAATAATTCCAGTGTCTATCTTGCTCCTGTAAAAAAGGGATGTGAGAGCTAAACAAAAGTGGTAGTTGTTTAAAATTAAAGATTAAATAATTACACTTATTTATGCACAGAAAGAGCAGTGGGGATAATGTGTTCAGTCTGCATCAGCCAATGACACACATCACCGCRTACAGTACCCTGTCACATTCTAGCATTGTATATAAATGTCAGCCCTGCTATTTATTTTCAATTTAAAATGCATTAATATTAGCTCTATCATGCTGACAAATCTTATAATGAAGACAGTTGATTATCTTTTTTTTTTCCTGAAGGACAGGGTAAGACAAGGACTCATTTCAATGCAATAATGAGTTTCTCTTATTATTTTATTGGGAAACTGATTCATTCATTCTGGTCTTATTTATGTTGAAACAGTCTACAAGCAAAAGGCACAAGAAAGGAAAGATCAGAATTCATCACTTCAGAAAAATTRCTAGGAAATATTAGAGAAAACCCAAGAGCAATATTTTCCTCTTTATACAGTCTAGTACCTAGTAATTAATTGATTTCTATTATGATTAATTTCTTGACATGTACTCATCAATTTTGTGTCAATTCYGAATTGTTTTACAGTTCTCAAAACTTCTACAGACATTATTACTTAAATCTTTTGTTTACTGAACCACAGAACAAGTCACTGACTTACATGATTGATGACTGACTGGCTGATTGACTGATTTGTATTTCCTTTGTCTAACAGAAGACAGTGCATCATGGAGCAGTGTCTTTTTAAGCATATGCAAAGTCATGTTTTAACATTAACTATTCCAAACATTTGAAAACCTGAGACTGAGAAAATTACAAAGCTAGATTAATTATGTTGTACTCTTATAAAATGATATGTTGAAAATTCATTTTCACAAAATTGGGAATCAAATGGAGGATCTGATTTCAACAATGTTTGTGAGCAATAAGACATGTATTGAACAAAGAGRTGGCCTCATTACAAATATGGTCACTGAAGGTTATATGATGTGGTSRTTTTGAAKCAGSTCTGGAGAATCRTGAAATAGATTCATTGAATAATCCWGGTGGGAAAGGGCYTCAGGAGATTTCTAGWGCACCCTCCTACTCAAAGTAGAGCTGCTTGTCAGATGAGAATAAGTTGCTCCGGGATTTTTCTTGAACCTCCTCACCAAAGATGGAGTCTGCAGAGGCTCCCTGTATCACTCCTGATGGTCCTCATGCATAGAAAAACATTTTCTGATTATATTTTGGAATTCCTTTTGTGTTAAATGTTGTCTGTTATCTTTTTGCTGTCAAGAACTTATATTTGTCTTCTTAATGACTTCCATTTAGATATCATTAGATTGCTGTTAGGGCCTCTAAACTTCAGAGACTATCATTTGATATTTATTCATACTTACATATTGTTAGCAGTCATGTTCAGAGAAAGTGTTTCTAAAGAGTAGAGAAACTAGCACTGGCAAAAGACAAGCCAGGACAAAGAGTTTGCTACTAACACTTGTGTGTTATATCATGCTGCTACTTTAAAACATAATTCCACCATGGAAATTAATTATAACTTTAATATTAACACTTTCCAGTGTTGTGCAGCTCCATGTAGATACTTTGTACTTTTAAATTCAAGTTTTCAAAGGCATTGTCAACACTGGTAATTCTCACCACCTACAGGAAGATGAGAAAAMTGTTTGACAAATATGCAAACAGTAGTAGAGATAAAAGGTCAATAAGTGTGAATAAGAGARGCTAATATTAATCCATTAAAATAATGCATATACACACAAAGGGTCCTATTTCTACTTCATTCACAGTGACTGAGCTGCTCTACATTCACTCACAAAAGCTTTTCCATAAATAAGCATATAAGAGATAATGCAAGATTTTAAAGCAAGATCTTTCTCTGCTGTATTCTAACTAAACACAAAAGTGTTGAGGGCACACAATGTAATTAATTAAATTGAACACAAGGTGATTGAAAGCAAATTTAGGAAAAAATAGTCACTAAATCCTTTTGGAGCTTGGATCAATAATGTCTTGCAAATTAAAACTTAATYGTTAATTATTCTTGTAAAATATGGGTTTGCTTTAAATAGAAAATGAGATATCCTAGGAAACAAATATAGCATTTTTTTTGTCTTTGAGGACCACATTGTGTTTAAGCTATATATATATAATTATGCAATTATAGGATCGCAACACATATCCAGGCGCTGAATGATGTTTTGTCATTGAATAGGCCTGAATTAAAGGGACTGTTGAGAAACATTCACATTCTTATATGTGGTATCATTATGCAATATATTTTTAAAAATGTGCAAAGGGACATTTGTGTAAATGCATCCAGGAGACTTAAATTATAAAATGTTTTGCTTTGTCCCWTGTGCTGTCTCCATTCTCATTCTGAAGAAGGTCAGGTTCACTTTTTCTTCTAACATGATCTGTACTTTGGTTTATCTCAGCCCTACAGGATCAATGAGAAAGTTGAGAATTAAACCTTCTTTTGTAGTACAACTTCAGAGTATAGAATAGGAACTGGGGAAACCTACTGAAGTTAAAATGCTGTGTATAMCAAAACTGTTTTCACATTGGCTTCTTCACTGGAAGACAATGGATTAATTTCAACTCTCAGTATTGTTAGGATGCTTCATAAAATGTAATCTTTTAAATATCAATATTTCTCTGCAGAGTTCTTCTGTTTTCAAAAAGGTCTTTTCTTTCAATGRCATTTTCTGCACAAGTGCATTTTATACCTGGGTGTGATCTCTGGTCARTCAGGATCTACATATTCTGTATCTATTATCTGCACTTTCAAGCAAAACAGAACAAGTAATTTAGTCTCAGAGCGAAAGAACACCAAACCAAAACATAATAACAATATTGGTAAGCAAAGGGAAAACCTGTTCAAGGATAACACTTGTTGCCTAGGTTCATAGAACCATAAAATGGTTAGGGMTGCAAGGGACCTTAAAGACCCTCTAGCTCCAACCCTCCTATCACAGGCAGAGATGCACTCACTAGGTCAGGTTGCTCAGGGCTCCATTCAATCTCTCTTTCCAGGGATGGGGCATCCACAGCTTCTMAGGACAACCTGTTCYAGTGCCTCACCACCCTCTCACTACAAGGTTTTTTTCCTACTSTCTAATCTAAACCTGCCCTCTTTCARTTTAAAAYCTTTGTTCCTTGCCCTGTCGCTATCTGTTCACATAAAAACTCTCTCTTCCCTCCTTTCTATAAGCYCCCTTTAGGTAATGAAAWATCACAATGAGGTCTYCCCAAAGTCTTGTCTTGTCCAGACTGAACAGGTCCAGGTCTCTCAGCCTGTCTTTGTGGGAGWGGCATTCCATCCCTCTGTTTATCTTTGTGGCTCCTCTGCCCCCCTCTAACAATTCCGTTTCTTATGCTAAGGACCCTAGACTTGGATGTGGTACTCTAAGTGGTATCTTACAAAGGCAGAGGCCAGTAGTTCTGTTTTTGGACAAATTGGACAAATACAAATACAGATACAAATTGGACAAATTGGACAAATACAATAAAAGTTAGGACTGGTCATGTCAGCACAATCAGCCAGAGCCTGGAGCTCTGCCTGGGTACCTGGCTTCCAGCTGGGTGAAGACAGTTGGGAAAGGAAAGGTTCATACATCCCTGTCCACCTGAGGATAATAGCCTTGCAGATTTGCATGGTCCTGCCCCAGCCATGGGTGTTATGAGAGCAGTGAAGACTCCACTTCTCTGTTATTGGGTTGCACTGCTTSTCCTTAACTCCTGCCCTTTTCATACTCCCAGCCAGGGATAGACTACATCTCTACAGGCAGCTCAGTGCATTAACCCCCTTCTTTTTGCAACTGAACAGTTTTCCCTCAGCCTTTGTTTGGTYTAATTTCTGGTTAAACTAAAGGGAGATGAAGCAAAAAATGCAATGGGCCAGTTGATTGTTTCTTCTTAGGACACAAGTGGTTCACACTCTGTCAGCTGCAGGCCTTTTCCCCTGCAAGTTTTAGCATTTCACAGGGGAAGCAGGCCCCCCATTTCTGCCAGAAATAGTTCTTTCCATTTTAAAACATTTGTCTGTATTCCTGTCAGCTTCACTGGGATTTATGCTCTCTGATCTGCATGACTAGCAATGCTGCCTTCATCACTGTTTCACAAGAAGCCTATTTGTAAACTGTGTTTTCCACTGATTAAAGAGGAAACTTGTTGAAATTTTAGGATATTTCAGTGTATCTCAGAACAATTCCTAAATCACTGAGCATTCATGTGTAAAGTAAATCTACTGTCACATTGGGGACTAAGTTTCTTGCCAATGCTTAGCAAATGCTCAGTTTCCTAATAGTCAATCACTTGGGCACAGATATATTTCTTAAAATGATACATTCCTTAAAATGATACATTCCTTAAAAATTTTTTTGCAAACCTGAAGAGAAGCTACTTGCTCTTTATGCCATAAAGTGCTTTTGAAGCTCTGAGGAGTTGAAATGTGACCTGTTTGTTTCACTGCGGTGCACAGCAGCATGCATGGCAAATCAGGCAAGAGAAACTTAAAAGAAAATATTGAGCTGCTTGCTGTCTTTTTAAGAATTCTAATCTCTTAATAAGACTTGGCAGGTGCTAACGGTTTTGTGCCTGTTTCTTTCTCCCTTTTTAGTTATCTCAGTTCTKTGGAGGTAGATTCATTTTCTGGGTTCAGTAAGTATTGCTTCACCTGCCTTGAAATGGAACTGCAGGCTCTGATAAATAGATTAGAAGGTTATCAAATTTCACTGTTGTTTCTACAARTGTATTTGTTTTCTCTGATTAAAAGTTCTTTCTTAGCTTCCTARAGCAGTGACCTCCATGGATCACAATAAATGCCCCTTCTCCTTCTGAAGAAAAAGCAAATCAGGGTGGGAAGGAAAGACTTCACCTTAATTCTTCAGCAAAGACATTCAAAGCAGTGCTAAAGCCAGGACTTCCTTCTGTGCAGATTTCAACAGGTCCCCAATGAAAATTACCATGCCAAATTAACCCCTCACTAATGCCATTAACAGAGATTCACCAGATCTAATTTCCTTCTGTTATTAATAAGATACTGTATATCATGAAGGAATACAAAGCCACAGGAAGCTCTGGTGCCTTTACTTTGTCACACTAACATGTCTGAGGCAAGCACCAGACATGAGGAAAGGCATAGTAAAATTCAGGTATCTAGCTTGAATTGTAATAGGTTAAGGTGGTTTAATCAGATATAATCTCATTAGAGCACCTGTAAACTAAAACACTTTGGGAAAAAATCTAGCTTTTGACACAGGGACTTACCTAGGGGGATGCAGAGGCTGCAGCATGACATGCCTGACAGAGCACCTTGAAGTGCATTGAGAAAGAAACAGTGCTGGTGCATCCCCCTCCTTTACTAAGCTCTGGAGTGTATGAACAGGGAGACAATTTTGCCATAGCTTGAACTGCTTCTGGGAGATGCYGCTGATGCACACACCACAGTCTCTGGGAAAGAACAGGGCCTTTGTATCTCTAAGAAATAACCCCTCATGTGCCATTCCCAAATGCATTCTGTGCTGTGCCATTGTTGTCAGGCTGAGACARGGGTGACTGGTAAAGTTTCAGTAAGTGCTTCCCTATTTTTCCTTCAGATGCACTGAAAAAACACTTTGTGAAACAACCACAGGTATTATGCACATATAAGTATATTGCCTTCAGAGGGATTCAGGTTAAGCATGTCCTTGGGGGCCTTTCCAAATCAAGACTGAAGCATAAGCTGTGAATGGAATACTGTCTCACACAACTTTCCTCATGGTTTGTATAAAATAGTTGTATTCCCTGTCAGCTTTTAGGTTCATCTTTTTTCTTCATTCATACACTGTCTAAAAAGACTGTAAGGCAAGAATGCAAGCCTGATGACAATATAAACAATACAAAAATTACAAAAGAAAGTCTCTGTTCTGCTAAGTAAAAGATGAAGACCAAATGGCACCAGTTGGTTCACATGCGGCTCAAAGCTTTTAGCCCTTGTGGTAGGTGTAGTATTTGTAACAGCTCAAAGGCAGAGTTGAGGAGAGAAACATMAAAAAGTGTGGGTTATTAGGATCCAGAGCTTTTCTCTCTTGCTCTTTTTCTTCTCTGGATTTCTTTTGTAAATATCAGATATTCTGCACATTTTTGTCAACCTTCAGGAAACAGAGATCACCCATGTGGTTTTCAGGTGTTACTTTTAGGTCTGAGCATAACTTGGTGGCATGAATGTGGTCAGAATGTGAGACATTTCGTGTAACTTGCTGAAATTCTATTGCATTCTAGATTCACCTCCAGAGTAAAACACAGTAGTCCTTGGCTTCTGCAGTAGTCAGTGAGTTAAAATATGAGACACTTGGGTAAACAACAAACACTCAAGGTTATCTTCATTATATTACTGCAGAAGCTAAGGACAGTAAACAGCAGAGCACTTGAAAGCAGTGAAAGCATGCACTCTAAAGATACACATGAATTCAGAAAAGTACTTTAATAAACAGCCATTAAAAGTGGTACAATAGGAAAAAAGAAAATGAAAGCTGTTACCAATTCAGGGACRTTTGTGGGACAGTCACTTCTTGAGGTCATGAGTGCAAGCCAAGCCTATTACCATGTCAGCAAAAAAYTCATACAAGTACTTTTTACCACATCATTGTTTTGTGGTGTGAAGGAAAAGCCATTCAAGTTCRAAACTAAAAAATAAACAAATACCCAAGTTCTGCAAGGGCAAGGACAATGACAGTAAGACACACAGTTCTTGTACTGAATCTGTTTTCCTGGAAATAAAAGAGTGATTCCTTGCTATTCCTTAGCTTCTGCTATTTTTCTTTTACAAAAGTATTTATTTTCCATACCCATTTTAACTAAATAGARCACAATGACCAGAGTCTACAGCACAGTTGTGGAGATTGAAGAGGGAGGGAAGGTAGAAGACCTTCCACCTCCTTTCTACTTGCATATTTGGTTACATCTTAACTCACACAGCCTTGAGTCAAAAGTCCAAAAGCAACTCTAAAATTGTTTAGTCATGGAAATGGCAGATATTTCCTTCTGAAACAATCCACAGCTTTGAGAAAAATAAAAAATGCAGGAAGATGGCAACACTTTTCAAACTACTACTGTCTATTTTGTAAGTAAGCTTTTGAGTGTATTACAGTTTTGTGGAAATTACATGTGTATGGGAAAATGAAGATGGAGACAAAAACCACTCATTCAGTGTGATTGATATGTTATCTAAATCAACTGTAAATGGAAAATATTGTGATTTCTAGAGCTTTGTGAAAGCTAGCAATTTTTATAATCCTAGCAGACCAATGTTCTCTTTTCCAAATGCATGCTTTAAGAAAATTCCTTTGAATGCTCCATGGATAGGAGGAAAATCATGTGGAAATTGCTTTCTAATGATTTCAACTGTTTTTATGCATCCTGGAACACCCASTGACTTTCTTTAATGTAAAACATGGGAAAATATGGATTTGCTCATCAGTAGAAATAGTAGCATTGTCTAACAGCTAAGGCTCTGGAATTATAATCTGTCTAGACATCTTTAGAAGAAAAGCCTTGTTGATGTTCTGTGACTCTGGCATTCAAAAGAAACTAGAATTCAGACCAGGAAAGACATTAYAGAATTGGAACACTAACGGTTCAAAACACTGATGGTTCAAAAAGATGCTACATCATCAGTGGGTCTGCCACAAACTGAATAACAAAGCCACAAATAATTTAGCCTACACTGGGGCTTCTAGAAGGAGCAAGAACATAATTTGTTCACATTTCTTGGCTTGATTATTTTGTTTGTTTTCTTATTTCTAGTACTTTAGCACTGCCATAATTAGCAGGTTACTTCATGTAACTCTGAACAACYAGAAGAGTTGGATGTTGGTTTTAAAATACTTGAAATATATATTTTCACAAGAATTTCATCTGATGAAAAAACTTGCATCATGCCATCACACTTTGATATTATTTTTTGTCTTATGTAATTTTTGCCTTTTTAAATGTACAGGTTGAAATATTTTTGCTCATCTTGGTGAGTGAGACCTTATTAACTGAAATTAATAGTACAAAGCAATAGCAATCTTAACAATACAGGCTGTATTAATTTAAATTGGTTATAAATAGGCTGTCCCTGTCAATAAGCAATACTTAAAATCAGTTGAGAATCAGTTTATTTCATTTCATATGCCATGTGTAAGAGAAGAAAAAGAGGAAGCTGCTATGAAAAAATATTGTGCTTGGGTGGAATATAAAATGRTCAAAGAAACCAAAGAATTTCACATTTGATCTGCAAACTGACTTATTCGGAAGAGTCACTGAAAGAAAAATCCCCTCTAGAAATTCCAGGTCATATAATTATTGAAACATTATCCTAATCCCATGTTATCCTAAATAAGCCACATGTAAGGAAACTCCTCCAATGAAAACAAAACCAAAATATTTTATATTGTCTGAAACTTCAAAAATACAACAAYAGAAGCTCTGCTCAATGTATAACATCACATATAACTAAAAAAMCCCAAATCAAATAATTTATTCACTAAAAAATTCAAGAGACACTGATATGATGCTACAACAAAATTAAGAACACAGAAATTAAATTTAACCAGGAAATCTCAGGATATTGATATTGATCAAAATTCTAGGAAAAGACAAACAAATTCTTTTCTTCTTTTATAAGGAGAAMAGTAACTTGGGTGAACACCAGCTAAAGTTTAATAACTTATTWTGCCTACATACTAAACTAACATTCCTCTATCAGTCTAAATACAAATATATAAGCAGGTCATTCTGGTCTTCTAGTTACACCCAAAATAAATGAAATCCATATTTKTGAAATTTGATCTATCTGCTATTATATAAATATAATGATGGAAAATGCACTTGTCCTTGAATTTTTCTGGGTGAGTTCCCCAAATTCTCAATAATTGTATCAGCTGATGTGCAATCCAGCTGAATGAACTTGAAGTTTTGACATATAACAGTGGAGCTTCAGTTCAGTCAAACAAAACTTTTGACCTCTTGCATTTGAAGGAGGAGTTACAACGTGACCTACAACAKCTGGAGCTACATGCAGTGAAAGGATGTTCCATTATAGTGAAGGTAACAAATGTGGTGGTGACCTTATACGGCACTTAGAGCCGTGCTTTAGTTGACAAGGTGGTGGGTGGTTGGTCAGAGGTTGGACTCAGTGATTTTAGAGGTCTTTTCCAACCTYAAATGATTCTGTGATTCTGTGATGATTAGTGTTATACATATTACTTTATGTCTTTGCACATAGCTCTTCATCTGTCTGCAGGATCTTTTAAATAGAAGGTTTCCAGTGTAGTAATAGCTCTTCTTGTACAGATAAGATCTATTTCAAATAGCATACCTTCAATTGAAAACCATATCTAAAAACGTCAAACTCAGAAACTTTTCTCAATTCAGTATTTCACACACACTGAAATTATGTCCTGACTCTATATTGTAGTAGAATGTGGATATGCTGAAGGAGAAATCTCCATTTTCTTTCCCAAGACATTCTTGTTTGTCCCCCAAAGACCYTTCTACAAATAGGGTAAGTTAGAGTCTGCTCTTTCTGGTCCCTAATCTCAGTGTGAACGTTGTGCTCCTCAGGAGATAAACCTGGAAAGAGATTTCAATTTGCTCTTCTGAAATTTTTCAGAACTTGAGCATGTAATGCAGGAAGCTCAAGGAAAGCTGAAGGATTTGCTCATAAAGAGATTTCAAGCAAGCTATTCTGCCAATGAAATAATTTTCTTTGCATCCCTTTTCTTAACAGTATCCTTAGAATTACTGAGACCTGCAGAGCATTTATYATTATGGCTTAATAAACAGCAAGATTGAAAGTAATTTCGCACAAAAAACCTCTCAAAAATCAAGAAATAGTTGCAAACACTACTATTATATATTTTTTTTCCCTGAGATGTACTAAAAATGAGCTATASTTCCTTAAAGGGAAACTTTCCAAATAGCTACAACTTCTCATAGCCATAAAAAGTTGGATAATTAAGAATATATTATGTCAGAATATCTCTGTGGCTAAGACAAATTACAATCAAAGTGTAATAAGAAGAGATTATTAAGCATCCCCAATTATGTTCATGTGCTTATGAATTATGTGATTTTACAGTTTTCTTCATAAGATTCTGCATTTCTCAAGGTCAGACTCGCAATTTTGTAATTTCCACAAGCAAAATTTAAGATACTGGATTACATGAATTAATGAAGAAGAGACAGTAAAGCACTTAGCCATGTCCAGACTATGAGACTACTTGTATGCATAAATTTAAAGCAGTCTGTGATTTTGCTCTAGATGTCTTAACAGGGTTTTRCTTCATGATTATGCTGAGCCAGCGTGTGCTACCATTCAGCTGTGGAAAAACAGATGTTCTCTATTAATTCTAAATTCAGTAATATAGATGCATTTTGATTTGGAATAAATTTATATACTGCTTTGGGGGTACCTTTTATGTAACACAGGACATCTTGTTCACAGTTTGGCAAGYTGGAATAAGTCTGCTTTGTTTTGTAGCTTAATCCTAGAGCTAGAATAAACCACTCTAGAACATAAAAGATTTTATTTATCAACACAATATACAACATTATTGCTATAATTTTCTGTAAAAGATAAGGTTAACATCCAAAAGCAAGTAATTAACATAGTCATTACCAAATCTTAAGAAATCTTATCTCATCTTAAGCAATCCCTAAAATCTCCACAAAATTTTACACTCACAGTTTATGATTGGATAAGCCAAAATATCAATTACCACAGCAAACCCCAAAGTTTGTCTTTCCAGAACAGCTGTCTGGTTTAGGATTTGAATTTTTAGGATTGGCAGAGACAGGTATACTGCTAAGAAGACAATTCAGTTACTTCAGACATTTTACAGGCTAAAATTCCTGCTGGAGATATTTTTAGCATTCCAATTTGGTAAAAATTTTTGAAACTGCAATTTTTTACAAGATTTTCTTCCATGAGTCCAAGCCSAAATTGAAGTATGTTGCAAGTATGAAGGCATTATATGATTTAATAAAATAAGCTGAAGCATAAAATGAACTTTTATATATCTCAAACCAAAAYATTTTGCAAAAAAGATAGTTTCAAATGTTCTGTTAAGAAGTCATATCTGTAGAAATTTATTTCCTCTTCATAATTCTTTAATCCAGCCCCGGAACTTGAATTTTTACTCCTATTGAATAAAATATAGGAGATTAAAAAAATGGTCTAGTTGACACCTGTAGAGTACAATCTGCCAATAGAGTGCAGTATGTCTTCACATGTGTGGTCTCCCATATTTCTCTCAGCCAAAACCTGCTGAAAATGTCTGCTTCAACCAGTTACAAGTAGTTTCTGTTGCTGCTAACAGAAGTACTATGGAGAAATACAACAAACTATCCTAAATGAAAACAGTTTCCATAATTATTAACTGTATATTTTAAATACAATTGTATTTTTTTTAAAGCAGATTTAACTGTTGGCCTTTTGAAATGATAGCAATGAACTATCTGTCTTCTACAGGAATGTSAATGAATTTTAACAAAAGGAAATATTTTAGAAGACTAAATTTAAACATATAATCAGAAAATGAAAAAAAAAAATCCATGTTCTTCAAGGTCTAGAAGAAAATTCATCATAGTGTTAACTTTGACAAAAGATAAAAAAAAAAAATTAAACTAAACCCCAAAACCCCAAAGAGAGATTTACAGAGAACGTTATTAGCAATTATAGWTCCAGGGAGGTTCATTCATTCTGCAGTATTACAAGGCCATCTACTCCCAGTAGAATGATACACTAGTCAATACAATCTGTCTGGAGCAGTTCAGTTCACTGGTTTCATGTGTTAAAAGTAAAAAAACARAACAAAACAAAATTGTTTACCAGAAGCCATTTTCTACATATGTAAAGCAGTCAAATAGATTGTTTGTCACACCTTGGACATTTTTATTCTTTATGCTTCCAGTTCCTTTGCCAAAAACTCCTCAAAATACATTTCCCCCTCCATTCTTTGATTTAATTTCCTGTCATTTGGTTACTTAACATTTTTGTTGTTATTTTGTAATAACACATGTTGAGGTTTTTATGAGTAAAATTTTTCAATCTCTGCAAAGAACTTTGCAAGAAAATCACATAAAACTTTTGGTTTCTGCCATTAAAAACTGTTTTGTATCTGGTTTTCTAACAGATCAATATATTTATGGGAAAACACTTTTTTTAATGAGTATCTAGGAAAGTATCTAGGCTTTGATCAACTAGKTCTAGTGGAAGGTGTTCCTGCCCATGGCAGGGGAGTTGGAACTAGATGATCTTTAAAGTCCCTCCCAACCMAAACCATTCTATGATTCTGYGATTCTACCATTCTATGAAAATAAAATATATCTTATTTAAGATAAGCATGCTATCCATTTGTGATCTCTGAAGCTGATGTGTTGAGATGCATAACATTTTTTAATGTATATTTACTCATTCTTCATCAGCTTCATGTGATTTGACCTTCGATCAAACACAATCAATTCATGACTGTGACATTAAAAAAAATTTCTGAGATACAGATCAGTTTATGAATTTTCCTGGGYTGGGATGAGTAATGATGACAGGATACTGAATAAATAATTCTTAGCTTAATCCCTCATTTCTGAAGCAGATGAGGGGTGCTCAAATGAAATTTTGGTTCCCATATGTACAATTTAGTGCTAAACAGCAAGAGGTGTTCTCACCTGGAAGTGTGGAACAGCAGGAAAGTACCACCATAGTGTAAACATGGAAGCTATTGTGGAGGGAAWTAAATGTTTCCTGTGGTTATTTGAAGTGCATTTCAGTTTTTRTAGCCTTGGTCACTTGAATTCTCAGTGTGAATTATAAAATATAATGTGTGGCTGTTAGACCTGATYAAATGTATGTCATGGTTGTTAGGCCAAAGCAAAAGATAATAATTAAAAATAAAATCAAAAGTGAGACACAGCCAAAAAAAGCAGCAAGGGACAGTGATAAATAATTATTTGGATGCTGCAATGGGAGAGATTTTATCATTTACTTAATTAGAAAGTCATTCTTTACAATAGGACTTATACTTTTTAAACACTACACACATTTAGCCTTCTCAAAGACCCAGTGACTCCAATAGCCCAGAATTTGCTGTTTCTATCTTTTTGTGAGGCTAAAGAGGTTATCTGCTTCAATGAAAACTGCCAAAAGCAACAGCTATTTGGAAGAATGAAAAAAATGCACCACTGATCTCTCTGTACAACTCTCATCTTCTGACATGATTGAATCATGTTGTGCTGTCACATCCTATTACTGTTTTAAATGTGTACATGGGGTTTCAGTTGTGCTTGCTTCACAAAAGCAAACTTGGACTTCAAAAGCCAAAGTTTACAGTAGGTCACTTAATGCAGATAAAACAACCAAAAAGAAGCAACTATCCTTAAAAAATAATTGTTTAGTCTTCTTGATATAAAAACTAGCGCATCAATTTAAAATTCATTTACTTGCAAAAGAGTTGAAATCTTTTTCCATTTATAATTATTGTGCTTCTTTAAAAAAAGCAACATTATAAAGGCATCAAAATGAAGATTTTAAAAAAGCAAACAAATATGATCTGTATGGTTTTTAATCCCCAGGTTTTGAACAACTTTTCCCAGCTTTTGATGCAGTCGATCAGAATATCTGCTTTTTGCACAGGTCTATGAAAAATAAAAAATAAAACATTTCTTTTTATATGCCTACTTTGCACTAAATTATGTCACTCTCCTTAATTTTAAAACTTTTAAATTAAATATCTCTTATTTCCCTCCTCTGCACTAAATAATAGGTCACAATTTTGTGACCTATTAATACCTATTAATATTATCTTTTTATGTTAACAGTAGAATCAGGGGAATATACAGGGYATAGCATGAGTGGCAATAAATAAATGTGTGCATCTGTGCATAAACTGTGCGTGTTAGAGTCCTGTCATGCTGCACTTGTGTTTTTTATTCCTCCCTTATATATATATGCAAACTCCTGTTTTCTAGAAAAACATGAAAAAATAGAGTAAATCGAGTAAATCACAGTGTAATAATTACTTCTCTTTCAAAAACTTATTTTTTCTGCATGAAATAATTTTACAGCACAAAGTATTCCCTGTATTTAAAAGGAATTTTCTTTGTGAGGTTTATGGAGTTTAGTTTTTGTTTCTCTGTCTAGTAATTAAAACTGCTGCAATCCATTGGGTAATGATAGATAACTTAGAATATGAAAACATCACTATAAACATCCTTCAAAGTTATTCTAGGTGAAATCCCTTGTTTTATAACCTCTAATACTCTGCTAGCCTGACAGTCTTGAAATATGTGCATAGGATAAAACAAGAAAAATTATTTCATAAGGTTATTTATTGCTTCAAGAAGTAATTCAAAATTAGAGTGTAAAAACCCTCTAGAACACTAGGGAAAAGTCTTAATAATTTAATAATAGAACTTAATCAGGACTTAAAGGGATCACTGGAGTTAATTAGCAAGACAGAATGCTTGTTATACACAGCCAGTCTGAGAGGAACATAAATAAAATGAAGCAATGATCTATGCCCAAAAAATACATTATGTATAGTCACAGAGGCCATATACTGTACCAGCACAATAACACAAAGATTAATTGTCTCTAGAAAATATTTCCATATAGTCCATCTGCTACAACATATTTTAATAGAATTTATTTCTGCATATATATGTCTGTTTCTTCCGAGGGGAAGATAGAAAAATTACTAGTGTATAAATTGCTTGTCTAAATGCAGAAGAGGAGGATCAGACACAATGATTAGCACCAAAATTATCACAAAGAAGACTCATGTGGAGCTAAGATTTCATGCCTGGATTTAAGTCATGAAAAAAAGAAACTTTCCCAGAAAATAATCCTAGATATATGATAGCAGTACAGTATAATAGATATGTTTTTTTCCTCCCATAGCATAGCTTTCCTGCAAATGCCCTGAAGCAAGAGATAAACTAAATAGAGGCATCTCCTGCCTACTCCTGCAAAAGCTGTCTTAGGATGGGAAAAAGCATCGGGGCTGAGTGGTGAGAATGGATGGGATAGAACTCATTGTAAGGACTTTTTTTTAGACTGGGAATCTTTTTCTTCAAAAGACGATCTATTTCCGCAGTATTGTTGATTGTTTCCTCAGTACAGATGGATTTTCATTTACTGTCTAGATGCACTAAAGCATAGAAGAATAAAATGCATACTTGTAGCCAGAGAGTTGCAGCAAGGCTGTGTATGACACAGAACTGCTGCATAAGCAGGACTGGTAGTCTCATGATTTAATGTTGGGCTAACTGCCACTGAGGTAAGCCAACAAAAAGTGTTGGCTGGYGTTACAGCTAAGCCAATCTACTGACAATCTACTCCCAGCATGTTCCTGTGAGTGAGAGGCTGGGCTAGACCATGGTGGATGATCTTTTCAAACAATTTTTCTTCTGTTTCTACTATCAAAAAGAGGACCTCTTCTGCCCTCACCTGCCTTAATCTCTAATTGTTCTCTGCTTTGAACCTTCAGTAAGTCAATTTAGGGACTTAAGTAATACAAAAATTACTATGACACAAAAAAGATAAGAAACTCATTATTTATGCCATTTAACTTCCTGAATGGTTCACCAACCATTGAGGCAAGATTTTTTTCTGCCACCAAATAAAAGGCAGAGGAGGAAAAGTGTGGCCAGCATGTAAAGTGGACAGTGTCCTTTTCTGCAACAGCCAGCCTTCAGGTTGCACAGCTTTACCGTCAAATTGTACGCAAAATTTGAAGGTTTTTTTGTTACCACAGCAATTCWGCTGAAAATTTATGCTGTTATGCTGTACCAGCTTAATCAAGTTGCAGTGGTATATTCCATACTCTGTTACCAATACTGTTAAAAACAGTTATTAACAACACTTTTTTAAAAAAGAAAATGTAACAAGAATACGTCCTACTGATTCTTAAAGTTCGTGAAATTCTCATGCTATTTTTTTTCCTGAACTGTAGCTAGTTAAAAAAAATAGTTCCCTTCCCTTCCCTTCCCTTCCCTTCCCTTCCCTTCCCTTCCCTTCCCTTCCCTTCCCTTCCCT
>CADDXX010000288.1:35217-102668 GCA_902810485.1 Alauda arvensis | reverse complement strand
GGACAAGAATATAAGAAAATATTATCTCTGAAATGTGAACTAAGTTTAACTCTAAAACTTTTTTAAGTTTAGCACCTGATGTGAGATTAAATTTTAGAAGGATTATATTTCTAAGTTGGTATAAGACAGCGGAAAATTAAAAATTGCAACTTGACTAATMTTCTGTGATTTGAAAAAGAAACATAATTTCTTTCTTATTAGCAAAAAAAAAATAGTTCTTATATCTCTATTCTACTGAATGTAAARATATTACTTCTGTCACTGGATCTTGATTGCAATAATTTCTATGGCAATTTGCAGCTTACCTCTTCACCCATGTAACGTTTGTGCATAGGAGTGACATTCCTACCATATTCATCGAAAACACCTTTTAAAATTTACCTGCTAGAAATCTGAATTCCTTTGTAAAACCATATGAAACATCAAAATCCTCCCCTTTCTGTTTAAAAATGTGCACGATATTAATTTAGTACCACAGTAGAAGCATGTTTAAATAGATGCATAATTAAATTCYGTGAATAACTTACACTTCAGTGACACTTAACATTTCCTTAAGTTGGGTTCACATTCACAAGAGAATGGAAGTACTGTGAATAAGGACAAAAACACAAGCAATTCCTTRATTTTATAGGCAGTTAAGTTGGTCTTCAGTGCAATTTCAGTAGGGCCATGAAGGTATGGCATATGCATTTATAGGTATGTGCACAAAAAGCCCTACTAAAACACATTTATATTTATTCACAGTGATGTCTTCTATCTTTGAACAAAATATATACATATGTGTGTGYGTATAATGAAGGATTTTCAATTGATGATAACATGAAATAAGCAATTTTTTTATTCTAAATAGTTCAGATAAATATGCATGACATATATACTAATATGTTCTATATCCACAAATAGAAATTATATATACTCTGAAAATGTTTATTTTAATTTTACATAATTTAGCTTTTCATAGGTCTATGTACACATACAGGTCCAATATCTGTTTTTAACTGTGAGACCTTAAAGTTATCTTTTCCAGCTTTAAGTTTCACAACATAAAATGTTAAGAGCTTACTTAATCAAATCATCATTAACTTTGACCAGTACTGATGTCTAAGATATATGAATTAGGTATAAACTAGATAAAACTTTAACATACCTATAGAAGTTTTAGTTAAAAAGTCACTTCTTATTTTTCTTGTTTTCCACAATGACCAAAGGAATTCAAATTCAGATTTAATTTCATATGTTACTAATTACTTCTTGACCCAGGGTTGAAAATRTCAACTATGATAATSTCTAAAAAGGAGAAAGTAATATGGATGAATTGGATACACTTGTTGAAAATAAATGTTRTCTTATTATGGYTGTTCATCTATAYATTGTTCTGCAAATTTTWTACTTCCAAGCTGAAGAAAAGAATKATGTCATTAAGCTYAATTTTATTCTAACTAATTTYTTTTTCTTTATACTTCCTCAGCCTATTYATGTATTTRCTATAAAAAAAAGAAATGACAGGTTTTCCAGTAAGCCTATCTGCAAATTAATATGATGAAACGGAACATAGGGTACAGGTCAAGTTAATTCCTCATTTGAAACAGAATAGGTAACCACAGGAAAAAAAAAGTCTGCATAGTAACAGTAATCATCATCATCACAATGCATTATCTTGAAATGTAGTTAGAATATATTGTGCTTGCTGTAAAGCAGACATTGTTTCATGTATTGTTAATTGTTTTTTACAATCTTCTATTACATGAAAAAGCTTACTTCAGACTTTGGAAATACTGGGAACTTGCTTTATAAATAAAATAGCCATCGTYACAGAAGGGAACACAGCAGCAAGGAAAATGAAAAAGTTAATCAGAAGGCAAATCCTTTCTGTAAACTTCCCACTGCCTTACTCCTTTTCTTAATGCAATTTGCTGAAGGAGACTTAGTACACTACACACTAGCTCCCTAGTTTTTCTCCTTTTCTCAGTAATTTTAAAAATCCCAAGTTGAGTTCCCCGTGTAATTTTCAAGCTCTTGAGAAGTGAGATATAAATCACAGAAAATGCTTTCTACTCTTTATTGCTGAGATCATACTTGAGTTTTTAACAATCTAAAAGCAACAAGGTTGTGAAATAAAGTGTTCACATCCTATTGTCTACTCAGCCAAACATGAGATGTGAAATGACACATTTACTACTCAGCTGCCAGTGAGAAAACTTCTGCAGAGGGAGGGCAACCACTGCTTAGCAGCAAGAACTACCCAGGAAGTTGCAATCACAAGCTTAAATTTTTTCACTTCCCTGAAGCCAAACAGGAGTCACAAATTCAACAAGTTCTCCAGTTTCTTTATTTTGTATTAACTTTTAGTCRCCTTTCCTCAGTCCAGGAAAWAGGAATGGAGTRGGTGATGTTGTTTGTGAAACAGTGCTGTATATTCTGCTGAGAATTTTGAATTGACTCCTTATTTATAATAACAATCATAGTTTGGTGACTCTGAATGCTTGGAGACTCATTCTGCCAAGTACAGCAGTAAAAGTAATAAATAATACAATATCTTAATAAATACTAAAGCAGTGGTGATAAATTARGCAACTCAGAACCAGAGCTCCTATCCTGCTTTCCCCATCTTACCATCTTAGCAGCTAAGTATTTTATAAAATTTGTTGTTTACATTAAATCCATTTATGTTATATCATTAATTCCCAGATGAACTGAAGACTCTCTGAAAGAAAAAATTTGCTCAGAAAATAAATAAGCCATTTTATTGCTATGCTAAAATAAATTCTGATCAAATTCTTGTTTAATCATCAATACAAACCGAGGAAAATTAAAGATAGCTGGCATGTCATTTCCTGAGAACAAATGAAAAGTTCCAACTTAAAAGGAGGATGATTTCAGTGATTTCTTCCATAAGACATAAAATGTAATGGGAAAACACCTGGTTCTCACACTGTTGGCCTAGTTTTATTTACGAAAGTTTTCAGTGTGCTAAGGGAAATTCATGCAGTGAATTCTAGTTATCAAATATTCTCCTATTTCCTAGAATCATGCACAAAGTCTGGAAATAAAAGACCTATTGTCGTAATGACTGAGACTAATGGAAACGGCTAATAGCTTTTAATWTCATCCTCTATTCTTTGATATATAGTGAAATATTCTTCTGCCAAAGGCATAAAATATTTAAAATTACCTCAAAATAAAAAATTTTAWACCTGTAAAAAAGCAAGTGCCTCATGTAAGTGCAAAACAAGATGGAGAATTACGAAAATTGTATCAAAATGCCTTGTAAAGGTACTGAAAGACATTTATCTCTGTAATATGCTGCCCTCAGAATCTGATAAGCACTAATCCTATTTCTTTTATAGAATGACATAAAGAACAACTGTTTACACATGCAGGTTCATAAACTAAATTTCTCTTTAATGTTATATCAGTCAGTTATTTTTAAAAACCAAAAAGAAAAGAAATAGAACTGGATTTAAAAATATGTGATTTTTTTCAAATATTYATTTCAAGATTGATGGAGAAGGTTATTGTTTTCCACATATATGTGAAGAACTGCAGAATAATTTTGAGATACTGGCCTTTGTTACTTTATTCTTTGCGATGTAAATAATATACCCAAAGAGACTCTCTGMCTTCAGGTTCCTGAAAATTCACAARCCAAAATTTCTCCATTGCTATGAAAACTGAAGCACATTCATGAAGTTTGTGTTGATTCTTGTCATACTGAGCTTAAGGAGATCAATATCAGCTACACAGAATCTAATCTGTTCAGGAAAAAGGGTAGTKCAAGGGTCTCAAAATGCCTGTGAGTCCTCATTGCAGATACAAACATTTTCGCCCAAACTAGAGAAGGTGGCTGCTAGCTTCAGTAGTAAGTAAATGTCTGTCTCTGCTGGCTAATTAAACAAAAATTTAAAAAGCTAAGAAATGGTGATCTACTCTCTCACCCTTCAGTGCCAGTCTTACATTAAATGTAAAATTTTACAAGTCTAAGTCTGATTTTTTTTCTCTATTTTAAGTACCAGCCACTTCAGAGATAAGAAGAAATTAGATAAAAAAAAATATCACTGTCATGTACTGGTTCTTACCCACTCTGATGAGTGCAGAAAAAAATGTGTCATTTTACAGGTAAGAAACAAGAGGAAAAGAGTAGCAAAAAATCATGAGTGGAAGCATGAGATCCTTATTGTACGTGCCACATTCTACCTCATTTCCTTAGCACCAGGACACCGTCTGTGCAATTGCATCCCCACTAAGACAYACAATGACTAGATCCCTTGGATCCTCTCTGCATAGCAGAGGACTCTAATGTCATGATATGTCCTTGCTGAAAGGATCATACAGTTTAGACATTTTTTCTGGACTTTAAATGCACTGAAGTATTTATTTCCGCTCACTCCTAAGAAAGCATATAATAACTACAATTTTTTTTCCTTATACTATACATGTTCACACACACACACACACACATATATATTTGATCCTTCTTTATTGGGTCTCTGCAATGACATATATGTCTTTGAAGCTTCAAATATGCTTTGCTCACTGTTAAACTTCTGCTGTAGTCCCACATGTCATTACCAAGAATATTTGGACCTTTCTTTTCTTTGACTATGCAGGATATATTTTTTCTTGAAGAATCTGCTTCCATATTACAGCAACAAATATCAACTGTGATATAAAAAAATTACTTGTCTTATTTGGAATTTTCCTCCTTGAATAGAGTCAAGTGAAAAAGACATTATTATATGTATTAATGAGACTAAATCTTATAAGGAAAAATCTTCTGTTTTGAAGAAGRATGCAAACAAGAATGCTTCAATGCTGCTTTGGAGACACTTTTGAGCCTCAAGGATTTGCTCTCATCTATGTAATTTTAATTACTGAAGTGATGAAATTAGCAGTGTAATCTTTATTTTCCCATTATACTCAACAGAAAGAAAGAGTGAGAGAATGTGACAGATGGCATTACAAAACCAAATTAGGATTTTCTTCTGCAGTACCTCTTTACTTTGATATATCCACCATGTGTGACCAGATTCTGAATCTAGGAATTATTTAATCACCTAAAGTTAAGTGTTCTGAATATTACTGTAAATGTCTATTTTCAGCTCTTTGTAGCCTAGATATTRCACTGTGCCTAGGTATGGAACAGTGACTGATTATGTATTTCCTTAAAATAATGTGTTTTTTTCTTAAAATATTTAAACACAAAGGATATGTTATTTTGTTTCTAGTTAACACCAGAATATTTTTCACACCAGAATATTTTTCTTTTGTCCAAAACCATTAGTCTGTTTCCTGGTTCCATCCCTTATGTTTGTAAAACTTTTCTTTTATAAAACCCTCTTGTAATGGGCAATATTCTCACAGTGATTGGAAACACATCAATATTTATTTTCTATACTTGTAATTAAATATACTAGTTATTTTTATTTTCAAATTATGAAGAAACGGAATACTATGGTTATTATATTTTATTGTTTGTTCATATGCTTAGTACCACATCAGAGAAATTCTATGTGATAAAAGGTTATTGTATGATGGGTCCTTTTTCATCTTCCCTCTATGCCTGACCTAGAAAATAAATTGCAAAATTTCTAACAAATTAAAGAGGGAATTAAATGTTGCAGCATCTCTGGCTTTTTGTGTTCACTTTTCAGGAGTATCAGCTGTTCCTGTGAGAATCTGATGAATTTCAAGTTCATCCCAGCTTGCTTAGTGACAAAATAAAATGATTTTCAAATGGAAATGAAACTGCTTTTTCTTGTTGGTTTTGTTTTTTTTTGAAAAAGCTCAACATTATCATATACCAGGAGTAGTGACAGATTGTGGTGATAAAACTACACTGACAGAGCTTTTATTGTGAATGTCCTTCATCATGTTTTCATGGAACTTAAATATATCTTTGGCAGTCCCTGGCCTCTCTTCACTGCTAGCACTTTTACTCTCTTCAGACTTATGATAATGCTAAGCAGTRGAAGCAGCCCGTGATAGAACAAAGGTTAATTAACACACCAGATGGGGAGAAAGACCTGTTGAAATGTTCTACAGATTCTTGGCCAAAGTCCAGGCACAGAGGTTGTTATAAGGTCCAGGCAGAGTCCCAGCTGACACTGGACTCACAACACTCACAGAGAGAGTGGATACACACACAGTCAGTACCTGTGACACATTGCACCAAGRCATGTTATTGTGCAGGAGCTGGGGCAGGCAGATGGACTAGAGGATTTCTTGCTGCCCATTCAAAGGATCTTTCTTCATTTGCCAGATTTAATGAAAATATTCTCTGTTRTTTCATTTTCTTTCAATGTGTATAGATACAATTAATATTTAGATCATCCCTTCCAAAACTGTTAAAACAGTGATTGGCTGAGATTTCTAAGATRACCTAGTCATCCAGGCACCCTTTGAAGTCAACAAAGAGATACCTACCAAGAAAAATTAATCCCTCTCGTGCCAGACACCTATTAGTTATATGGAGTGACATCCTATTTGTTATTCCAGGCCCTCTCACTGAGTTATAGAAGAACCGTACTCATAAACAGTTGTCTCACGGAAAGGTTATTTAACTTCCAATAAATTTAGATACCACTTTTTTTTTTTTTTTAACTGATGTGGAAAGTATTTCTACAGGCTTCTAACATGAAACAGATTAATAAAAACAAAATGSTTTTGTTTGTCCAGTTTAGTGCTTTCAACATTAAAAAGATCGGAAGGAATTAAATGGGTTTTTTTAGCTCCTCCAGACACTTGTATAGCAGAGAGCAATACTGGAATCCTTAAGCAAAATTATCTGAGAAAGMAAAAGTAATTTAGAATTATTAATTATTAACTCCGATAATAAATGTGAATGTCTTAAAACTTTTTTATTCTGCCTGGTTTCTGACTTTTCCAGGGAATTTTCCCGTATGGTTTCTCTGCTAATTAGAAAAGCCTGCTGGAAAGCAAAAGAACTTTCCCCTGCTAAATGTAAAGGAACCTATAAAATAATWAAAAAAAAGAAGCCATACTTTTAAAGAAAATTTCAAAATTAAGAAAATCTYGCATTTGAAATACTTGTATCAGAYRACTTCAAGTAAAACAAAATTATATAAAACAAGTGCAAGTAATGGCTTTCAGCTGAAATGAAATTTGGTTAGCTGCTGGCTATTTTCCACCCTGTGTCACATAAGTTTGAGTAGTATTTTAATAAACTTCAAARCTGACTATTTTCAATTTATTTATACATATGCTTTTTTAAGTTTAGAAACACATATTAAATATCCTTTTGACTACTTTCTMTAGCACCTACTCTTGAATAGGGGAGGTGTGGAAGGAATGTAATTTTTTTAGGTACAGCTTTTGCATCTGTGTCCCTTTGAATTACTTTTATCCACTTACTCTTCTCCACAATAGACTTTTATCTAATTGTTTTTGAAATTTTGCTATGCTTAAAGTTACAAGAATAATTTAKTTTAAAGAGTTGTTAATAATTTCAAATCACTCCCAACTCAAGGGGAAACACAGTTTATTTTAGAACAGCCTGTTTCTTATTTCCCACAAWAACCATATTTAGTTTGAAGTCATACATGGTAATTGGTTAAGTCTTGCCAATACTTCTACAGAGGCATCTGGATTTATAAAATAACAAATAAYTACTTGATATACCAAAAGCAGTGTTTACAAGAAGAAGGAAAAATAAAAAAAAAGAAGAAAGGAAAAAAAAGATGTAAAATAAAAATTAATTCACACTTAGGAGAAAAGACATTTTAAATTTATTTTTCTTTTTTAAAGGTTACTTAAACATCTGAATCCCAAGAATCTGAAATTCTTTTTGCAGCTTAACATTGCAATCCCTTTGCTCATGTTATTTATACTGCACTTTTGGTGGCTGAAAGTTAGAAGGCTGATTAAAGTTTAATATTTCAATTGTAGTRTTTTTCCATTGTTTTAAAGCAGTTTTGAGGTGGATTCTGAATGAAAACATTTCTCATTTAAATAAGTCCAGATTTTTTGTGCATACTCTGTTTCATAGCAAAGTCAGATTTTATTTTGTTTTATTATCTCCCTGTCTTTCATGTCATTTATTTCACACTAAGGGCAGTCTCTGGATATGATAAAAACATATTTTTCAAGTGTTAAATGACACTTATGTTTTTATCATCTCCCACTGCTGTCATGAGATGCCTTTCCTGTGTAATCTAAAAAGAAATCTTCTGAAAGCCACAAGAATTGTGATAATCAATCCTCTCCCAGGTTTGCCATTCTTCCTCAGGAAGTTCCTGAGCTAAAAAAGTAGGGAACTTTCTGTCCAGTATTAACTAGTACTGTCCTTGCCATTTCTAGCTTTTTTCTGGGCATGTGCTAATAGCCACTTCTGAATATTAATATAAATAAATGCATATTTAATCCTACWTGACCATCCTTTACTTCTCTAAACATTTATATGGCAAGTCTAATGCCTTTCCCTGACAACAGTAAATTAGATTTACTGTTGAGCTCTCAAAAAAGAGAATCAGAATGGCACTATGCAACATGGAATAGGTCATTAATGAATTAATCAGATATAAAATTCCTGAAGCATGAACTCTTGGCTAGTAGAGACTCAAAAAAAGCWTCTCTAAGTATTCTGCACCACATTGGATGGAGATACATTTCTTAAAGTACCCCCCAGCTGGCTGTCCTGAATGCTGGGGAGTCCTTTGGAGACAAATTTTGTCAATACTTCCTTTTCTCTGGGTTGGTTAGACTTGGGTCTTGTTTTCCTGAACCACTCAGCTCAGGAATGAAGTGGAGGAGGTTGATTGGTATAAATGAGGCAGTCTGGGCTCATTTCAGCTGTGAATTAAAATATAACAAGACTGAGGTGATGACAGTTCATTTTCTATTATTTCATAACATTATGTAACTTACTAAAATTACTGTCTTTTTTCCCTTTCAATTTTACAGTCAGAAAATTCTTAAACAGCTTCATTTATACTACCTGCTTGAAAGTTTGCCTGGGAAAGTGTATGAATTTCCAATTAAGTCAGCCTAGATTAATTTGCTTCTGCCATAATCAAAATGTGAACATCAAATCAAGTATTCCACATGTTGCAGCCAGCAGCACATTATAAGAGTGAGCTGGTATGTAGCAGAGTATTTSTTATCTAATAGTCAACTAAAGAAGATTATAGGTAATAATACAGGTGACTGGGCAGGAACTTTCCATTCCTCCCTGCTTTTTGGTCAGGAACAGGGGTAAAATATACCTTTGAAATTGATCTGTAAACATCTTTTGAAAATGRTATAACTAAATGGGCTGACTGCTTGATGCCAGGGCACAGGACYTGCTATTTTTACAGCTTTCAGGGTCTTGAAGAGCTATTGCCATCATCTAAACCTGCATTTCTATTGCTCAGTTCCCATCAGAATTCTATTGAAAATGCCTTCAAAACATAGACACCTACCAGCAGAACACGTACCCCAGTTAGCATCAGTGGAATTGATTCACTTCAGGGGCAGCAGATGCCTGTTCCCTGCTCCRACAGTTTTGATGCACAGGAAATGAGAGACAATCTGGATTTTAGAAGTGGAAACTGAAGGCTTTATTTGCCTCCATGAAGTATCATGCAGAGACWTATCTTTACTTGAGAAGCTGATATAGAGCAACCAGCTTCCTTTGAACTACTAGCTACCTGTATATTTCTAGTCTTTAGCCAAATGTAGTCAGGTTTGTCAATAAGAATGTATTAAATTCCTCCTGTATTTTAGTCTGTATCTTAATCTGAAGCAGTGTGCTTCTGCACACAATTGAGTGGGTAAACAATGCTGACACTTCAGTGAGTTTTTGGCATAACAGATAATGGAAAGAAAGAGGATGTTTGGTGGGATCTCACTGAACAAAGCACATAGATAAAAATGACCACATGTTCAGGACTGCTTACAATATCTGTCATARAATGTCTAGGGAATCTCTTCATAATATCAAATTAATTATTTCTCTGAAGTTCRCCTGAAATTCGACAGAAGGCAGTTCTGGTTCTCASCAATTTAAATRGAGCTTTTGAAGGAGCACCTCCACTTCTGATGTTCTCCTACAACAGTGTTTGCARTGGAAGAAACCAAGCATATACAGCAGAATGTGAATTTAGAGAATTAGAGATAACATTTACTCACTCCCAGAAGTATTTGGACTCTAGCTCACTCTTCCGTTTGCATTAGAGGACCTATTTTTTGTGCTCTTGCTAGCTGTGACTTTACTTAAAAGTTCTCATTGCAATTACTTAATAGATCTACGTCACTGAAAGTCTTCCAGATGAAAATTAACTGATGGTATGGCTGAATGAACACATTTTCATTAAAACCTCATCAATGGACATGCATTTTGACRAGGAAATTATTGATCTTTCATAACAGAAAACATAAAAAAGAAGAGAAGGAAAAGATCAGGAAATTCAAAAGCTTTGGGTGATATAACAACTTTAGTAAATACAGGATGTATCCATGCTGGCACCTGTCATTTATGGRTTCTCACAGGAGCAAAGTATGAACTTCAATTCCCACAGAGAAAGYGTTTTCTTTTGCTGCAGGTCAGAGATGAAAACAGTCTTTAGCTAAGAGCATTTCAGATAACGTCTTAGACCACAGGGTACTCCAGACAACAGCTAGGAAATTTGAAAGACAGCAGTATAATATTTATTGAAAGCTGATTTTAGAGAAGAACAAAGCTAGGCCAGGCAAAAAGTTCTGGGATGTGTCATTGGAGAAGGGTTTCCTTTGGGATAAGATTTTATTCTACTCAAATACATAATGGAAGGTATTGCAGTAGGGGGCAGTGGTTTCAAGCAGCATCTAGGCAGAGTTTAACCAAAGACCTTGGTTGTAGAGACTTGTGTGTTAATGTGAGTGGCTTGGAGATAGCTTAAGCACAGGCTGGGATAGGAGTGTGGGCTGCCTTTGYCAGTGCTAGCTGGACATCCCTCTTGTAAGGTCTGCTCCCAGAGAACTGTGCAATAGTGTAATGTTCTCTGTGAACACTGCTATTCTAGAACATGCAGCATTGTACAGGTAAATGRCTGATAAATCTATTCACTTGTCAGAAGGCTGTAAAGATATAAACAACAGTGGGGCTGGAGAACCTTGCCACAGATGGGATCTGAGCCGCAYGTTATGAGGAAAGGCTCATCTGATGTTAAAACAGCTGGGGTTCCCWGCAGCAGAAGGGACATGAGATTGCTAACACCTGTCTTACAATTTCTGTCTTTACCACCCAGTTAACCAACAATGACTGTCCTTGTTTTTCTTAATGAGATCCTTAAAGATAATTCTTTCCTTTGCAAAGCAAAATGACAACACTCCAATACTAGGGCTGACAATGGAAAAGAATGGTTAGCAAATTGGAARTTACTGAAGTTGGTAACTCACAAAAAAAATTCTAATTATTATTTTTAACATTCAAGCTCAGACTTGTAAGATAACAATTAATTTGGTTTCTTATTCTGTTATTTTTGGTCAAATGATTACAAATAGAACCAACCCACGGGACCTACTTCAGGACCTAAATTTCATTAGCTTTATTGTTCCTTCATATTAACTGGCCATGTTGTGGATTACCAGAATATATAAAAACTGTCAGGGTCATCTATTACTCTATCTAATACTTGTTTTACAATGAAAACTATAACATTYGTTAGGAAAATATTCTTACCTACTTTTTAATGTGAAAGTGGAAAGATATTACCTTTCCTCAGTGGAGAACAGAATAGAACTGAAATATTTTTTCAAGAAGATAATATGTTACTATTGGGCCTTGGCTAGTTGGTTTTCTGTGTTCTGCTCCCTTCATCAAAAAAAAGAAAATCAACTTCCTCTTTGAATTAAATTTGTTTGGTTTATATTGATTTCTTTAATACYTTTTCCCTAGGAAAAAGGATTTTTTTAAAACTATATCATTCTGTACAGATTTACTGAAGAAATAAGAGTGACCAAAGATTTACTGAGATACGAATTTCCATTATCACATTATCTGCAAATCCAATTGTCTGTATGAATAATTAAAAATTAAAAATTTTAATAAGTAACTGGCTTAACAATTATACCGATATAAGAGAGTCTTTATTGGATGTTAATTATTTTGGATCTATAGATCTTCAGAAATGAAGAAAGAGGTGACAAGCAAATTCTTTCCCTATCTACAAAGAAACCCAAACAAAAACAAATCATCTTTCCCTCTCCTGTAGTARTGAAATGAGTAGCAAAAATATTTGATTATTCTCTATGTATGCCTTCAGCTGATTCTTCAGAACAAGGCAAAGGTACTCCACAGCCACTGGCAACTTACTTTGCTCTAATTCCTGGAAAAGTGAGCTTTGGTTTTCAATATTCTGATCATAAGTGAAGGACCTGTATGGTAAGTGGAGAGCTTCTTTTGACAAAAAAAAAAAAATTAGGGAAGAAAAGAGAAAAATCTGAGGCAAAAGATTCTGTCAAAAATATCTGAACTAAAATACTCCTTTTCAGGATTTTGTAAAAATGTATTTTAAACTTTAAAATATTAAAAAAAAAAAGTTTGTCCTCATCTACTGAAAAGTGAGGGGGTTTGAAGTAAAAAGAAAAAAGTAAAATATTTCTGCTAAAGTAATATATGTTCTCTGATTTTAGTAAAAATAAAAAAAAATCTTGATGGAAGCAYTCTGCATTAATAATGGCAATTTTAGCAGTATTATAGCTGCAATATTTKGTCAGTTTTGGAATAAAGATCTCACAAGTTGCTTCAAAACGTTTTTCATCCATTAGCATGAATTTATCAGAGAAKTAACATTATTATGCTTTTTAATTATTTGTAAAATTGCAGGGAAAATTCTAATATCTTTTATGTTTCTAAATGAAATACGCTTGTATAATTCTTCAAATTTTATGTACCTCCAAAAACTTCARTGTCTAGTATCCAAACCTCATGCAACCAATAGTCCTTCTTAATTTTAAAAATTATTATAAGAACTGGGGAAGTATTACAAGTTCTGTTTTCCAGTGGCGAATGAAAACCCATTTAAAAGTAAAACRAGTCCTTTGATAATCCACAGTAATGCATTCAATTCCTCTGAAACTTTAATCCTTATAATTAATGGCACACTCTCTCTSTACAGTTTTTAATATATTTTGTGTAGTCATTCAAGCAATTAATTTGATACATAGGAAGGCCCAGACTGTCTCTCAAACTTCTGCTTGCAATCAAAGAAAAAAAATTACACAATCTAAACATTGTAAAGGGAAAAAACTAAGACCAAATTATTTTTATWTGCATAAATACTGTTATTTTTCTGACTCTGGATGTTCAACTGAAAAGCTTCTCCAGTGGATTTTTCATGATGAAATAATTTACACAAGGTTAGCTTTTATTTTGGATGTAGAAGTGCTCTTCAACAGTAAAAGGTGGAGGTTTCTTAATAACCAGAATGAAGTGTGTTCATAATTACAGGTGTCAAAAATTAAAAAATAAATTAAAAAAAAAAGAAAAGAAAAAAGATACCAAAGCTCCAAAACTGGGCTCTTGTACAGACAACTGGTTCTGTTCACACATATGTAGTTCACCTACATGTGATGTACTATGGTCATGGTTAAGAAATATCTCATTTTTTGTGCCTATTTGTTAAAAAGCATATATACACTGCATGAACATACAATCATRCAGGCCCTATATGTTCACATTAATCCAGTTTAAGTAACAGATTTTTATAGAACTTGAATTTTTGTGCACATGCTTCAGGCTGATCTTTTGTTTTTTTTTTGCTAGGCTGATTTACCTAGCAGTAAATATTTTGCTAGGTTGTATTTTGTTTAAAATCAAGTTCACAGTAAASATTTAAAATAAACTAGACTTCTGAAGAGTATTTGTGGATCCTGCATTTAACCAAAAACATGAGGCTAAGTGAGGCCATATGAAATACAGCTCTAATTTTTTTCAGGTTTCTACATGGGATATGTTAATCAATTTTAAGATTTTACCAATTCAAACCTTCTGTATTTTGACTTTTTTTTGAATGAAGTAATTTAAGACAGACTAACCTACCACAGAGAGTGCATCATATTAAGACAGTTGATACACTTGACTAAAAATTATTTTAAATTTGCATAAAACATACCTCTGTGTTGTCTGTGATAGTACTTAGAAACATATTGAACAAATAAAAAAAGAAAATARAAGGAAAAAAAAGTGAAGAAAGCCAAGGAATACAGTAAGAAGTTAGGAAAATTATTTTAGTTTTTCAGTGAACCAACAAAATCCTAATAACATTGGTTGGGCCCCATTGCCATAAATCTGATTTTGTTTTTATTTTAGGCTGATGTGGGGGCTTTTTTTGGTGAAAAGACAGGCCAACTGGGCTCATATAATACTCATAAAATTACCAAAAATTGTAAACCAGAAAATTTTCMTCATATGCATTTAAAACCAAATTTTGATCCTTCCAACAGTTTTCTGCCTTTTCCACACTGGGAATTCTTAGTAAAGCACAGGAAGACATAAAGAAATTGAGTTGTATTTTTCTAACTGATCACAAACAACACTGGAGGTTGAAAAGTTTTTATATATTACAAACTCTAAAAGCATAACATAAAGTTTRAAAATTGTTAATTTAATGACTTTCATAATCTATGAATAGAAATAATCAGTATTTATCTTGTAAGTACTAGCTGAAATCATATTTGTGTGAACATGTTTAATGAYTAAAATGTGAAGGAAAGCAGAATGTTGTCACCTTTCTTCCTGTGTCTTTCTGCTGAATTTAGTTTCCCAGAAATGTTTTATTATCACACTAACAACAGACTTAAATGTAGCTGTAAAGGTCTGAGAATGCATCTGTATTTTCTTTTCTCTGGGACMTAGAAAGGTTTTGATTATACTAGAAACTATCCAAAAGAGGACTATGAAAATGGGTAAGGGCTTGGATAGAAAGCCATACMAGGAGAGGCTGAGGTCAGTTGGCTTGTTCAGCATRGAGAAGAGGATGAGAAGAGACTTCATCACAGTCTCCAGCTTCCTCGTGAGGGGACGTGGAAGGGAAGGCAATCATCTCTCTTGCCTCTGGCAATCAGTGACAGGGCCCAAAGGAATGATCTTGGGAAGGTTTAGGTTGGCTATTAGGAAAAGGTTCTWCCCCAGAAGGTGGTTGGGCACTGGAACAGGCTCCCCAGGGAAGTGGTCACAGCACAGCAGGACGGAGCTCAAGAAGTCTTTGGACAATRCTCCAGGAACRCCTTGGGACTGTCCTASACAGGGCCAGGAGTTGGACTTGATGATCCTTGTAGWTTCCTTCCAAKTCAGGATATTCTCTTCTAYTATTCTATGAAAAYATCATCRCCTCARATGGCAGAATGTACAATTACTCTTTCAATAAAATTGAGACAATTTTGCTGATAAACTTCTTACACTGTTCGATTAATAATGTTCTTTTTTAGAGAGTTTTGAATTGCTTCTTACTCATAGCCTCCAAATGAACTATGTTTTACCACTGGAGTCAAAGTACTCTAAGAGCAAAAGTAGCAGTGTGTGTTACTAAACCCCTTGCCTATTACTTTTAAATACACCAAAGGAACAGTTTCTCAAAACTGCAGACAGAAAACACTTCAATTGAAAATAGACAATTTTATCTCTACAAATTTAATGAAGAAATAAAATTACTTTAATAGCATGGATCAGTAGGGACATGTAGAAATAATGTCACTGTGAATAGCTCTTGGAAAACAATTAACCTTTGAAGCAATATCTTGCTGTACTGTGTTTATGTGACAAGTTTTTGGTAGAGAGGGAGTTATGGGGTGGCTTCTGTGAGAGCCAGTGCCAGCTGACTCCAGGATGGAWCTACTGGTAGCCAAGGCTGGATCCATCAATGGTGRTAGCACCACWGGGATAACCCATTTAACAARGGGTAAAAAACTGCTGTGCAAGAGAAGSCTGGACAGAGGCACAAGAACATGTGAGAGAATCAGTCCTGCTGATACCAAGGATGGTAAAGAAGAAGGCAGAAGAGACTCTCCAGGTGCTGGGGTTGAGATTCCACTGCAGGCCATGTTACAGACCACRGTGCAGCAGGTTTTCTCTCTGAAGCCCTTAGAGGATCACGGGGATGTAGAGATCCACCTACAGCCCATGGAGAATCCCACGCTGTATCAGGTCACTGCCCCAAGGAGGCTGTGAACCCRTGGGAWACCCATGATGGAGCAGGCTCCTGTGGCCACATGGAGAGAGGAGCCTACAGTGGAGCAGGTTTGATGGCAGGATTTGTGATCCCACGGTGGATTCACTCTGGAGCGACCTGTTCCTGAAGGATTGCATGCTGTAGTAGGGATCCACACTGGAGCAGTTTATGAAGAACTGCAGCCCACTGGAAGGACTCATACTGAGAAGTTAATGAATGTCTATCTCCCATGCAAAGGACCCACACTGGAGCAGGGGAAGAGTGTGAGTTGTCTTCCYTCTAAGGAGGAAGGAGTGACAGAGAAAAAGTGYGATCAGCTGACCACAGTCCTCATTTCTTACTCCCCTGTGATGCTGGGAGGATGGATTRGGGAAAATAAGGAATGGGGTTGAGCCTGGGAAGAAGGGAGGATAGGGGGAAGGTGTGATAAGATTTCATTTTATTTCTCATTTCCTATTCTGATTTGTTGTTAAATTAATTTCCCCAGCTTGAGTCTTGCCCAGGACAGTAACTGGTGGGTGATCTCTTCCTGTCCTTRTCCTGACCCACAAGCCTTTCAATATATCTTCTCTCCCCTGTCYRRCTGAGAAAAGGAGAGATAGAYCTTTGTGGTGGGCACCTTGAATCTAGAGAGGGTCAACCCACAACGTTTCCAAAGTCTTCTGCTTGAGCACTTGAAGTTTTGACTCATATCTCCAAAGAAATAAAATTCTGATCATTCAGTGTTGACTAATAGATTATCACTGTTTACCATAACATACCTTTGCTTTTGATGCAGTCTMACACAAATTATCTAGCTTTCCAAAGCCTGTATTTTGATTTTATATTGAGCTTGTTATTAACCACAATCAAATATGCAAAGTCATATTCTAAATTTGTACCTTTTTTCCTGAATGACTGTTATTTTCCAATTAGTCATATTGGTATAATCAAGAATTTGTCAAATTATGTTTTGATTAATGATTTTTTTTCTGCTATACTTAATAAGCACACAATGGCAATCATCACTGAGAGAAACCTTCTCCCATCTGGGTTTTCATATTATAAAGAATGAATGTGTTATTAACTGGCTACAATTTTGCTCAGAAACCAACAGATATTATGAACCACAGTCAGAAAGTATGTGTAATGACTGTTTGCATGCTTAAACATAAGTGGGTACTTTGCAGCATCATTTTATGATTGTTAGCCTAACTCTGAAGACAGTCTTCCGGTAGTCTTTGAGCATATGCTTGAGGAACTGGCAGTTATAGTGGCATTTCTCAAAATAGTTTCCTCAAAAAAGAGCAAGTTCAATTTTAAAGATACAGATTCCTTTTATGTTCCTATCAGCATATTTGCAGGAAACAWTGTGGGATTGGAAAATGCAGTTGGAAAGTTCTTTCACACCCTTAACTTCCTCTGCTTAACAAAGAAGAAAATTGCAAATGATCAAATAATGGCTGGAATTGCTTCTTCTGAAGGCTTAGTTTCAAATTGCCTTTTGAGAGACTGCATATGTTAATTCAAAGTGATATTGTGGGCCTGGCATTGCTGTTGTCTCGTGTTCCAATTTTCTTTTCTCAAAAGATACAGATAAATGGTTTAGCCTGGATGGTTTGTGATCCTGGTGTGGGATTTTTTTGTTTGGGTTTTTGTCAGAAWAGGAATGAAGAAATGGTAYTGACAAGTGCAAATAAGTGTAGATCAAAAGCAAAGATAATTTATATCTAAACCCATAAATACTAAAGGAATAGAATTTTATAATGTTCTGCTCATTTTCCCCAAACAAAATTAATTCTGTAATCAATGCCCTTTTTAACTGAATTTTACCTCACCTACTGAAAGCTTTCCCACAACTGCTATACTTCCACGAGAAGTTCAAATTCTGATACACTACATTCAGCAAAAAGACATTTTGCCAGAAAGTCCTCTATTAGATGTAGAAGTAAGACCCTTGAATTTCACTGTCATGTCAGAGAGGAAGTTCTGGGTAGTTGATATGAGACATATAGATGTGCCAGATACTGTGTTCTTATGAAAAGCTGGCATGCTCTATATTATTCACCCTTCTGAAACAGATACCTTAATATTTTAGATACTACTGCCAGCTCTTAGGGAGCAGTCATTTGTCCCATGTTAAGAAATTCAGACTATCTGCATTTCTASTTTTGTACACCAATGAAGCATTATTACTGGGTTACAAGCAAATAAACTAGCATTTCACAGCTGCTGATAATTAAGCACCTGAAGATACAGAAAGATATTAATAATAATATCCACAGTAGCTTGTAGAAATGACAGTTCTGTTGTTTTACTACTACTAGAACTAGTTAATAATTTCATAGGAAGTGAATCAAACTCAGTGAATGTCTTATAGAAGACTTACAAAAATCATAGGATCACAGAGTTGGTAGGGTTGGAAGTGTGGGTCAGAATGAGTCATCTTGTCCAACCTCAAATAGGGCCACACCAGAGCACATGGCACGGGATTTTGTCTGGATGGCTCTTGAATATCTCCRGTGAGGGAGACTCCACAACCTCTCAGGGCAATCCATTCCAGTGTGTGTGGTCACCCATACACTAAATAAATTATCCACACAGTAAATAAATTCTTCATCATATTCACACGGAACTTCCTGTGCATCTGTTTTCTGCCCACAGCCTCTTGTCCTATTGGTTGGCACCACAGAGAAGAGTCTGCCTCTATCCCCTTGACAGCCTCCTTTYATAAATTTATGCACATTGATGAGGTCCCCTCCCAGCTCTTGAGGCTGAAGTGGCTCCTCCAACAAGACTCTGTAGAAATRAATAATGAGAACAATGTGGCAAGAACATGCTCTGTAAAAACAGATGATTTGTATTTGGCGGATAAATGAGACTGTGCAAGTGTGAGTGTAACTGTGAGTTGCTGAACAGGCTCTTTCTAAACTGCTGCTGTTTGTGTGCTTTTATTAGATTTTACTGACATTTATTTTATCTCTACAGCTGCTGCTCAGAGTACTACTAAACAACTAATCTAACTGAATATSTGCAGTCACTGGTATGGAATACCTTTCCAGTTTCTGACTATATATTTATGACTGTATTGTGGGCATTACCACTACTTGAAAAAGAGATTCCTATTATTGTCTTTCAAGATGTTCTGTCRTTTCTGTGGTTGTTTGAATGTAAAAGATTGCTTGGATGGCAGTATCATTCTGTTCATTGCAATCAATATAAAAAATAAGCTTTCATGAAAATAGAATTTGGTTTTATCACACCATATTGAGAATGACTAATAGGAAAATCTAACTTGATACACTGTTCCTTTTTCTTTGGCTGATAAAGTAAGATATAATCCATCTTATTTTCAAATGCAAGATTATMTGATGAAATGAACAGATAGACTTTATGGTTGATGGCTTTTATTCTGATCAACAGATGAATGACATCAAGGATATAAATAGAAAGCAYATATCCATGCTGTGGTTGATCATTCTGTGTTAAAATGAGGCAGCTCACATTTGAGTAAGTGAAGGAACTCAATGTTCCATCAGAGAAGGGCAAAAAATTATTCTTAGAAGGATCTTAATGCAAGTACATCTGAAGTAGAATATGAATTTAGCAAGCAACTTTCATTCCCTCTACATRTTATAATCATAATTAATATGTCTCTGGCTGAGAGATTGTCTGAACAATTTTTTTTCCTCTCTCTGCAGAAGACAGTTTGGGATAGAAAATTTTGTTAGGCTGAAAGTTGTAATAGCTGCTCTCAAAGGAAGGAGTCGCAATTTGAGCAGGGTGAAAATCATCAGTTTCAGAGAAGCCAAATGAGCATATAATAGAAATCCTCAACTTTCAAGGTTCACTTGCATGATTGCAAGTTTTAAATAAAATGAGAAAATTAACATAATTTCCTTCTCCTCTTTTAAAGACACCTACATTGTCCCCTTTATTTTCTAGGTCTAAAAGTACTAATAGAAAAATGAATGGGAGAACAGAGTTATCCTCCTGATTCTTTTACTTATGGTGGTTGCTGTTTTTTAAACTTAGTGTATATGACAGTATAATGATATAATGATGGATTCCATTTTACATGATTTTTGTTTCTCTGACCTTGGGACTAGACCCCTCTATCAGATGCCACCCAAAACAATTACTTTCATTTAGGGCAAAGATTATTGGCTCATGAGGTAGTGAAGCAAAACAGGATGACCTCCACATCAAGTTAATCTGTGGTTACAGTYCCCTTTTAAAGTCACACTGTCAGATCTTGTAACTTACTGCTTGCTTTGAAGCTACAGACTGAACATATTGAATGCAGCAAGTACAAAGARCTTCCTTGTTTACAGTTGGGTATTAAGTAATCAACAAATAACCAAAAAAAGACACCTCTCATAATAAACGACACAAAAAATCCAGGGTGGGGTCTTATTGTTTTGATCAGTATAGGAGGTAATTACAGAATACAACAGAACTCAAGAACTCAGTGTAGAACCTCTGTATTATGCCACCATCTGTACTGATGGGCTAAATAAAACAGTGCCAGAGGCAAAAATGATCTTTTTCTGCTAGTTGCCAGTACACTCCCTAGTATATATTTGATTTATGCCAACTTCAACACTTTCAGACAATGCCTAGGAATTTTTTGGGGTGTTGAGTGATGAAGAGCTGTTTCCAAGGTGCAGTACACAAAAGATCATTATCTAAGCTGTGCTATTTGTCCTCAATACAAGAAAAACATGTTTGAACTATTTCAATTACTGGTTTAGGTGAACTGCAGCAACTGTAGTCAATGGCTGGAAAAGTTTAGGTAAGATAAACAGGTAAATAAATGCTTAATTTCTAAGTCTTTGCTCATCTGAGGGTGTTCTGTTACTGATAAATTTGTGATTTAGATGGATTTCCTTTTACTCTGACATAGTAAATAATTGCATTTCTTCATTTGATTGTGTGAGCTGTCTTTTCATAAAATAGCTGGAGGCTGCATGTGGGAGGAATGTTTATACATGTCCACCAAACTCATCACTTTTCTATTTTTATTCAAGGTGACTGTACACTCCTAGATACAGACATTGACAGACCAAGACAGATTCACACAAAKACCTGTGAGCAATCTTCCACCCTCTCTGACTCAGGTCAGAACACCTTCAAGTTAATCAGCATTAGAAAATAAATAAAATTTAAAACTACATTCATTACATGGAAAAGTTGTAGAGAAAAGTGACACTAACTTTTCTCAATGTAATTTATGTTATTAATTGGGAAAATTTAATGCATCCATATAAAAAGAGAAGGAACAATTTAATCTGGGAATTGGCAGATTTTTTWAAATGGATAATATGCTAAAATTTTCAGACTTCTACATAATAACATTTTTATAGAGCAGAAATTAATAATTTGTACATAAGAAGAAAAAAGATGATGTAAACCAATGTAGAATAGAAATTAATTACCTGTAGCATTGTTTAACTGTGGAGATCAGKACAAACTAGGTTATAGTCAGGGACAGAAATTAGTAAGAAATATTGYAGTGCTAGGCTACAAAGCACTAACAAAAAAATTTAAATTATTTAACATATATTTAAYRCAGATSTATTAGTATGGAAGTATTTCTGTACTTTGTTTTTAATCTACTTTTTAAGTAGATTAAAAACAAATGTTACCATCTAGGAAAAATGGCTAAGCAAAAACTCAAAAGAAGTTTAAAAAGTACAGGAAAATGGCAATAAATATATATATAAATTATTTAAATAAATATGTGTRTGTGCATGTGTGAGTGTACATGTACATTTTTTTTATACAAAAACAAACATACATTTTCCAGCAAATAATATAAAAATTCCTGCTCATGTAATCAAGACCTGAGTAATTGATTTGTCAAAGAAGATAAATTGCATTCCTTTGATTTTTGAGACATGATTAAATGTAATTGACTTCAAAAATGAAAGCAAATTTTAAAGTAACAGAATATGTAAAGGTGTCTTGTCTTCAAGTCTACCAAGTATTGATGTCTATTGTGAAGTCAAATTTACAAATGAGGAACTTTTTCCTCCAGTTAATCACTTCCAACAGAAGCTCAAATAGATCCCCTCAGAGCTATCACTGATTCTGACAATGTTTGAGCTTACAAAAATCTGGAACTTTATGAAAAGCATTAAAAACCWCACAAAAATACCTTTTTTTTCTTTCCCCAGTGAAAACCCAGTGAATTTAATGGTTCTCTTCTGAAACTCTTAACTAAATATCTTTGAAATCACTCTGAAGGCAAAGAAAAACTCATAAAATTTGTGAGCTATCCTGGCTTTTTCTTGGGCTACTGGTGTACTTAAATTAGTGATAAAAGGATGCCTATATTTCTTAATTGTTTAGATAGAAYCAAGGTAAAATTTTCAGAGAGTAATCTTGTTTCCTAAATTAATACTCCATATTTTGGAGACATATATATGGCCACATGCAACACACTTCCAAATGCCATTAATGCTCTGTCTTTTATTATTTAAAAGTGTTGATGGGTTTTAAAAATTTTAATTAAAAAATATAAAAAAATGCAAAGAAAACTGCACGTTCAGATAGTCACTTTTGCTGTTTTAGTCAAAGTCTTTACAGCCTCTTCTGTGCTGGAGATTTTAGATARCATAGTTGATATGCCATAAATGATAGTGTGAGCACAATATATTATCTCTCATAATAAAAAAGTTCAGACTAATCACTAGAGAGGGTGATTTAAGTTAATTTGTTTTATGAACAAGGAGAGATTTCTTAATAACATAGTGTTCAGAATGCAGAAGTAGTAATTGAACAGATGGAGACAGTAATGCTTTATATCACTCTGGCCAGCTTGGCAAAAATGTGTTTGTGCATAGCCTGTGTAAGCTGTATATTTTAATTCCTGCCTTATATAATAAAGGAGGAACAGTTAAGAATATGCTGGTGTGAAGAATTTATTCCTAGCTGACCAATAAGTAATTTAAAAGTTATTATTGTGAAAAAGTCACATTTGCATAATCGGTATTCTTATATGGAAAATAAATAAGTAAAGTTTTTGAAGGGCAAATTTATGCAGAAAAATATACAAAAATTTACTCAATACAAAAATATATTCTCCGTCTCCAGAAACCCTCAAATTGCTGGAAGGCACAGGTGTTTTCTGGAGAAATACTCYAGTGTACTTGCCTTGTTCCTAGGCTCCTCTGTGGACATTCACGATTTACTGTGGGAAAGAGGATATTGGACTCCACATTCTTAATTTGTCCAAAGCTAGAGCAATTTCTTGAAGGTCAGCCTTTCTATGAACACTGACCAGAAWTGCTCATAACTTCTCATTGTTAATGGCTCATGTAACCAGTATTGCTTTACAGACAGAATAATGGCAATCACAGCCCTTTAAGTAACAGGATGAAGATAAAATACAGATAATATTTTTCTGTGCAAATATAACTATAAAGCACTACTAATTTCATTCACATTAACACCATCCTCTTTCAGATAGTACTAATATTATTGTGCCACTCTAAACTGCAGTATGCAAGCATGTGACTGGAGTAAAGATAAACCCCAATTTTTATTAAATTATGTGAGTCCACAATTCTTTTTGTAGACTTCAACCAATTTATTCACTTTTCTGTTTTGTACTTTCTTCTACTTTGSAATTACCATAATGACATGCAGCTTTTTGGGAAGGTTATAAAAATATAGAAGAAATTTCTCACTATGTTGATCCTGTTTACARTATTATGATTGTGTGTATAAAGACTTACTCGAGTATAAAACCTGTTGGAAAATGCAATGAATTGAAAGACCATTGGAGCAGGTTCATAGAATTTAAAATGCTGCTTGGACTTTATTACAGTTCTACTAGAGATTAGTTCAACTTCAGATCAGTTATTAAACCAATGCACACCTAGAAAAATAGGGATTTGACAAGTTGGTCAGGCATGCAGTTGCACAATGACACGCTCCTTACTCAGTTAGCAGGATTTCATATGAAGTGCAGTGCTGCTTCACAGAGGTTCAACGTGCTAATAGGCATGCCATTAGTCTGTAAAGTGCTACACTTATTCAGATAAATATTAGATACATTTGTTAAATGAGAGATTGTGAGAAGTGTGGATCATTAGAAAACAGTACAAAGCCTTAAGTGTTCACCCAAAACATGTTAGCTAGATTAGCTAAGGTTTTTGAGAATTATTTTCTTTAAACATTGAATTGGCTTTCTGAAATTCCTCAGTGTTTCTTCCAGGCAATTATGTACTTTGGAACATTCATGTCTTCTTTGGAAGAAAGCTTACTTAACAAGAGCCAAAAGACAAAATCACTTGTCACTCACTGTGTACAGGATAAAAAAAACCTACTTAATTACAACTTTTTTTGATTTGTAGTGTACTTTAATTTAGAAAGACATACATGGCTTACACATTTTAAGCCTTAAAGCCTGAGTTTATTTTTCTCCTGTGTTCTATGACTCACAAAAGTAACTGTCCATTCATTCTGTTTCTTTTAATAGAGAAGCAGTTTATGTTAGGAAWTTTGGCTTAAACCTCTTTATTTCTAACCATTAGATTTTTCAAATCTTGCAGTCCAGTTTTGGTCCCWGGTAATCTAAAATGACAAACAAGGATGCATGGACAGTTTGTTCCCTCATCTGATGAAGTCAATCAGTAGTGCACAAACCAGTAGTACACAAGTAAAAATTCAAGTCCTACAAAACAGCACTGTTTGTAAAGMATGTTGCATTTGGTTTAGTTCTGCATTTGCCTGAATTACAGAACTTTTCTGTTTAAACAAAAGAAACAGCAAGAAACTTTAAAAGGAATTTTATGAAAGACTTATCATCCATACTTAAATATTATTTTCAATATTTCTGCTGTCCCTAAGATGAATTTGTCATCTTAAGGAGTCATATTGCACCAATTTGGTATCTCATCAGCTAACAAAACAACAAMACTTTTAAAGCTTTTATATGCTTTAAAAGTGTGTTTTAGTTTCTGTTGTGTTACAAGTAAAGTCTTCACCTGCTTTGAGTAACATAAATTTAACTTTCCATAAATGTTCTTCTAAAAGTAAGTTTCTTCTTCTGATTTGACTTTTTTTCCAYTAGAACAAGCAATTATTAATTTTATGAACCCAGACAACTTCTTTCAAAGTGCATTTTACATTTCCTCATGGAGCCAGGAATAGTCTGCACCCACCAGCTGATATTGAGAATCATGCAGGCATCAACATTCCTTTCATCACAGAGTCTTCTGAGGGTTATCAGGCACCTATCTTTGTTGATGAAATCTCAAAAGTACTTTTTTCTCTTGTTTTTCCTGACATGCACAAGACATCTCAGCATTAAATTATAGCTACATTAAGCTGCTTTCTTCATTCAGAATACCATGAAGTTCTAATCTCTGAATGAMCAGACCCTCATGACTGGGACCCACATCTATGTTGTTATGACAACATTTGTTGAGAACATTTATTTGTGCGTAGATTTATATGTCATGTTCATGAAATATAACTATTTAAATAATTTCAAGTATTTTTCTTTTAAATAATTTTTTCTCAGATTAATTTGCTGTTGAYGTACCTGATTCTTTTCTAGATAGAATTATTTACAATATAGCCAGTAAGGATAGCTCTTTACTGAATGTCATGTGTACTCTGCTTTCCAGCTCAGATTCTTTTGTATAATGAACTGATCAATATGGCAGCATTGATATTTATGTACTTTGAARACTCCAGCAATCATTTTTTTTTTATTGGCTGAGTTATTTTCCTCACAGAAATGTCCTTAGTAATAAATCCTCTTGAATTACAGAGGCAGTAATCTGAAAACCCTGTAACTTATTTAATTTTTCACTACATAAATCAGTGAAAATCCATCCAAACTGATTAWAGGAAAACAGACTTTGAGAGAGGAACTAAKACATGTTTGTATTTTTATGAATTGTTGTTTATGAAAAAAAGTGGTTTTATAATAATTTTCTTAATGAAGTGTAAGGAAACAGCTCCATTTTGTTGTTTGTCGTCTGTCCTCATTCTGCCTCTTTCTATTTACAAAAAAGGCCTTCTGATATTATCAAAGATGAAGAAATCAGCTACTGCATTGCATAGCTTCCTGTTATCTGAGATCCAATCTCTTCTTTGTTTAAAAGGTAACATTTGTCATAAGACTAGAGAAATCCAAAATTTGTCTGATGTTTTGAATTCTGCTTTAGAAAAACAGTTTAATTTAAAACAGCTTCAGAGCATGTGATGTTCAGCTTTATGAAAATCCAGTTTCTTTATGTCTGCGATTCTATATCCACTACATATRTTTCAAAAGTCACTTCTTTTGCATTAAAATAACATAATTCTATGGAGAATAAAGAAGCACACCATATTAATCTGTTTTGTACTTGTAATTTTGAAACAAGAATGAGAAAGAATTAAAAAATGGTGAATGTATAAAGCTCCATGCTTATTTTAATTTTCAAAATATTGAAACAATTCCTAAATGTTCTAAAGGTCAAAAAAACCTAATACTTACATAAATCTAGCTGCTGTACAGAGAAAAAACCCCAAACAAACAAGCCCACAGATAACAATAGGAAAGCATACAACAGATATCCATGCAATTGTACCATTAAWTTTATCTCCAAACTGATTAAAATCATTAGAAATTAAAAAGAAGGATTATAAAAGTCTTAGAACAACATAAATAAGAATACAGAGTAGAAAGTAAAGAAAAATATATAAGTATGCAAWATGGGAAATGGTGGTCACCAAATGTCTCTGTTTTAAATGATACCAATAAGTAGCAGCAAAAGTAATTGTGAGATACAGTAAATGGACCAACCTTAATTTTTTTTTACTGTCTACTAATCTTCTCTAAAGGGATTTTTTACAGTAGAATACAAACAAACAAGCAGTTATCATAGAGGGGGTATTTGACAAAGCTACCTCYACCTTTGCTGTTCATGTGCAGATTACAAATGTTTCTTGTGAAGTGTTAKTTGGCTTTGAAAAACAAACATCATAGAAATGTTACATGAAAGTGGCCCTGATAACTGATACATCTACTTTGAACTGCTACCCCTGTAATATCCCAAGCAGAAGTAAAGAACTGTTATGGAAACAAATAACCATTTATGCAAAATAACCCTTTTTAGGTTATAGACAAGCATTAAGTGCAACATCAAATTATTCTCCTATTAACTTTGATTTGACTCCTTCTTTAGGAAAGAGAAAAAAGGAAAAAGAGAAAAAACCTAACCCCCTGAAGAAATATTTGTGGATGGCAAATAGTGGCATGACACAATTGTGCTATATTGAATCAATATCAAACAACTTCTCTTAGTAAACAAGGCTCTTCAATTTCCCCTTTTCAACTCCTCAAGATCTCCACTGAAAGCACATTAGGTCTCTATACTGTCAAATGCATCAGAATGCAACAGACCTCTAGGTTGTTGAAGCCTACAACTTTACTTCAAAGACTATTGAAAGGATAAGGATTCAACTTTAAAATATTTTATATATAGTTCTAGTAGGAATACTTGTTATCAGATAAATCATATATTTCAAATATTCTATTGAAGTAAATACTTGCCTTCCACTGAATAATAGTAATAATAATAATAATAATAATAATAATAATAATAATTAGAAGAAGAAGAAGAAGAAGAAGAAGAAGAAGAAGAAGAAGAAGAAGAAGAAGAAGAAGAAGAAGAAGAAGAAGAAGAAGAAGAAGAAGGTTTGACAAATTTGGATTTCTGACCAGACAAGTTATGTGGTACTATTTCTAATCCTGAAGGCATAAGTAAGTAACACCCCACATTTTTCTGTTTTAAACTTTGCATGTTACGGTTTATGAAAATTCATCCCAATAACACTGTCAGATGAATGTTGGTAGATAAGTAACCTATAAGGGTATCAGGCATAGCCTAGTTACTGGTCACATTCACTAGGTAGAGTATGACCTGGTTTTGAACATATRCTAAGCACGCTCAATCCAAACAGTAACAACAGTTCAAGTATTAGCTAACGATTATTACTGAATGCTGCTCAGCGAACTATTCTAACATATATAGCAACTCTTTGGCTCTGTACCTTGTTCTGTGAATCTCAACATTTCATACAAGCATTTGTACTTGCTTTTTCCTACCTCCTGGGAAAACACTATATCCTGGGAGTAGATAGAAACATGGGAAAATCTAAAAAGATTAATCTTACAGATAACTCCTGTATTGTTATGCTGTCTGTGACAGGAGCATGTAGTGACAGGGCAAGGGGCAATGGTTTCAGACTGAAAGAGAGTAGGTTTAGATTAAATATTAGGAAAAAGTTTTTTTACTGTGAAGGTGGTAAGGCACTGGAACAGGTTGCTCAGAAAAGCTGTGGATGCCACATCTCTGGAAGAATTCAAGGCCGGATGGGATGGAGGTTTGAGTGAACTGGTCTAGAGAAAGGTGTTCCTGTCTGGGGGTTGGAACCAGATGATCTTTAAGGTCCTTTCCAACCCAAACTAGTCTATGACTCTACGATAAACTGCTCATTGCTTTGAGGACAGTATGACCTGCATGGCTATTCTGTCATTGCCAGAACCAGATTAGTACAAAAAGGATTTTATGACTGGAATCCCAAAATCCTAGGATTCATTTGAACTGGGAATTTAAATGAGACATCTAAGGAACATTCCTTAGATGAAGAGAAATTGAGAGAGAAATTTGTTCAGCCCACTTAAGATATGGATGGATTTGAAGTTGGATTGGATAGATTAATGACTAAATRTCTAGGGCTAAAAAAGTCCTTAAATCTCAATATACTAGTTATTTCATGAATTCCATTAACACTGACCAAATCCTGACATTTTACCCAATTTATAGTCAATTTTCCTCAATTACACATCCTTTGAATTTAATGTGTGATTGACCAAGTAAAAATAAGAGTCATAAGAGYAGTATCTGCAGGATTTACATCACTAATATCAGCAGCCGAAAATTTCTGAGAAGCAGAACTGTTCAGCTGATCTGCTATTAATGAAAATTAAATTGACTACGTGAAAAATATTAATTATTTGCTTTCCCTCTTTCACAGACACAAAAAACCAGCATTGATTAGGGGGAACATAAAAAAGGGAAGAGTATTTTTTTTTCTCTTTTTCTGAATTGTGCTCACTCTGTCTTTAAAACCAGCAAATAAAATGTAACAGATTACAATGTTAACATTTTTATAAACTGAAGGTTGTTATGGTACCCATTCAAGCAGGTACCTTTGCTGCCTAGAAAATAGTTTGCAGAGCAAGAAACTGAAGGCTGAATATAAAAGAATGATGTGTTTAGGCCTCTTAAAAATCATTTGCTCTTCCTCATGGGATTCCTGTAATAAACAACGGTATCAAGTTTTGTTAAAGTTGTGACTGAAAGTAGGAAATTTTCATTCTTTTTAATCCTAYGAAGAAAAAGTGGTAAGCTAACATACTTTCATCTGTTCATCAACTCAAAKAATATGTGAAAATAAAAGTAGCTTTTTGTCTTGCAATGAGATTAGAGACTGAAAATTGAATAAATATGAAACTAAAAATTTTTAGATACTATAAATTTTGAAAAAATAACTTGCTAAGAAACTGCACCTTGATAGCCTCTTAAAAGTTTTTAAATAATCAGATAATTTTGCCGATTTTTATAGCTGGAAGACATTGATTTATGACTTAAGAACATAGCAAAAACTGTGTGTATAGTAGTGGACTTCCCCATTGGAATCTGTGCAGGATTAGATCTCTCAGTAGCTCAAGATCAAGRAAAAAAGCATAGAAATATTTAAACYTTTCTGAACTAAGAAAATGATATTTTCATCCAGCCCTACAGTATTATTGAAGCAACTGGAAAATACACATGAAACTTAGAATCAGCATTGCAACACCTAGGATCAACGTTGCACCCTTTGCCTCCTAGAAGACCCAACCCTAAATTTTATCCTATTACAACACTGGTAATAAATATCCAAAGCATAAAAATGAAACAAATCTGGAGAAATTAGGATTTTGGTAAAAATAATAGTCAAATATTCGTGCTTTGTAAATGTCTCTCAAAAAAAAAAAAAGTGTCAGTAAAATATGGAAAATATTTACATGGATTATATAGACTCAAAAGTATTTCTTTCTTCTTACTGAACTAATGCACATCTCTGATATACAAAGCTGATTTAATTACCTAAGCATTAAGTCAGAATATTGCCTTGTTCATATCTTCAGTACTGGAAGCCAGAAAAGGAAAGACATTTAAGAATGTCCAAAATGCAAATTCCTTATCCTGCAATTCTGCTTTTATAGTCTATTTACATTGTGGTTCTAGTTTTTCTACCATTTTACATCTTACCTTTACTATACCCGTGTGAGTAAGACTTTTATATTAAAGCAGAAAGCGTTATAGTAGATAACATGACTTGGTGTTGCAGTGATAATACAGTTAAAAAATAACTGTCCACAGTATTTCTCAACRCTTAGACAAGTTAGAGGTTATAGTAATGGTTTAGGGCACATAAAAATAATGAGTTTGAAAAAAAAGAACAGAGCACCTTTATTTTCTATTCATCTCAACTGTACTGAAAAAGAGTTTTATACTGGAGAAGTGTTGCAAATGAAGTCTTGTGAAAGCTATAAATGTCTGGAAAATCTGTTGACCATCAGAAATCACAAAAGAAAACCTTGGTTGAATTAGCAAATGTAATATAAGTATTGATGATTTTAAAATCTATTAAGCTTCATCTTCCATTTAAAATTATCTAACAACCTATGAGCTAGTCATACATATTTGAGGGAAATTCTTCTCACTGTCTGGGTAATTCTTCATATTTTCCCTTCAGTATAGGGAACAACAGTAACTATAGTAACACTACCATTTGAGAATGCTTTTGCTTTCTGAATAATTCCTGTATATTTGTATACAAACTGCTGATCCTCACATATGACAATGTTCYGAATTCAAATGTTGTGACAATGAACAAAATAGAATTCTTAACATAAGAAGAAAAACCTGAACATAATTCTCCCAAACACAAAGAAATTTCTACCAAAAGCTCTTTTTGTACCTTCTGTTTGTCATGCTGCCACTCCATTGAAGGAGGTTGCAGCTATGATTTTCATTTCAATTAGTCTTATGATTCCATAGGAAACAAATAAAATATTACATCGATTATGAAGAGAAAAGCCTAAATATAATATGCACTTTGATGATTAGGAAGAAAGATGATGCCTAATAAAACACCTAYATCACACCTATAATTATTTAATCTATTGAGCAATGGTAATGTAAAATATAATTTATCAACTATGTAACTTTTGCTAGAAACTGTAAAATTATTTGGAGCAACAGAACTGAGGAACTAGCCGATAACATCAAATTGTTTGCAATTGATCTTTCCAGAAAATTTGGCTAATACTAGGAAAAGCTAATGAAATTTAAATTTAAATCTTTGCTAATTGTTGTTAGATGATCAAAAACTCCAGAACTGTTTGCTTAATTCTGCTAGTATTTTAAGGCACAATATTTCAAGGTACTGCAGAGATATTTACTAAGGCACTCTAATCTTTCCTGTGTAACAGATACAGATAACTGAATCWGCCTATATAAGATACCTGAAGTTAAACAAGTGTTCTTAAGCCTCTGTTCTGCAACACAAGCCACAAAAAAATGATTTCACGCTCMCTGCTTCTATGATATTGCTGGGCTCATAGTACTRTAATTCATGAACTAATATATTCTGTAGAGCTACAACAATACTTCATCGTAAAGACTTAATAGTGCACTGCTTTGTCTCAAGGTTCTACTCATTCAACTTTGGGAAAAGTTGCTAAGTACAGAATAAAATATAAACCAGGAGTATAACAATTCCATATATCAAGTCAGTGGCAATTCTAAAACTAGTAAACAAGACATTTAACCATGATGAGTCTGAGGTGAGGAGMTTCTTTTCCAGGTATTTTTGAGGTGGCTGTGAGAAGAGTTCTAAGAGAARGTTATCTTCTCTTAGAAGGAATGGAAAATGGTACACCAATTGTCTCCAAAATAAAAAATTACTTTTATTATCAAAGAGTTTATTTTCTGAAAGCACAGATGGTGTCAACATGCTTCAGTAGCCATCTTTCAAGTAGCTGAGAACAGAGTGAAATTGGAAACTGGTAAAATAGACCATGTGCAGAAAGCAGAGCTGTGCAATTTTGATGAACAAAATGGAGTTGTATTTCATTAAGATCAAGGAGAAAAAAGGTGGCTTTCTTTACTTCCTTTTAATTCAGGAAAGTTTGAAAACAAAACTAACTTTGCTTGTCAAAAGGTCATCGTACCTTTATATTTTTCCAATTCTTCATTGGCAATAATAATTGGTCAAAGACTGAGTTGTACAAATATAATTTTGCTACTTCTAAAACTATTACCAGCTTTCTGGTTATTTTCTTCAATCATACATTCTATTGAATCCTTCAGTCTCAGAAATGGAATGGTTAAGTCATTTATAATCAAGACTAASAGGAAAAGATAAAACCCCTGTGTAGGGTATTAATATCCAAGATAATATAAATAGACCCAAAATGTTTAACAGCTTTAAGGGAAAAAAAAGAAAAAAATGGACATTACTTTTCAAAGGACATTTTAATCTTTGTCCTATATGCTTTTTTCTATTAAAGGGATGCTGAAGATTTGGCCATGTGTATTTTCGTTTATCCCCTATGTGTTGTCRTGTCAAACTGGTGCAAAAGTGAATTGAAAAGAATGTATCTTGGGAATGGGTCTTGGTCAGCCTGTCCACCTGCAAGCTTGTCTTTTCAAAGTGCATGAAATGTCCCTTTGCAGTCAGAGGTGATTTCTCTGACTACTCAGGCTTGCAGAGATGAGCACGTAGCAGCTGGGGCTGAATAGTAACAGAGGCACAGGAAAAAGTCACAAGGTACTTTACAAAGTCATTAGCAGTTTTTATCATTTCCATTATATAACAGTTAAATAAAATTAGCTTACTAATATTAACTTACTATCTTAAAAACAATAAAACTATATAATTGCTGTTTTCCATTATACTCTGCTCTTAATTTTTCCTCATTCTTTCCCTCATTTTCCTTTCACCTGCTCTGGCATCTCCAGGATTAAGGGGGGGAAAAAAAGCCTTTTCTACCACTGGAGGTTATTTGGACTGTCTTTCTGGAATGCTAATGTTGATGCTGTCGTTCACAGTAATCACACCAGTGACAAGGCTAAAGGGTGAAGGATAATTTCTCTAGAAAGCTTGCAACAGAAGTATAAGTTAAAAATACTCATAATGGAACGTTTTTTTACTCTTTTCCTGTTGGTTTTAAAATGCTGAGCACTGCAGTGAGTAGAATCTCAAGAAATACACTGATGTACAACTGGACAACAACACCAGAAAAATTAGGTATATTCAAGTCTTTTTAAAAGGAAAAGATTTATGTACTTTCATAGGATTGGTGGCCACAGTGCCTTTAGAATTATCATAACTTTTCACCAAAATACTTTCTGAATTAAATTATTTTGCTCTTATGTTGCAATCCTTAGTGCCTTTTCAGAGACAGAGATTTTTTTWAAGTATAAAAATTTATATTTCTCCTTACTTTTTCTGCTGGTAGAAGGAAAGTGACTATTTAATCCACAAGAAATTATGTATGAATGCATGTAAGGCAAATGAAATCGCTGCAGAGGATAAAGCTAGTGTTATTTTTGGCTTAAATTGAAAAAGAAGAGATTTTGGTTAGAAAGGAAGGGGAAAGCACAACAATTCAGTGAGATTAGTTTGCTTATTTAAATTCATTTTTAGTTAATTTCTGATATTCCCAACACTGTTTTCCACGAACACTAATGAAAAAAAAACCAGAAAAACCCAGAGAAATGCAACTAAATTCTTGGTATAGGGGGACAAAAAAATCTTGAAAACAACAGTATGTGGCCTTCATACCAATGTAATTTTCTTCACTGGGACTATTTTTACTGTTAATATTAGGTTAATATAAATTGKTACATTATACTTCAAGCAGTAGTGAAAAAATCTTTAATGCTACTGCATTAGTACTTACTAAACTAAGGAAAGTATCTGCATCATTCTATAGCTATAATTTTATTAGATAAGATTTTTTAAACTTGAAATAATTATTCTTGACTTCTGCATTTCTGCCTTCTTGACAGGAGAAACTAARAACAAAAGATGATGCAGTTGTCATGAGAACCACTGCCTGTCTTGTTTGTGTCATCTGTTATGAACCTGAAGTCAAATATTTCCAGCAGAAGGAGCAGATCTATAGGTGTAATCGGGATCTTGTTGTTTCCATGGCAYTACGTGGAGTCTTAGTTTACTGTGTTGCTAGCTTCTAGTTTGCTACAAGAGTGCATGTCCCTCCCCCTGGTTAAAGACATGTACAAATATTTCAAGGCTAAATTTGTGCAGGAGCCCTTTGTGAGGACAACAGCTTTCCTCTCAAAATCCTAGGTGTGTCCTTGGCAAAACCAAAATGTCCAAATCCCCACCAGAAAGGTGTTCTAGGCTTAAGTACATGAACAAAATATGTACAATCAAACACACACATCAGTACAGGGTTTTCCATCACCATTGCTCATTGCATTAGTAAGATAAGAAACACTTGGCAGAATAAGAATTAAGAAGAAAAGAATTTCTGTATTCATCTTTTTGTGTCAATTTCCAACCCTCTGATCAGTCATCAGCCTRTAGCAGCTGGCTTCTGAAACTTGCGGTTTCTTTTCTAGAACCTTTCTAGCAGGTTTAATTTTTTCTGACTTCAGCTGTCTAGTTAGGTCAAGCTATTTCTGACCTTGGCCTAAGCTCCCTGTGTTCTGAACAGTGTTTGTCTCTTAAAGATTCTTATTTGTTTTTCCTCCCTACCTGCCCTTTCTTGATGAGGCTTCCACTGGCATACAACACCCAGTGGATCACAGATTTCTCTGTTCTGGTTCGAGTAACTTTCCATTGTTTCAAAATAAACTCCCACAGGCAAAGAAGAGAACACTGGCTCTCCTGGGCTTCTGCTAACCCATCAGCCCAACTTGCTTTTAACTAGTCTGTGGTCTGGAGGGACACAGAATAGTCCTTGCCAGCAATACTGCATTGACTTTAACATGGAAAAAAAAAAAAAGGCAGATGAATTTTGTAATACTTTTACCTCATGAAACAATGTCTGTAAATTGTGTAAATGCAATTATTCAAATCATCACAGCCAATTAACTTGTTTGGACTTGATACTTTTTTTTCTCCCAGTGGAGAAACTATAGAACTATCGAGTTCACTAGCAGGGGAGTCCTCCTGAGACAGAAAATGAGATATAGATAGTCTCTTTGCAAAAACCTCCTGGCACTTTCATCTCTCTAAGTTACTTTTATGCAATGAGCCAAAATGACTGTGGCACACTATGCTGAAAAAAACACTCATGGATTTTCATCCTTCATTTTCTGTCCCAGATAGTAAGTAGAAAGAAGAGTGAAAATAATGCAGTGCATTTTCTGTCATTATGGAAAGGGCTGTGCATAGTCATTATTTGTAATCTGCAAAACTACTGAAATTTAGCAGTTTGTAGATATGCATTTTTTCAGCATTTCTCATTATTGCTACAAGAGATTTATCAGCAGGAATTTGGGTGGGCCATGTTTACATATATTTATCTAAACACATTTAYATTAATGCCAAACAGAACATATAAAACCATCCTTATAAAAATAGATGAAGTATAGCTAGGCTTTCAATCTAATTTTAGTAAAACAAGTTCTAAGCCACTGAAGGTTAGCTTTCACAGCAGCTATTAATAGGAGTTAATGTAGTCAAGTTACTCTGAGATCAAACCTTCACAGAGTCATTAAGACTTCAAGTTTCATACTATTTTGCCCTTGAAACTCACCAGTGTCATAGGGACTGCAGAATGAATTTTAGTTYGAAAATAACAGGTCAGTGAACTAGAACTAGATCTCTAGCTCCATTTTACACAGAGGTTGAGTGGGAAAAAAAATAAAAAGGGAATAATAATTTTCTTCCTTATCCATAAGTATATTTTTTCCTGACAATAGAAAACAAGTAATACCTTGKTTTTGCTTTCCAAAAAGTAAACAAGGTGATAATACCAACAGCTGCCCTGTTAAACTTTCCCTTATACGAAGGAACTTTGGGATCCTGTAGATTTCTGCCAAATACTTTTGCCTCAGTGCAACAAAAAGGCCAAATGAATGCACCACAGTGAGTCCCTAACTCAGCAGGAGGGATCACAGAGTGAGGACACTGACTGGCAAACGATGACAAATCTTGCGACAGCCCCCAGCTGGCGACTCTGCCCTTCTGACAGGGGTCAACAGCAGAGTCAGCAGAGATAATGTGGTCCAGCTTGTCAGCTGCCTCTGCACAAAGTCCTTCACTGGCAGCCTRAACTGAGACTTCTAACTTTACATTTGCATCTCTGAGGGTGAGAGTTTGTGATAAAGCTGAACCAATCTAATGGCTCACTTTCAGMAAAATTGGCTGCCCCTTTCTCCTGTGTTCTCTCCTCCTAGATGCTGACTTTAGCACTCATCTGACCAGAAAATAACGTAGCTCAACTTGCTCAGCCAATGGATGGCTGACATTAAAACAGGAATGGGCACCACATGTAGGTGGCTGAAGAAAGGAAAGAAAACTGTGCCTGTAAGTGTCCAAAAGGAGACTGTTCCCTTTGGTAGAAACAGTTGATAGATTGGCTCATTCACACTGTAGACCCCCATGCTATGGAGTGGAAATAGAGAACTTGCCTCCACAGCTGCAGCGGAGCAAAGAAGAGCAAATAGTTGTGGATTCTAAGGCAGCCACAGCACTATCTGCTAGAAATAACTTGCTACCTGGAGTTATCCCATGTTCAGATTACACTGAAGTTAGCCATTAAATCAACAAAGTGCTGGATTTTTCCCCTGCTGCAATCTAGCATGCTGCATCACTATTGTGCTACCATTTAAAGCCATTAGGACTTGAATTCCAACTACTCCAACAAACAAGCCAGGCAGGACAAAACTAAACTATCACTTAGACTTGTTCACACTGTAATTATGAAATGTAATGACAYGTGCAGGGTATTTGAATTAGCTTAAATTTGGTTATCATATTTRTTAAAAGGAATAAAACTGAAGTGCTTCTACAGAAGGCATGTAAGACTGCCTAGGACCCTACAAACTTATTTAGATGTGTTATAATTTTTTGCTAAACTCAGAGCAGCTGAAGACCTCTTTATGCTTACCAAAACTTAATATAATGAACACTGAATTCAGACACAAATACAATGCAGATACCACCTTCACATAAACTTTTACAAAATAAATTGCTACTGTTCCCCATGAACTACCAAGAAATCTCCACTTGCAGGTTCTCAGAGTTGAATATGGCAAGGAAAGTTTGCAAGGTTTGCATAGTTTCTATTATTCTTCAGCAAATTAAAAGCAATCTAAAGAAATGTGCCAATATAAGCCAGTCAGTATAACTGGACAAATAATTCCTGACTAAATACGGATTATTTCTGTTGGTTAACTGTGATTTGGCCCTTGATTACAAGAACAATARAATTAWTCTCTTAAGTACAACTTCYTAAGCAGATGRAGTCCTGGAGCTCAGAACACAACAATCTGAAGCCTAGGATGCAAAAATATTGTCATGGAAAAACACAGCAAAAAMCAGGAAGTGTCACTAAAGCTGAGTAGTTCTTATTTTAATTTAATTGGCATCAAACTCAATTATTTAACAAATTTAYGATTCTCTGTTTTGGATTGAAACCAGGCCATTAAAGCAATATTTGCAGAAATGGGGTGGGGGAGTGGTGGGAAAGAGAAGTCAGGCAAGTTGGCTCTGAACATTCTGTTCAGCTTCTTGAGTCTAAACCATTTTTGTTCCGATGATTTTATGCTGTTCAGATGCTCACTGTGAACGTCAAATACTGTCACAAGCTAGAGCAGATAATTTTCCAGTCATACATCTCAGCCTCACCAAATGAAGGACCAAATCCATGTCAAAGCCTTGCATCAATTTTGTTCCAACATGTAAAGAAGTGTCATGTATTTCTAGTTTAATATCATCTCCTAATCCTAGGATTAATTTGGTATCATATTAGAACACAGGGCATGGGTAGAGCTAGAAGCTGCTTGTGGAGGATGGACCTTACTTGAAGTGATGAGAGTGTCCAGGTAAAAAATAGAAAACTTTAGATGAAACAGCCTGGCCCAGACTAACATACTTCAGTTAATTGCATGCTCTTACATCTCAGAGAATTATGTAGGAATAAAAGTCTTGCTTAACACCAACTTCTTTCATTTCCTACTAAATTRGTCTAGCTACATTAAAAAAGACTGCAGGCTTCCCAAATGCTTTTGACTGGTATTTTCATACCTTCTTTACAGAAGACTCTGATTCTGTATCCTTCCCACAATGTCTATGATATTTATGACAATAGGTAACTGTGAAAGAAGCACAGCAAGCTCAGACTAATCTGTATTAAAAGTAGGAAAGAAAACATCAGAGAGGCTAATTTGTATGAGACCTATATACCAGTAATATTTATCCTCTCAGCAAGAATTTTCCAAAACTACAACCCTTTTTCCTTTAGCAAGTACAATATAAATTATACAGTATATGAAAGAGAATACAAATGTAATCCAGGCATGTTTTTTTATCAGTAATAGATCTTCATTTAGACCTTCATTAATTAATATTTTTTTATTTCTTTGTAGTTTCATTTCATCTTCTTCTTTAKTTGAGACCTTTTTTGGTCTTTACTGGCCTGCAGTATTCTTCCATTAACCAGTAAGTGTTCCCATAGAAACATCTGGGGTTTTTATTTGCCATTATGCTTTCTTTTATACTTTATTATTTTCGCATTTGTTTTATGTTTCTCCTCTGCCATATTTTCAACTCCAGATCTCTATCAAAAATATATTTTCTCTAATAGCTGACTCATTTAGAGATATAAAAACATAGTTTAGTTATCCAATTTTAATCTCTAGATAGATGATGTAAGAAGCAAAAGTGTTAATCCCATGTTTTCACATCTACTGCAAATTAAATATTAACCATAAACAATTAGACAATATATTATGTGCACAAAAGCTCACAATATACTCAATGGAAACCTACAGCAGTCAAAATAATAATAGAAAATTGCAGTTGTAATGAGTGTAAATTTAACCCAGGAACTAATTTATTAYCTGTACCATTTACCAAAGCATGTGGTAGATTCTGTGCTATTCAAAGTCTTTACTATTGACCTACTGGTATCTTAAAGGGCACGTTAGCTAGAAACTTTCTGATGAATGAACTTTAGATTCTCAAATCACAAAGAAAATCCAAATGTGTTTAAAATCTATGCTAGAAAGAAGTTAGAAGTTTTGCAGGTATCACTTTTCTTAAACTACTGTCTTTAAAACATTTTGACTGCTTAATGAGTCTAGGAAAAATATCTAATCAAGAGAGATAGGAGTGAGTGGGATTTATCAAGATTCAGGGATTTTCCAGAATTTCAAAACAGGTGGAAGAGGTGTCATGTTTGAAAAGGCCATACAAAAAAAAAATAGATTTACTAATACTAAAGAAGCAGACTGACAGCACCATAAATTACAACTGTCAGAGATGGCCCCTGTCTGTCTTGTTGCTGCAGGGCCTGTTTGAGGGTGATGCTACATTCAATCTTTCTGAGAGCTTATGTCATTAAACAGTATGCATAATACTAAGGAGGTAAAAAATATTGGCAAAATAAATATGTAGTTGCCTTTGTAGAATATAATATTCAGCACTTACAGATTTTTTTCATGCATGAGATTAAGCAGTATATTTTCAGGCTACTGTCTTTCTATTGATTTTATTAAAAAGTTGGAATTTGTAGGAGAAGGGAATAGAGGTGACCTCACCCCTGATAAGTAACAGCTGTGTGAATTACCCAATACAGTCTTGCCCCTGATAAGTAACAGCTATATCTAATAAGGATGAGTGAGATAAAAAGGAGAGGGTTAGCTGGTAAGGAGGACCCTTGAGGGTGAAGGAATTAGAAGGTAATGAAGAAGGATCTTGGGGAGAGAGTATCACTGCTGTGAGGTCACTCTGGGTCTGCAGTTAGAGCCTGTTGTTGGAACCTGCAGACACAGTCTAGCTGGGTAAAAGCCTGCAGTCAGAGGCAGCAAGTGAAACCTACAGTAGGAGCCTGCTGCAGCCAGAGTCAGTGAATAGCTGGAGTCAAGATGGCTAAGCTGTGAAGAGGAATAAACTAGAACCCTTTTCATGCTGTGATAAACAGGAAGATTGTGTCTTGGCTCATTCTTACTCTCTAACAAGAGTGCTGCTGGAATAATCTTTAAATTTTAACACAGCCATCTCTCCAAAGATGTAAAAAGCACTTTCTTCTTGCTTAGCCACTCACCTACCACTACACTGTAACTGCTAATAAAATTCAAGGATACTTTCTTATAGGTAGTAATAACGAAATGAATTTATTCCCCATCAAACCTATAACAGCAGAAACTTCATCTTCTTTTGAAATTCATTATTATAGCCATCTAAATATGCTTACTTAAAGCTGTTTTACTGAAACCCTTGTGAAAATAGCTAGCCAAACAGCAGATTTTTAAGAGCATTTAAGGATATGAGCCCTCAGGGAGGTTTTCTTTCAAATCATGTCATTCTCCATCACATCAGCGGATGTCAGATTCTATACAGCAGAAGCCATCAGCTGGTGAGGTTTCTTAGCAGCTCACAAGTAGCTTGCTTACAGGTCCCTTGGGCTGCTCCTCTGCTGAAATATTGACACACAGCCTGCAACAGAGGTGAGTTGGTAAGCAGACTTACGGTAATTTGAATATTTAGCTCTTTATCTCCCACTAATCAAAAACTCCTATGCCCTACATCCTCTTCACTGAGGCTTGTGCCTTCACAGAGGGTTTTGAAACATGACACTTAGGTCAGGAGTATTTGTTGCCTTTGCATTTAAAAGGTTTCAGAATGCAACTAGGGTCCCAGCTTATCCCTGTTTTCCTTGTTGGAAACATCTTGTATTTTATATGCAACATCCTGCAAGCTTGGCATATTCCCTTGAAGTTATGTCAATTAAGAAAGTGAGCAGAGCAGGCTGCTGCACATCTTGCTCCTCTGCTCCTGCTCAAAACATGCTTAGAATACATCTAGCTTTACTCAGAAAACTGGAAAAAAAAATTGTCTATGTGTCTGGACTTCAGCTAGTTTCATAAAGAAAGCTGGACTGAAAATGAACTGGAGTACTTTTGTGGATTAATTGGTCTTTAACAGGAACCACTTTCTTTGGGAGGGTGTTTGAAAAGAGGTTCAGAGATCCTGCTGCCCCTCCAGTAATGAGTTGTGATGGATTTGTGGCAACAGTGGCCCTGGCTGCCCCACTCAATATTTTCACGCAATGGTGAGTGCAATATGACTGCATTCACCATTCATATTCTTACATCTAATGTTGGTGATGGACACTGTCATGTCAGACTGAAGCATTAGTACACCCAGTCCCTAAAGGGTTTTTTAACTCCTGCAAATGTTCACAGGAAAACAAGCATCTCTGGAAGTGGATACCTCATCACTGTGTTGAGGTTATTTTTGCAAGTTTTCAAGTACATCTCAAGTGCAGATTCCCAAATATGTTGATTTTCTGTGGAGTCATCAGCTCGTGGTTCAGATGCCACATCCCTGGGACAGCCTTGGAAATTTGGGTTGAAATATTTTGAAAAGCACATTTATTAAAGCAAATTTATCAAGAAATATGATGCTGCTGTGGGCAATATGCTCATTCCTTGTGAACTTGACTGCATGCCTGTGAAATGGGGGAGTCATATCTCCTGCCCAGAAAGTTCCTAAAGATAACAAAAAAGGGACATCCTATTGCCTTACAATCAGATACAGTAATCCTTATTAGAATGTTTCTTGACCACACAACACTCTGAAATTCAGTCTAATGTTAATAGATCTATATTTGGATGCTGTTTGATTTCTTTTAGAAGAGGAAACCTTTTTAAAAAAAAACTTCTCAGCATGTTTAAAACTGTATTTTGCAGACTTATGGCTTTTGTAATGTCGAGGGTTGCGCATTACTGTGGCTAAAGTAAAACCTCATAGAAAAATCATCTGCATTTACTGAGAACAGATGCTTCAAATTAACTTTCAGACTGAAACATGAACTCCTGTAAATCAGGGTCATGTTTAACTGTAGGGCTGCTGAACTGCTTTTCTCTTGCATGTGGAGAGAGTATCTGGAGCTAAGCTTTTTTGAAGCAATGATGTTTTGTTTTCCAGAACTATATTCAGTCAGTGGGGAAAATTTTCAAATCATTCTAATCACTCAGATAAATGCTGTCCATTTATCTGGATAAATATGCTTTAAGTGCAAAGTTGAATGTTGTTGGAAATTCATATTCATTTAGTTCTTTGGATTTTTTTGGTGAAGCAATGCTTCTGTAAATTGTCCAGTCCTATAATTCAGTTTAAATGTTGTTAGATTCTATCTTAACTGAAAACTAATGCTTTGGTTTGACTAATCAAAATGCTGTAGCTCCAATGCCAAATGTTAATGGCTAAAATGAAGGGCACATGYGAGTGAAATAGCATAAAAAGCTTAAAATAATTTGGAGTTTGTGTAATCAGCCATATAATTTTTGCTTCATGAATCACTAAGTCAAACCTACAAAATGCATAGTAATGAAAGGGGTATTTATTTTCAGAGAGCAGTAAAAAGATACTGTTTAAAGTATATTGTGTAATTTTCTGTCCTTAAATAGCATAGAGTAATTCAAATATCTCAGCTAAAATATATCAGAATCCAAAACAGAGTTAGAGACAGCCACAACATTCTGTTGCAATCATATTAGTTCATAAGGTCCTACTACCTTTGTCTTGGTGTGCATATGTTCATAGAGGAGACAGCAGCACACTTTGATCAAAAACTGTATTTCGATATGGTTTTGTAAAGTAAAAATTGTATAAATGAAACTTGATCCAAGTTAGCTGTTGACTCCATCTTATTGTACTTCTGATATATTTTTGCAGAATGCTATTGAGCAATAATTGATGTATTAATTTGGACTAAGAATACTCCAACTTTTCTTGAAATGACACTATGTAGACAAGCATATTMATCTGAAACAATTTCAACAATCAGACTGAGAGACTGGACTTCCATTTAGTAAAGGAATTTCCATGACACAGTCCATAATAATTTTATCAGAAAAGGATGAATTATTATTCATCCCAATCTCAGTCCCAATCAGTGTTTCTAAACACCTCAGACTCATTTTTAAGTTATTGTTTTCTAACAATCCACAGTCTTTACATGACACCCACAGCGACATTTTGCTRCATTAAGCGGTTTTGTGATAGTGTGCTTGTATGGGCTGGCCCTTGAAACAGAAAAGGCCCTGCCATCAACCAAAGCAGAAATATATTGTAGCCACCAGGGTCTCTGTCTCTCTTTCTTCTTTTTTTATCACTTTTTTTGTTCTTCTTCAACTCTCAGTCTCTCTCTTCCCCTCTCCCTGGTTTTCCACCAGAGAAACCACATTAAAAAGATCCCAGCTGCACATTTCTTRTATTTGGCTTGTACCTTATAGACCAAGCTAGTGCAGGACAGTCTTAATTTACTTTCTTTATGGAGGAAAGAAAAGGAAGATGTAAACCAGAGAGACAAGGCAAGAGCACTACCTAACTCYGAGCAGCATTAGTGTCTGCCACTGATCTGGATTAGGGGAGTGTTGCACTGCTACTCRAAATAAYGGCACAACACACAGTACTCACACGCARGGACAAAAGAGASCTTTACTTCTGAGTTTCGATATATTTATATAAAGAAACACAAACAGGCAAAGATTGGTGGAGAAAGTTTCCACCTCTACACTCACACTGGCTAATACAAATGCTTATCAAGAAAATTCATCTCACCAAAAAGAATGTAAATATCAAAGCTCATTAGAAAAACAGCACCTCATACAGACTATGAGAAATTGACTCCAAATGTGACCCATCAGAAGGCTTAAAAATTCAGGGTGACAGGGGAGCATTTTACTGTTTCAGATTAAAGGCAAAACTTTAGGATGTCCAGCAAGACTCCTTCCAGGAGCGGGGCCTTGGGAATTCTGTAGTCCCAACACAAGCTGTAARATCTGCTTAGGGATTCCTTCACTGAATTCAACACAATTTAAAAATTTTTAAAGGATAAGTTTCAGTTCATAGAATTATTTTAATTATTCTGCAATTGATCAAAAAAGAGAAAATGACACATACAGAMGAATTTCTGAAACCTAAATCCAGAAATATTTCCAGATTCACAACTATTTTAATTTGCTGACAACAGATTTTTTAAAATATATTTTCAATAATCATTGAGAGGAATTCCTTGTATCAATAAGAATCAATACATACCCTTTGGAAGCATGACCTCAGTTTACTGCTTCCATTTAGGGCTCAACTTACCTTTATAYAGACCCAGAGACTTAGGATGTTACCAAGAGTAATGAAATTTCCTTCCATATATTTCTCAACTTCAAGCAAGGTAGAGGTTTTACATAGTGAGATACCATGATCTATTTAGGACTAGTGCATTAACAACTGGTCTCCAGATGTTTTTAGACCAAAGTAAATTGAACTAGACAAAGGTTTGGACTAGAGCTGTTGTGATTAGCCAGTATATTTCACAATCCTATCATAAATATACTGAAATGTGTTAGCCCTTTTTCTTTAAGTCAGAAGGTTGTTGTCCTTTCTTAYCCCCCACCCCAACTTTATTTTTCTGGTGGTAAGGAACTTGTCTCTGGTCTCATGACCTGTGTGTACTTATTTCTTTTTATACCAACATTACCTGTGTGTGTTTCTTCTCCATTACAAGTGTTATGTCCCCAAAGAATTTAAAAAGAGCAGTTGTATCCATTCTTGGCTATTTTCTTGTTAAAGTAGAAAACTTGGAATTGGGTCCTCTAACAYATTTGTCTCATGTTTAGGCCTCACTTTGCCACTGAAACCAATTACTTCAGTGGGCATTTGGCTACTCAGTAGGATTTCAATGTCWGAAGTGCTTGGAGAAACTGAACTGAAGCATCTTTTCAGCAAAGYTTTTCTTTCTTTATCTTTCTTGGACATTGATAGACTGCACTAAAGATAGTGATTTCTCAGCGCCTTAYAGAAAGCTATGAATATTTTCCAAAGTTTTTAGGTTAATTTTGCCTTTATCTAATATTAAAWCTACCTTTCTATAAACTGAAGTGCATATAAGGTACTGTGTCCAGCTTATGTAATCAAGACTTTTTACCCATAATAATTTCCAGTAAATGATCTGTTGTAAGATTATTACTAATGACTGATCTTTAATTGCATGCCTGTAATTGTAAAATTTCATCTTAGTCCACCTAAGCCACTTGAGGACACTCAGTACCTCATACATATTATTTGATCTGTTTCTGGCTGCACACACCCTCTAGCTTAACAAATCCACAGCTTGATGTCATCAACAAAATTGCTATTCCTCTCAACTCTGGTCTTTAATTCCRCTAGTTATATCTCTCCAGTCTTGCAATACGTGTCTCCACACAATTCCCCAGTTTTTGCTTCAGATGGCATTTGTGGTTTTGAGCAAGATTTGGAAAATGGGAAAATACAGAGCTGAATAGCTGAAACTTTGTTTGGTCATGCATTGATCATTGCCTTGTAATCATTGTGCTACTGCTCTATTTCCCAGCACAATTAGTGTTTTCCCACATGGTGTACTACATCAGTACTTTACCATCGAATCTATAGATTAGACTATTTGGAAGATCTGTTATCAAAGATAAAATCAAACTTAACCTAGCATGATGTATCTTTGGTTTAATTTCATTTTCAATTAATGTAAGTGTTCTTTTCGTCTGATCTGCTTGATCACAGATGTAAGGGATTTTCTGAATGRTGTTTTATCTGCTTCCCCAGTGGATTGACTCCAAATTTAGAATGATTCCTCTGTCTGAAAATGTCACCCTGGAGTAGTGGTTCTCTTGGCTTTTCCATGCCTTCAGACAATCTTAAACATGCTCAACTTCCTGTTAACTGAAGGCAGCCAGAGACAAGCTTTTAGCAGCTCTGKTTTTATATGGTAATTGTATGTTAAGAGTTATCTGTGTCACTCAAGAAAAACATTTAAGTGTCACTCTTCTCTTCATGAAAGGTTAGAAAATTTGTCACTCCATTAAAAATACAAATGTGAAGTGCACTTAAACACTGACCGAGTTGTTATACGGATGAAACTTAATCACCTGTTGTCCATTAAATGTAACTTGTTGCAAAAGTACCACAGTCACTGAGGCACAATCAAGTCTGTTCATGCTTTACCCAAAACCATAAACTAGAATTCTAAAGGACTTTCATTATGTCCTTGTCCATATCATCATCAAGCCAAAAAGGAAAAYGTTTGTCTACTGGTCCAAAGGACGTTCTAAAAGAGCAGCTTCAATCCTTASTTATATACACATCACAGAGGATTTTTGCCTTTGCGTTTAACATTACTAATTCATTAGTGCTTTCCTCCTAATATTTTCCAGGGAAAAATCTCTGGTACTGACSTACAAAATGAGATTGACAGTCTCTCACCACTTTTCCAAGTCCAAGCATTAAATACAAGAAGTTGTATATTTTTTCATGTACTTAAAACATCTTTTCTTAGATGAATTAAACAATTTTCTTACCCATGTTTTACAAATACCAGAAGAAATCAGGTTTTCTTTGCTCCCATTGTCTCAGAATCAAGAATCAGAGGATGACTGAGATCAGAAGGGACCTTTGGAGCTTACGTGGTCCAACCCCTCTGCTCAAGCAGGGCCACCTGAAGCTGGTTGTCTGGGACMATGTCCAGGTAGCTTTTGACTAATGAGTATGGAGACTCCTCAACCTCTYTGGGCAACCTTCTTGATGGTGCCAATTCTTGATCACCATCACAGAGAATAAATTTTTCCTGATGATCAGATGGAATATCCGGGTTTCAGATTGTTCCTAATGTCTCTTGAAGGATTTTGAAAGATTCATTAATCTAGGAGTTTTGGGGTTATTTTTGCTTGGGTTTTKTTTGTTTGTTTGTTTGTTTGCTTTTGTTTCTTTGTTGATTGTTTGTCTGGRTTTGATTTTTTTTTKTAACCTGCTATTGAGACATAAAAAGCAGTATGACTGCTTTCAGGAAAATTGAAATTTTCCTGAATTGTCTTTCAGGAAAGCAAATGGGCTTCTCTTGAAGTGTAGTGATAAAATACTAGATTTCTCAGTGTGTGATCATACCTATAACTCCATACAGGGCTTCTCCTGCAGCGCCAGGTAACCCAGGAAATCTCAAGGGACATTTTAAGAACCAGTGTACAAATAACTCCCCTTTTTCAGTCTGCTACTTTCCCTTGCCAAACATGGGTAGGGACATTGATAAAATGTCAACAGAGAACTTCTGTAACATTTTTGCAAACAGAAACAGTGCCTGTCTTTGTCAGCTGCCTTTCTATTTTATTAATGATCTATCTCATGATTAATTATTTTAAATTTAGTTAACCCCTTAAAATTGGTCTAATAATCTTTAAGCTAGCATCAATTGAATAACTTTTGGTTGTTAATTTAATAGGGTCAAAGCAAAATATAAACTTATTTGCAAGTTACAGCAAATATAGTCCCGCTATAGCTCCAGGAGGAAAAGTATATTAAGTATCTTAGAGCCCAAACCAAAAAAAATGCTGATGGATATGCTACTTTTTGTTTGACATTGTTTTCATAATTAATTTTTTTAAGTTTAGATTTTTAAGAGTGTTTTTAGCTACTAATAAATAGCAGATAATTAAGTATGATTATACTCACTTATAATTAAGTAAGTCTGGTGTGAATTTTAACACAATCCAGCAGATCTGTAGTTTTGTTGTTCCTGCTCCTTTCCCCCTACCCCCAATTCCTTTYCCACTCAAATAGCCTTTAATGGGTTCTCACCACCTAATGACTGCAGGGGAYAGATATCTAATTTATGAAATATTGWAACTGGTGTTGAAAGGAARGCAGAGCATATTAAATTGAAGAAATTTGCAAAGATGYTTCTTGGACAACCATCAGTTTTGAATATACATGTTTAGATTTACCAAAGGTAGTGGGAGCAAAGTATGCAACTACCTCCTATTATAATTTGCTCATTTACACTTTAATGAAAAAATTACTATGCTGTATCAGTTCTTTTATGCTACCACGATAAAACTTGMATTTATATAACCTGTAATCCATTTAAGTATGGGCACAAGGGAAAAATTGATTTTGAGATGACAACCACTAATAGGATTTTTGCATACAGATTGGTTTTGAAACTTTACAAATGGTTTGTAGCAACATACAAAAAGGGAAGGTGCTTTTAGGGGTGTGTCTACAGCAATTGTTACTGTGTTGAGAGCTAAAATGGATAGAATGAATAGGCGTGACATCCATGTTCCASTTTCCTGAGCTATAGCACAGATTTTGCTTCCTGTGATTTACTTTGCTGCTATTCTACTTTGTCAGAAGATGTAACTGCACAAGATAAAAAAAGTGTATTTCAATATGAGATCAGTTCATTCCAGCAGGCCTGAGYTATTTTGCTAAATGACCCTCATGCATTTTCATTATATAGGTATTACTTTTTTCCACTGAATTTTTTTTCAATGTCTATAAATAAAGACATTAAATATAATTTGTCCCCGTTCTTGGGAGTCTTTTAAAGCCTAAATTTTTAGATTTTCAGAGGAAATAGAGAAATTATATTAAATTTTACTTAGCCTTCCCCTTCATAGAACACTTGCTGGTTTCCTTCTTCTATTGACAACTGACAATTACTCAAAGCAGTTGACAAATTAAAAGGTCAACTTCAGAATATGAGAGGGGAGAAATTAATCTTCCTACACCTCATACCTAAGTCTTTTACAAAGTACTTACACCTTTTTTCTTCCTTTTTCCTGAGGAAGGACTAAAACTTATCTAGATCTGCAGCTTTACCTTCCTAAATTCGTTGTGCTGACTGAATGACACRGTTTTCCTCGTGGCATACCTGATATCCTCAACAACTCTCTGCGGATGTACCTAAAGTAGAAAGAACTTGGATAGAAAAATGCAGARGCACCTTTTTTCCCAGCTTCTTTTATGGCAGAATAATGTGATATCCTTTTGTATCCAACATTATTCAGCACCTAGCCTCTCTATCATATTTACAACGTATCATGATCCCTATGTTCAGAAAAGAGCTTCAGTTCCACAGCCACACAAGAGGCAGGACAAGAATGGGGAGCCAAAGTTATTTCACCAATGCAGCCCCCAGTGCTTTTCAAATAAGATGAATTTGTCTTTAAAACTTTCCCATGAAGTAGTGCAACTCCCAGGCCCTACACAGTTCCAAGAAACCTGGGACTTGCCTCACCAACAGCTAGGAACGATTAGGGAGATGTAAGGAGATGGAAGTTTCCTACATACACACACTTCTTATTCACAGTGAGCAAAAATCAATAGGTATTGAAATACTACTTTTTTAACTGTTCTATCAAACTGGTACTGTACGTAGCCCCAAACATTTCCTACGCATTATTTTTTATAAGGACTTAAACAACTCTAGCTCTTTCTTTAGCTTTATCCTAAAACAGACTTTGTAACATCCTGGTGATGATGAGAATTGGTAAATTTCCATACACAGGAGTTCTGAACCCCCCTCTCATCAGTTCAACAGTAGCCTACTAAGATGTTTTTGTTAAATTCTGATTATATCACTATAATCTCATTCTATTGTTTCTTTTCTGGTTTGACTTTTATTGAAGTTAACAAAAAATTAGATCTTGAACTATAGAGCTTTGCTTATTTTAGTTATGCACAGTACAATGTCAGAATCTGAGTGTGCATATAATRCTTTCATATATCCACCCTTTTTATTATTAAATTTGCTTAATTTTTCTGCTCCTTTATTTAAATTCAGAGTCACTGGCACAAATCTAAGATATAGTAACCRATAGCAATTTCCAAAAAATAACTCTGCCATTGATTAACTTTTATTGGAATCTAAGTGCCCCATTCTAAAGGAATTTTCTGAGTAATTTTTTATATTTTTATTTCACAAAATGTTGATTCGTTCAGTTAAAAAAAAAAATCAAACACAATGTCAGTTCTTGGTAGCAGAGAGAACTCACAAAGATTTAGAATTCAGGCAGTGGTAGTTCCACATCATGCAGCAAACACTGTTTACTCAAATTCTGTTTTCACAGCTAGTAACATCTCAGTGATTCAAATCATGTCAACYGCTGCCGCAGCGGCTCTCTTGAGAGGAGAGGGGTGTAATAAAGGTTTTCAATTTGTCTGCACTGGTTTAACTGAGTAGAAAACATCAAGTGGAGCTTTCAAAATTATAATGAATGTGATTAAATAATGTATTTATAAAAATGCATACTTGAAATATGAAAATAAGAGTAGAAACAATGTGAGCATTGAGTAATATTTAGAAAGAGAGTTGTATACTAAGATCAGAAGGCTACTACTGAAATTTAGGTCTCTCTAGTATTTTAATAATTTATTTGTCTGTATACTTTGATTAACAGCTGGCAAGCACATCCACATTTGTTTCCAGACAAGACATGTGTTGTCCAGTAGTGAGTAATCTTTCCTTTTGTGGTTCAGTTCTTTCAAAGAATGGTCTTTGAGGACCAGGGAAAGAACTGTGGTGCCAAGCAGAATTAAATTGGTTGGCATATCTGCCAACTTGGCCATTCTGGGGAATTCAAAACAGTAAAAAGTGCAAAGTTCTTTTCTTTTGAAATTTAAATCTTGACGATGATATGGCACATATCTAAGGACACAGCATCGGTGTCTGAGGCACAAGTTARTTTTTTTTTCTTTTGTTGGCTGTACTCCATTAAGTGTACCCAGTGTATGTTAAATAGTAGTGGCAAAGCATGAATGATAAGTTGAARTCATTATTTATACTAGTGAGATATTTGGGCTACATGGACAAAATTCTGGATTTAGAGAAAGTCCTTTGGAGCTACAGGGACTTGTCCTCACGTGCTTGGAACATTTCTGTGAGGWTTTTCTCAAATTTCAGCACCAACACAAAACTGTGCCTTGGAAGCTGAATATGGAAACAAACTGCTCATCAGAGGCACTACTAGAAGGAGAAGTAAGATGGTTACACAATGACAATCAGAAAAGATACAAAAAGCATTTAGAGAATTAGAGAATACATGGATTTGRTGTACTATATTACCTCTTCAACAACACTAACAAAATATATTTGGTAATCTAAGGCATAGATTGCATGTATGCTACTTGCTCTAGAAATGACAAATATGCTTTGCTTCAGAATATCACTTTGCAAGAATACATAAAGGGTGTAATAAGAAACTGGTGTTCCGTTGCAACAGCCTGCCTTCCTTCTGTTCCCAAGCCTGGCAGAGGATGCGTTTAAATTTGATGACATGGTGCAAATTGTGACATGTCCTTAGCAGATCATAAGAGGACTGAAAAACTGCGCAACTTTTTTATTCATATTTATTTTAATTGTTTAAATAATTTAAACCATCATCTGTTATATTTCTTGCCTTTCCTTTCTGCCAGTATTGAAAGATGGTGAATGTGAAATTCCACTTAAGAATGTGACTTGTGTTAAATTGCAGAGCCATTTCTTGGTATCTCACAACAACCTTAAGCTATTTACCACCAAATTCAGATAAATAATACAARTGAAGCCAAAAGAAGACATGGCCTGATTTTTTCTTTCAAACTTAACCTCTATGCAAATAATAGAGAGACAAATAAAYAAAGATTGTATTCACTAAACATCCTTCTCCCTACAGCATAAGCATAAATTGACTGCAGGGCCAAGTTTTTTCCACAATTGGAACCACACAAAATTTTGGTCCCAAACATCTACATGCTTTCCCACAATTTTCATCTTCCTTTCCTGAGAGCATTCACTACTGTTATGTCCTTAGGTCCTTCTTATTGCAGTTGATGTAGAAGAAAACAAATCAAAGAGTCTTGTTTGCTTTGGAAATATTTGGATTTATTTTCTTTGGTTTTTTTTTTCCTTTTCTTTTTGTCCCTCAACCTTATTTTAACCTCCAAATAATATGAGAAGGCAAACTGATAATTTGATGTTTGCTTTGTGGTTTTAAAAAATTTACATTCATATAGTAGCCTTAATGCAATTTAAATATATTAGTATTAGAAAAGTTTCTAGGTAATTTTTCTTTTTGAAGAACAGATGGTTGTGATGTATGTCAAARGCAAGTGATTTCTGGATGCTGACAATCATTAGAACACAAGAATATCCATAATCTCATCTAGTGTTGTCCAAATTTATTTTTTGTTGGCAGGTAAAAAAAGAAAAATCTAATATAGAAAAACTGTTTCAGGAGGAACACTAAGATGCTTTGTGCTTTGTTTTGTTTTTCTGAGACACAAAAGTTTGAAAAGGTTCCCTCTGTATCAAATATATCATTATATTTAAGCTGGAAAGAAATATTTGAATATTTTCAATGAAGAAACTAATTAAAAATATCATAGTATTTCATTTTATTGAAACCCAGGAGTTATGGGATATGGAAAACCCAGCCTCAGTCCCTTCTTCTTCCTGAAACATATCTATGATCTTCTACAAGAATATTCTAGTTGAAATTATTTTTGAGAGATGAATGCATTAATCCTTTGCTCTTTTTCAAAACCTATYTTTGTTAATTGAGCTACCCTCTTCTTCTTTCTCACTGCATAAACATTAGAGTTTATGAGAAATGACAGAGCTCCAACAGTAAAAAAACAAGATGACCCATACCAGAGCATTTCAAAACTGTAAACTATAACTTTCAGATGACAACTGTAGCGATTTAATAAAATTTCTGGGCTAAAAGAACAGATGCCTGTAAGGAAGTACAGAGGAGGGATTAAATGAATAAGAATGATCTAAAGAAGCCCAGCAAGAATTAATGTTCAGGTAACATGAATGCATTGCACAATTATCTTAATTCTCATTCCAGGGTTTACATAARACTGATGAGCATAAAATTAAAAGGAAAAAGAAACTGAGATGTGTTTAACATTTCTCAATATCAACCTTTGTATTCTGCCTGCCACACAATCAGGGAATAAAATTGCTTATGAGACCTATTTGTTGTGCTGCAGGCAGATGATACCAGCAGCATGCTGAAGAGGCATAGTTCTTTCTAAAAATKCCTATCCAAGTATTTATTCAGCTTCTTTTCAAGATACACAGAAACTGGAAACATTCAATAATATTAAAAAAAATAAATCAACCAACCAACCAATCATGCACACACAAGAGCAATTGACTCAATTTCTGTTGTCCAACCACCACATTAATGAACCACAGTGAAGTACAGGGAAATTCAGACCACTTTGTAAGGGTACGTTTTGATAGAAAATTTATTTTGTGTCTRTGCAGTTTCAAACCTGTCCTCTGAGGTTTGTTTAGGCCCCATAAAACATGCAAGCAAGGCTTGCACTGAAATCCATGACCTGGACCCCTCTTCTTCCTACTGTGCACTGACCAYGCTACCAAATCACAGAAGGATCTTGCTTTTGTCTGAATCTGTGTTACTGCTGCTGCTGTTGGTAACATMTATTACTCAAAGTGGCACAAAGAATGGTGAGCATTCAGAAAACATGGATATATCCCAGATCAGCTAGAGATAAAAGATTATGGAGTTGCTCAAAGTTAAGTGTATGAGAATTGAGTCACAGGTGGGAAAAGAGAGAACCCAGTTCTCCCAAAYACTGTATTAGGGCAGTAATTACAGAGTCATTGGACAAATTTCAAGAGCAATGCTCTATCTAAAAGCACAAGTGAAAAGAAGATGGCCATTCCTAGTGTGCCTTGTACAGCACTTAGTCATGTCAGGAAAATCTGAGCACACCAATTRCGTTATATCCATCTGGAAATAAAAGAAATGAGAATGCAAATCTGGTTGGAGGATCTTAAAGATCTTAAAMTATGTACTGAGCTGCTCAGTGATTTTGGGATGGTTATTCCCATGCAAGGATTGATGAYCCTTAAGCACACWGTGATTTTAGCAGTGGAAWCCTAGGCAGCTAGAATCTAGGTGTGTGTTTTTAAGAATACATTCTTTGACTTAGACCAATAAATTTGACATAGTATCTGTTTTAGTGCCTTTATAAATCAGCATCTGCGGCAGTGCAGTAGCATTTCCATTAACAGGTGATTTCTCTGTGATTCCCTCTGGTGACAAACCTGTTTACTTTACTTGTCAACCCTACAGTGCAGCATTGGCACACTGCAGCATTAGATTCAGATATCATATCCTAAAACAAGATCAGCGTGTGCTGCTGCACAGTTTCAGTTACTTTGTTCTTTTGTCAGGTAAACCCTAGGTTTCTTTCTATTTGAAGGTTTTTTTCCTAAAGAAAATTCTGAAGAAGCACTCCTCTTATGAAAAAACAAAATGTTTGTCACTAATAGGACTGTATAATTAGACCAAAAGTTATATGGAATAGGACTATCACAGATAGATCTTTCTTTTATCATCAGCCCTAGTAAAAAAAATATATTTTTCCTCCTAAATGGTTGCAATGTRAAAGAAGTCACAATTTAAGCTTTCAGTGACTTCTGGAAATGACCCTTCACTTTATTGTAGACAGGTAGCAAATTTATGAGTATTTGCTATCTGGGACTCTAAATTATTCTCAAGTGCCACTCATAAGGTCTTTCAAAATGGATTATTAATACTGTTCCTGAAAATAGAACTCTACTTCTACAACATTTTCATCAATTACAGATTTTTTACGTAATTAAAAAAAAAAAAAATCATATCCACTATATTTACAGAGGATAACCAGATAAGTTAAAATGTCCAAATGTTTCATTAATTTTTAAAACATGTATTTTTTTTCTAAAGTATAGGAATAGGTAGGAAAATGTGCCTGGCTCTGTATGAAAGTTTTGAAATAAAAATACTCCACTATGCGGTTAAAGAACAGAAGGATGCTYTGTTACCATGTAATTGATTTGCTTTCCCTTTGCTCCTGAGGACTTCCAGGGAGAAAGAGGTCTCTTCCTACTTGTTCAGAAGTTGCCACTGTTAGTAATGAGGCTGAAGTGTATGGACTTCCACAGGACAACCTCTTACAATGAACTCTCCTGATGTAAATTATCTCTACTTTGTTGCTCCTCAGAAATATTTTACTCGATTGCATAGCAAGAAGTTTTATCTACAGATTAATAAGGAAAGTGTGAGTTTTTTAGAAACTCACTCTGAAAGAAAAAAAGAACAGCCTGTATCATCTATTTTTAATCCTTCTCTTTGTTAGTGACGTGAGAAACACAGTTAGTGTGTAGGTAATGAGGGAACATCATTGAGAAATGAAATTTTAACAATTTCATAATGAAGAAACTGGATTGAATAGGCAAACTGAAATGCAATATTTATTATCATTTTGTAGGGACAGCATTAAARAGAAGGTGAAGGAAGTGTGAAAAAACATGAGCTTAYCYCCTTTTTGTTGTTCTACTTGCATACAAACTATCATATTTAGATACAATTTTAATAACACAGTTTATACTTTGCAAATAAAATAAAAAATCTATCAATAAAGACATCAAAAGTTTGTCTACTCTATCCAGATATTATGGGATTATGAGTACTTCAAGCATATTTTGCTAGCCTCTCACTTTGATTACTGCAAAAAATACTAAACTTATATTTTTAAAAGAAASGGAAAGGGTCAAGTGTATTATTGTATTCTATGTTTGCTTGTAGGGAATTTGTAATCATGTTTTCCATAAAATTTGGAAGTACTTCAGATTATCCTAAAACTCAGAACACTTTGTCTATAAYATGTCAGGGAAGCACAGAGGCACGGAGTATAATAAGATAAGAGAGATGATATGCCATATCTATAGGTCACATGAAAGCTAATACTTAGATATTGATGTAATATATCCTAATGGTGCATTTTGTGCCAAAGTATTTTTGATAACAGCAGGGGAAAAAACCAGATTGATCTTTTAAGGAGGGTAAAGTTTTAGAAATGTTAAATTGAGTAAATATTTATGTATTTATGATATATATATATGTCTGTATACCTGGTTATGTATAAGAACTGTGGTACATAAATCAGCTGTTGCCAGGGAAAGTATAATAAAATAAGGCTAATCTGTGCTTTCTACTTTTCAACATATTTGTGATATCTTTATGGATTGCAGCTGTACCTTGCATGTCCCCAAATAGCCTCAAATTCAAAATTTCTTCAGAATGAAAATTGGATATTTAATTCTCTGACTTATTGAAGCYGCTACTAATTTATGCTGAGAACAGAGCAGTCAATCAGAAAAATGTCTTATGTGGTAAAGGCATAATTCTTACACAGGAATTACTGTACCTATCCAGTGGAACTTTYTGTAATGTAATAAACTTAACTCCATCTGAAGTAACATTGCAGGATGTTTCTTAGAGTGAAGTGACAGTACTAATACCTGTTAGGACTTGCATRTTGTGTATCTCCAAGCAACCCCTATCACAGGCTCAATTTCTGTGAGCAGTTCTGAGATTATTTTAGCTTCTGTCTGTTGTAACATGAAGAGTATGAATTCCTGACGGAATTGAAGTCTTGTATTTTATTCATGGCCTTAACAGGAAATAATAGACTGGATGCAAAACTCATGGAAATCTCTAAGAAATGGAATTTTTTCTATTAACTTGAAAGAAATTGTTCTCAGCCTCAGAACTYTCCTGTCAAGTCCTAGTATCTGGATACTGAGAAAGATCTGGGAAACTATTTTTTGAGAACCTATTCTGCAGTAAGCTGACATCTCCCACTTGTATCCACTTCACAAATACGATACAAAACAYCAGAGTACCCATCAAAATATTTGTGGGTGTGGATATCCAAAACTCTCTTTTATCATGTGAAAACAACCACAAAAAAATGGGCTAGTAAGCAGCATACCAACATGTGATATTCTTATAAGAATGAAAGAAGTAGGTATTAAATRTAGGTTTMATTTTGCTTTTCAAAATTATACTCACATGAAAGTTGTCAGGGTACTTCCTTATTATGAGGGAATAAAAGGAAGATTTTGAGTATGCATACAACTTCTTCAAGCAAAGCTGAACAGTGATGTTTCTCATTGCTCAGCAGTGCCAAATCTTCAGGATTACACATAATTTATCTTTAATACTTCATCAAGTGATTGTCTATGTCATGTGAATGTGTATCTTTGCCTGCCTGTCTGCTGCTGATTTCTTCATTTGACATACCGGTTTCAAGATGAAAAGTAGCACAAAGATCCATGGAGTTTCATTAAAAATGCAACCCTAAAATATGGTGATGTAGTAAAATTTTCTGCAGTACAAGCTGAAGGTGGTAGCACCTGAGACTTAACACCTAGAAATCAGCCTTTAAGCCAAGAAAACWTGTATASCTATGAGAAACTATTAGYCAGTGCAATCACTGTTAATTTGTTAGAATATTTACAGGACCTGAACACATAATAAGTTCAATAATAACTTTTAAAATATTTTCTRAAAATCAGACAGAATATAGTGATTAAGTTCTACCTTGGTTTAAAGGTATATGATCTTTTGGTTGCCACATCTGTCTCCTGACTGCCAGAAACCCATCATGTCACAAGAGCATAGGACAACACCAAAGTCTGATCAAGCATTTGCACTGCAAAAGGAGAGTTTCACATCATCTAATGGTAAGAGGATAGTCCAGGTGTGTGAGTTAGAAAGCTTGTTTTTTAACACTCACAACAGATCTCCTCAAAAGAGACTTTTTCACCGAGGGCTTAATGCAGTGAATGAAGATTTAGGAYTCTTTTCAGAATCACTGTTAAAAAAGCCATCTTTTTTCTCCAGGTATAAAAAAGGCATAGCAAGATCAGTGTATTAACTAGGACATGCAGAAATTTCTTTTGAATTTGTCAGCATGGGCAACTCTTAATTTATGCAATCATTCCTAGCACAGATGAAGAGAGAACATTGAAAGGACAATAGCAGTTTTTAAATTCTGAGACTGTTAAATTTATTATTGTATCACAGATATGACATCATGGCACAGTCCAGGAACCAGAACAGAATCTCCAATTTTCTCCATCCAGAAGCACCATGATTCCCCAGAACCAGGGAAAAGTCATGCAGAAATGTGAACTAAGGATGTGATATAGGGAAAAGACATCTGTTTGGATTTTGGCAAGATCAAAAAGCAGAAAATGTGAATGCTTGATATCAGAGGCATTCTTTGGGTAGCAAATTAATGGGGAATTTAGAAGGTCTAATTAAGAAAGCATATGGGGATTAAAATGACAAATTGGTGGAGTCACTAGTAAAGAGGGTAGGTGTGCAATCCTATTATAGTTGTTTTTCCACAAAGTTTAATATTACTTTAACTGGAAAATGCTAGATCTTTGGTTGGAAAATGCTAAATTGCTCTCAAATACTGAATGATACATGATTTCAAAGTAYTGCTAAATTACAATGAATCACAGTGCAGTGAATTTAAAGGAGAGGTTAAATAKTCTCTCTTTAGACTACATGTATATAAAGTAATATAATTTTAATCATATGTATATTTTGACTAAATAGTCCTGTGAAAAATAATCAGGTTTATAATCCCAGGTTTTGATATGCTATAACACATAACTAGCTCTAATAAACTACCAGTTTTACCTCACCAAGTTKTTGATTGCTCATAATGGCGATTCACTGACAGAAGTCTTGCAATCACCATTGCAATACTAGAATAAATTAACTTTGAGGGTAAACATCTGAGAAAAAAAAAAAAAAACACAGGCTCCTTGTAGTTTTGAATTCAGCGTCAGAACTATGTATCTTCTATCCTATCCCTGGAATTTTTTTACAACATGAAAATGACAAAGTAGATTGTCACCTTTCCTAGTCTAAATGAATTTAAAGAGACCAACGGTAGACAGCAAACATTTAATCAGAAGGATGTGTTAGGTGATCRAACAAAACTTTTGCATGTCTACATTTTCTAATTTTACAACTTCCTATAAGGCATGTTTCCTCTTTCTTATACTGCAAAACTCCAAATAATAGTTTCACAGTTCCAGTGGTGAAAGTTGGGATAATAGGAACAGTTTGCATCACAGTCTACTGGCCCCTGCTTGTCCTGTTACTAAAAAGAAGAATCAGATAAATGTGAGAAGTGTTTCAGTAAACTTGAACAGCATAGCAAACGTCTTATTTCAGTAATAATACATGTAAACTTATATATTTCAGTCTTTAACATGAGTAACACAAGAAAAKACCAGAACCTAAGTAAATAACTATRTTCTCAGTGAAGGAATCTAACCTCTTTCAGAAAAGAAATAGGATGCCATATTTTAATGTCAGTATTTAATACTAAACTCTGGAACAACTACATCTGTCAAAACTTGAATTTTTCATTTTTTTTTCTTTTCTGTTCAAGGTGCCCTTTGTTTTAAGCACAAAAGTGAACATATGTGATGCATTGGCTTGTCTCAGCTATCAAGCAGCTTCCAAAAAGAAAAAGTGTCTGGATATGAAAAACAAGGAGGAATTCCTTCTCACTCTCAAAGAGCTTCCGAAGAGAGTTTGGAGGAAGATGGCATTGTCAATAATGTCTAAATGAATTAACAGAATAAAAGGAAAAAGCTAGGTATTTTTTAAAGATACCTATAAAGAGAATTTCCAAAAATAAATAAAACTAGAAGTTCTTAGGCTAATTCCACCACATTTTCTCTGTAAAGTTAAAAWAATGATTTTGTCAACATTTGTCAGGAAAAAGGCTATTTTTTCTTAGTGACAGTGTCTCCTGTGGTAAGAATATGAGAGAGATTTATTATAGTCAAGAAGACATTACTGGCAAATTTAAAACAAAAATGCATTTTTTTTTCTACCTTAACTGAAACTAGTGGAATTTTCTCCACTGATTTTGATGCAATAGGATTAAGATTTCAGTTTTATCAAATTATTAAAATTTGAAAATTGATTCTGAATACTCTTMTGCAAGTAATGGCCACATCTCTATGGGATTATTCAGAAGATAACCACCTAATGCATATTTAAGGCAAATAAAATGCTATTGTTAATGCTGTTTACCTTCAGTGTTTATGCAGTGTGAAATTAACCAAATTGGAGAAAAAAGCGACATAAAACAAACAGAAATAAAACAATTTCCCCACTTGCATGCTTGCAGCCAAAATTTTACTACATTGTAAATATAGTTTAGTAATATACATTTTGTAAATATATTTGAAAGTAGACTTGAAAATCACTGCACAGTKATTTGAAGTAAAAATCAAGTTAATCTTTTTAATTTCCACACTGAGAAGTGTAAATTCAATGATGAACATGTCTGAAATACACTGATAAATGGTACTACTTAAAACATTCTTAATGCCATGTTATTATTTAAAAGAAATTATAAGAAGATAATAATATTATTTTTTTATAACTGTTCTGAAGGATGTTAATATCTAAGTGTCAAAAGATGTATTTTACAGCTTATGCTATGTGTAGAAAAAGCATCTTATTGATTTTTTTCAGCAACACATCTGTTTCATAATTGGCTGCAGTTTCTGAGGATTAGGCTCAGTCACCCAGGTTTTTCTGTCCTTTCTGTGGCCCCATATCCTCTTTAAAGTTCCCTTAAAAAATATCTTCTCCCCAGCCCACCATACATCCCCTGCCTCTATGCTTCTAACTATATTCAACTTCATTTGTAAGGCTAGAATATTCTTTGTAAGCTATAACTGAAAAGAAGTATTTGTTTTAAATCTAGTGAAATTTTTCCTTGAGTTTTCAGAATTACATTGTGGACTATTGAGTTCACTACAGACATTTGAGATCTCAGTGCTTCAGAGCAGGGGCCAGCTCCATTGCAATCACAGAAGAGAATCATAGAATCATACATTTAATGTTGGAAAAGACCTCTAGGAACACTGACTCCAACCTTCAATCGAACATCAAAAACAACAAAATCATAGYACTAAGTTCCACATCCAGTTGTTTCTTGACACTTCCATGAATGGAGACTCTACCACTCCCTGGGCAACCTGTTCCAATGATTAACCAYCCTCTGAGTGAAAATTTCTTCCTAATGTCCAGCCTAAACWTCTCYTTGTGCARCTTGAGGCCATTTCCTCTTGTTCTGYTGCTTCTTACCTGGGAAAAGGAACCAAGACCCCATCTTGGGTCAAGAGGAATCYTATTGCTCTCTACAACTACCAAATGCCCTTTTGGTATTTGTAGAGAGCGATAAGATCCCTCTTGAGCCTCTTTTTCCTCAGGCTAAACAACCTGAGTTCCCTCAGCCATCCTAATATGACTCACTGTCTATACACTTCACCAGCTTTGTTATCSTTCTCTGGACTCACTCCAACTCYTCAACAGTGTTAAGTACAAGGAAATGATCACTTCTATATTCCCGCTGGCCACACTATTTTTGATACARGCCAGGGTGCCACTGATCTTCTTGGCCACCTKGGCCCACAATGTCTCATGTTTGGTGGCCATGAGTCAGCACCCTCAGGTCTTTTTCTGACAGGCATCTTTCCAGACACTCCATTCACAATGTGTAGAATTGCATGGGGTTGTGACCCAGTGGTGGAGCCTGGCACCTGACCTTGTTGAACCTCATAACATTCATCTCAGCTGATCTCCCCAGCCTGTCCACATCCCTCTGCAGAGTCTTCCTGTCCTCCAGGAGATCAACACTTCCACAGAGTTTGGTGTTGTCAGCAACTAACTGAGGGTGCACTTGATCCCCTTGTCCTTATCATCTATGAAGACACTGAACAGGGTTGGTCCCAATACCAAGCCCTGGGGAACACCACAAGTGACTGCCTGCCAACTAGATGAGACACCCTTCACCACCATTCTCTGGGCCTTTCCTAAATCCGTGCTGGATGGGCCTGATCCCCTGGTTCTCCTACACGTGCTGGACAGTCAAGATTATCTGCTCCGTAACGACACTGAAGTCAGGATGGCAGGCTTGTAGTTACCTGGATCCTCCTTCTCACTCTTCTTGTAAATGTGCATCCAAATTTGTTGACGCAATTAATCTTTAAAACAATCTTAGATTACACATCTTGGCTTACATAGAGTAAAGTTAATTAAATTTTCCCATTAATCAGTCTGAAATAAACATTCCTTCAGCAAGCCAAGAGGCAGCACCTCTGCTATCATCAACAGACACTTTAGGCCTGTTTCATCTCCAGGATGTGAGATCTTGTGGGAYTTTCCCTAGAATTGCTCATTGTAGCTTCTCAGTAAACATCCAGTAATTTTTCTCCCTGATGTCAGGGTTGAGATCCTACTCTCGTGCTCTCACAGAGAGTTTGTGGAGGCTTTCACAGTGAAGACRATGAGAACTCAAAACGTTAAAGTCATATGCAAAAAGTAAAGGTTAGCAGCCTCACTCTAAAAACCTATCAGTATTGTGATGCCTTGGAGAAAGTATTGTGTACAGGGGCAATTTTTTCAGGACAAAAAAAAAAGAAAAATAATTTTGTGTGTAGCTGATTTCATGTATGAGACAGATGGAACAACTGTGGCTGAATCTTTCCATGACAGTAATGCCCTGGTGATGAGCAAGGTAATTAAATCAAATATTTTTTAAAAAATTTACTAATGGTTGTTTCCGGTGTTATCAGCTCTGGGTTTATGAGCACTGGTAACTGAAATGTGAGGTGGTTATTCCTATCATATTATTGTCACTTAGAAAAAAATAAGTCTTAATTGGTGGGTTTGTTCCTTCTGATWTTTGATGTTTAAAGAATAGGTTTTATCCAGTGATAGCTGTGTATTCCATCCATTGCTAATGGAAACAATTATCACCCTTAGATATCAATTTGACACAATCTAAGGAAGGTGTGATGCACCTCTCCATTGACAACAGAAGGCAATGAGAAGAAAAGCTAAAGCTAAATGCACTGCTGTAAGGTAGATATTATAAGGCACAGTAATTCAAAAGCGGTTCATAATTTTTGAACATCATTAGAATAAAGTCATTACTCTGAACCCACTTTTTTCTAATAATGTGTGATTTTCTGTGAAGAAAAAGTATAACTTACTCTAACAAAGACACTGAAAAGGTAAATGACTTTGGGTTTTTAAAYAAAACACTGGGCTAGAATTATTACCATTGTCCAAAAAGAAATCCTAATGGAAATTTTATACCTGTCCAGGAAAAACACAGAAAATGTGAATCCTAATAGCTTGCAGGAAAAATKAATATCCAACTGTAATTAGACTGTTTCTTTTATTGTTTAGATACAGATAAATGTAGTTTTCTGAATGACTGGAGAAACAAGGTTAAAAACATTACTGGAATTATTATGTACTTTATGGTGTGGAATAAAAGACTCAGAGAAATATTAAAAAAAAAAACAAAAAACAAACCAAAACAAAAAAAACTTTAATATTTTAAAATGTATCTTTGGCCCTGTGACTTCCCCTTGCAGGTTCTGTGACCTTCTTTGAAGGTCCAGTGACTCTACATATGTGCAAAGTAGAGTGTGACTTTGTGATAAAATAAAAGAAGCTGCTGCCCAGCCACTGGCAGAACAAAGAAAACAGTATTTTTCCAATACATGCTGCTTAGCAGGGACACTATGCAGATTCTGAAAGTAAACATTTAAAATCATCTGTAAAAAGACAGAAATGCCATCCCCTAGTTAAGAACTACCACAAATGTTGTGATAGTCAGGTTCAGAATCAGCTTAGCAATTTAGTAACAAGAAAACATGACAGGATTCCTATATGTACCAGTCTGGGTGAGCTAATCAGTGGTTTTCCTTTTCCTCACCTTGCTGACATTGATGTCATCTGTTTCATTTGAACTCCACTCTGACATATGCCTTTTGCTGGTTACCAGGCAACCAGCATCATCGGGAAAGCTAAACATGTGCATCAACTATTATTCACATCAATGCTTTATCTCAGAGTACCTCAAAACATCTCTGCCAATTCACAATTTTAGTTTCTCAGCCTTYGGTCCCTGAGGAATGGCTTCATAACATRAGTTCAGAAGAAAATSGGATTCAGTTTCTTCAAGCAAATAAAGTTTTCTGAAAATTTTACTGAAGGTTTGAATACAGATCTAGAATTCTGACAACTTGATTTCTTGATTTTTTTTTTCTTAAATCGAAAAAAACCAAAACTTTAAACCTTCACTATTCATTTAGATCTCTTCAGGAAATCTGTAATGAAGMAGCACAACTGAAGTATACATGAAGATTTGCACYYTCTCACAAGGATATGTCATTTTCTRAAGGTYTTGTAGAGGTAGAGAAAAGTTTGAAGAGTAACATCAGTGTTGGGCTATTAAGAAATACACAAATAGAGAGAGTCTAGAGTAATGAGATGAATCTGTCATGGAATTCAAGGATATTTTTTCAGGTCAAAAATGAAAGCATAAATTCAATCACCATACAGTTTAATAACACTCTAATATTATTTTCCAATTAAGAGTAGTGCTTTTCTCCAGAAGTTGCTMAAGCTAACTTGCATGAAGAAAATCCTGGCATAGAATTGACATTGGAAGACCTAGATGAATCTCTTGAACATGAATTTAAATTTTGTGTACWTTTGTTTGATGCTAAAATGAATATTTAATGCATAGGACAAAAAACATTCAGTGGCAACAAAGGATATGAAAGATTACAATGCAGAAATCAATTTAAGTTCATAACCGGGCTACTAGGAGCTCTYTGTTTACCTAATTGTTAAGAATAATTAATTAGCAATCAATTTGTGCCTGTTGCAATTGTCAAGAGACTTCAAACTTGGTTTATGTTCCTCTGAGTCACAAAGTTTTCAGCAGCTCTATCATTCAAATTKAGTTCCATATTTGTGAACATTTCTGTTGATTTTTTAAAAAATAAATTCTTGAAACAGATTAAATCTATAATATCCCTAAAATTTATAAAGATGACCTCAAGGATTGTACATGGAAGTATCCCTGATAGAAATGTTAAAGAACATCTAGGAAACAGAGACTCCAAATAATTTCTAAAAATATAAGCCATATAYTATCTTACTGTCAGTAAAAAAAAAGGAAGAAAATAAAAACCTAACAGTAAATGAACCAATAAAAACAGTTTTAAATTAAAAATTCAGTATCTTCCTTTCCCAGCACTGAAGCCAAGATGATAGGCCTGTAGTTCCCTACATGCTGCTRGAGGATCTTCCTGTACATGGATATGACACTTGCTGACTTTCAGGCAGATGGGACTGCCCTGGTTAGCCAGGACTGATGCTMAATGATGAAAAGTGGCTCGGTCAGCACTCCCATCAGCTCCCTCAGTATCCTTGTGTGGATTCCATCCTGCCCCACAGATTTGTGTGTCTAAGTACTATAGCAGGTTGCTGACCATTTTCACCTAGATTAGAGAGGYTTCTGCTTCCTGTTTACATGGRAAATTGCTGATAAACCTAGCCTTGRGACTACACAAGACTTTGTTTTCTGCAGCTTTTCARCCCTCTTAATCTTATTTCCCTAATTAGTAAAAATAGCCATTTAAGTTAATTTCTGTCTGTCTTGCAAGTCTCCTCACAACTGCTATAGCATCAATTGAAGTTGTAATTAGTTAGTATTAACCTTTATTTCCATAAAGAAAGCAAAAGGCATCCAGTAAAAATGTTTGATTCCAGAAGGTGTGGAGTRGCTCATTTCTTCTGTTTTCACACAGTCTGAAATAAGGAGTGCAAAGGAGTATCAGGTCATCAGTGTAGGCATTTGTAATGTAGGATTTTGTAATGTAAACCCCATTACTGCATTTTTAATAAAAGACTGGGAATTATGGGCCAGCAGTTAGCATAGTCAGTATAGCAGCAGTTGTCAAACCATGCCTGCAAACTGTGGGTGTAAATTGTATAATCTGTATAAATTGTCCTAGCATCATAACATTGTTCTGTAAATGGCAGTCTATGAACATAGACATCAATATATTGATGCAGTCAAGATTTTAAAAATTATAGGATAAGTAAGGATATCTTCACATTCCTGCCTGCCTTCTTTTAAATGCTCAGGAGCAGGTACTAAGCAGACACACATTTGTCATTAATTCAGAAACCAACRTATTTTTCTTTGCTTTTGAAATCCCCACCAAGTGCTCTTCTCTATTCTCACACAAAGAGTCTCTGATGAATATTTGTTGTGTAGCAAAATTTAGACTGGATTTGTGAGATCTCGGTGGATCTGGAGTCTGGGTGACAACCTGAGAGTGACAGAGTGTGCTGGCTACTGTCCTCCAGKACCCAGCAGTCCCAGCTGTGGGTTAAGCCAGTCCTGGTAAGGGRCCCTTCTAACAGAGCAGAGAGGATTCAGAGCCTTTTGCAGACCAGCACTGAATAAATTATCACTTGTTATCAGGAAGGCTTGAGAAATGAAGAGGTCCAGCACATCTGTACATTCTAATTTGTTTCTCTCACAGAATCTGGCACATGCCAATTCTGGTACAAGCAGCACAGGAGGAAATAAATGGATTTGGGAATTGTTCAAAAGACAAATGGATTTCTTTTCTTACACAATTATTTTTATACAACATAGAGATGGGGAAATCTTCTTCCTCTTTTACTAAAAATACACAATTTTTAATATATTCCAGGGAAAAACAAGCATGAAAGTGGTGAAAAATGTTATTGATGAACCTTTAAAGCTAATTAATACAACAAATAAAAATCTATTGTTTCACCATGATAAGAAGGCTTTGAATATTTTAGGAAAAAAAATACAGAATCTTAAGAGGAGAGCAATTTGAAYGGCTTTTTAGTGTCCTTTGAACTTGCACAACTCCTTTATATATTATTATATTTTCTTAGTAGTGAACAGAAAAGTCTATTTCAGAATTAAATKAATATTGGGGCTTCTCTGTCTTTTTATTGTAGTATAAATACCATTTTTCTGCATTCTGAACAATGGGTTTCTAATATATTTTCCCGTGTCTTAGTGTTGACAAGTGACAGAACTAAGAACTGCACCATCTTTCTTCTAAGAGTGAAGATGCATATGAAGATACACACATGCCTCACACAGTCTACAGCTTCAGTCACATAGGGGTTGTATGGTTCACTTTGTTTTCTGCTTTGTAAGCATGGGCAACCACAGCTGAGAAATACTTTCTAAAGTCCACAAGCAAAACTTCYTTTCAAGTTATTTTTCAACAGTATGTTTTGTGATTTTGTTAAGGGTGACTCTTTCACAAACAGAATGCTCACTGATAAATAACAGGATTTATTGTCACAAATTTTGAAGTGAATTTTTCATTAAACAGTTCATGTTTTCAGAAATAAAGCTTTGTTGTCCAGCCAGAACTAAGGAGTCAGATTAATAGGCTAATTACTTCAATAATATTTAATGCTGAGA